>FR997722.1:6134463-6734463 GCA_905475445.1 Ochropleura plecta | reverse complement strand
ACCAGTGAATTCAGTATAAAAGGTGAATTTTCCAAGTGAGTGTGGATGGCCAAATCCTAAACTAAGGAATACCGAAAAATTCTCAAAGGAGTCTTAGCCCGATTTTGATAAAAACAAAACCTACATCACTGGATTAAAAAAAAAAACAAAATTCCTTGCAAAAAATCGAGCCAGTTGATTTTGAAAAAAAAAAACACTCAATACAGGTTATTTTTTTTCAAAATCAGCGGTTACTAGTTATGAATTATGATTTTACAAAAATCCAACATTGTTTTAGTGTTTATTAAAATCTAGTTCGAAACTCCTTTGGGCATTTTTTGCTATTCGTCATAGTTTTGATTTTGGTCATACACTTGAATAATTCACATATATACTTAGGCTTCTATTATCATAAAATGCATCAAAACAACTCACCAATGCAGTAGCTTCATCGCGAAGGTCTGATGGGCGATGACGTGAGCGTGCATGACCAGCACCTTGAGACTCGGTCCGTGGCGCGATGTGAACCTTTCGAACATCGCCGTACAGCTGAGCATAACGTACGTGTCGTTTCACCCCACACCGGTACGAGTAAGCGAGATAGTGACAGTTTGTTAGGTATGTAAGCGATAGTGCGGGGATAGTAAATAAATATTATATAATATTTAAAAAAAAATACACGCTTAAGTATAGCTTTTTATTATTTTGATTGACATAAATGTATGTTGTTACAATTTGAACGTTTATTGATTTATGCTAGTAATTTCAAAACTTATTGTGTGCGAATAGATATCTTATACCTGTTTTTTTTTTAATAATCGGAATATTAGAATTATGTGTACTAGCTAAACATGCATTGTCATCCAAAGTAAACATGTTTGCAAAATTTCAGCTCAATCGGAAACCGGAAACTGGGTTAAATTTAACTTCTAAGATTTGGTTACATTGTTAATTCCAGGTGAAGCTAATGAAAGTGTGTTAAAAATGGAACAGCTGCCCTACCATGACGTCTTAAAACAAAACTTATTCCACTGAGGGAAAGAGACAGAGCTATACAGGGTGTCTAGCACCATCTCTTTCTCACACAGGAATAAGAACTGCTATAAGATGTCATGGTAACCCTTCTGGTTTGTTTTGAATGTTCATAATCATTAATTTGCGAAGAAAGTAAGATAGGTATTTAGTTTTAGTCCGTTTTTGTAGTTTGTAAAATAAGTTTAGGTTAGATTCTATTAATTTATGTTTATGGAATCAACAACAGTTTTATTTTAAGTCAAGTGTAGGAAAAGTTGCTGAAAATACAAAGCCAACCAAATACAAAGACACCGACACTAAAACTGTTTTCACGTAATTATTTAAATCCCTAAACATTTTTCATTTGTATTTTTTTTTTATTTCATCTGCTCCATACATTCTGTTGACCATGTAAATATTGCATTTTTTTTTTATTAATTGACGAAAAATTACGGTGGGAGGCGAAAAATGACGGGTCAGTACGGTGTACTAAATATGTGTTAATAATTTTAGCGTCGGAATCAATTCCAGCCTGTTCAATTTTTACTTTTATAATAAACTAGCTTTTGCCCGCGGCTTCGCTCGCGTTAAATTCGGTAGCGCCTTATTGATTCGTAATAGCAACGCTAAGTTTTCCCGTTTCTTCCCTCTTTCTCCCTCATATCCCACTCTTTTTAAAAAAAATAATAGCCTATGTCCGTCTCCTGGTTCCCAACTATCTCTGTACCAAAATTCATCAAAATCGGTTTAGCCATTAAAGCGTGAAGAGGTAACAAACAAACAAACTCACTTTCGCTTTTATAATATTAGTAAGAATGGTAGTATTAAAAGCGCTGTCACTTAATTACTAGACAAGTGTTAATAAAGATACCAGGATTGGGGTATAGCATAGCCTTAGCAGATAAATTAAAAGTATTCCACTATGGCGCGTCGTTTAACTCTTATGGCAACTAAATAAAGTTTATATTGGAATAGCAAACGCGCCATAGTGAAAAGCAAAAAAAAAACAACCAGTGTCCGGGATGAAAATTATCAACGCTGATGATAATAATGATGACTATTTTTTTTCTATATCAATTATATTTTCACAAAGTATTGGCGACGTTTTTTTCTTTTTTCACCAAAACCAAATTTTTGTATGGCGATGGCGTTTAAATGTTGCATAAGGTCACGTCTTGGTATTTTTTTACTTAGAAGTGACGTCACACCCCCCCCCACTTTGATGCGTTTTTTATTTGTCACTTTTGTTTCATTGACAAAAGAAAAACATTTTGGTTTTTTAACTGAGTCATCATCATTATTCACTGAACCAATTACAGCAGTCGCCGCGCCTTTGTTAATTTTGTGTTGATTTTCATTCTAAAAACCGGTCGAACTTTGGATAGTGCTTACTAGCTAATGCCCGTGGCCTCGCTCGCGTGGTGTTCGGAAAAGGGGCTAAATATACCAAAACAACAATGTATTTTTGAGATAAATGTCATTCAATTTTCTAATCCAGGTCATATTCTACCTTTGTTCCAAAGGGGTTTCAATATTTAGCATGTCTACTCATTCGGCATTTGAATTTTTTTTTTCGATAATGCGGCAGCAGTGGCCCAATAGGTAGGCCAGATTTGTATTTGTAAAACTACCTGTGCCCAACGGTTTCACTCACCGCTCAGGTTCTGAAGAGGGCCACCCTTATCACTTAGACTTAGAGGTAAGAAAAATAGACTATGACCGATTTTCAGACTGATAAAACTTTATAAAAATCGCTCAAGTCGTTTCAAAGGAGTATAAGAGCAACTAAAAATGTGACAAGAATTTTATATATACGATATTCAAACGCCTTTCATTGCAGTTTGATTTATACCAGTAATACATTCTCGTGAGATATATAATATCCGATCTCCACACAGGCGAAGCTGCAGTCATAAGCTAATATTAGCATCAAACTCCAGGATAGGCCGCAAAATTCAAATCTACTTTAGCTTTTTTTAATTTGCAGTTCAGTATCAAAATGTACCTTAGAGTAAATATGAATCGCTGCCATAAAACCTTGTATATTAACAGAACACTGGCCGGCAAATTGCAAAAGCCGTAACGAAAAAAAATTCGCGCGTAAGGCGGTGTCCTAATTGGGAGCGATCGTACGATGGCGCGATGCGTTTTTCATCTCACGATCTAAGTGGTCGTGCGATGACCTAACAGATGTCCTAATAGATCGCGCGATGTGCATCGTGTCATGCCGTGGCTCTGGCGTCGCGCTCACGCCACTTTAACGATGACTCTTTACAGAGATGCACAGTTTTTGCTGTCGGGCAATATTGCTTTAAAAATTGCAAATGACATTGAAAAAAGGAAACGTAGACAACATAAAATACTTTATAGATCCAGGAATCTCGCGGTGAATTTTTCAACCTTTATTTTGATGTACGAAATAACGAAGAAGACTTTTACGATTATTTGTCCATGTCAAAAGAAACATTTGACTACACCTGCTATGGAATACGTAGCGACTGTAAGCATCGCGTAGGTAACCGATTAGGACGCTCAAAAGAGATCTGTTGCTTTGATTACATGATCGCACGATCAATGGCAGCGTACGATCGTTATTAAGCATTTCATGTGCTCGCACGATTACTTGCGAGGTTCAAATCGGACACTGATGAAATCTGTTTAAACTCATCGCACGACGAGAACGTATCGTGTCATCGTGCGATCTTCGCCAATTAGGACAAAGCCTTAAACTAGTTAAACTTCACACAATGAAACACTTACATCTCGATATCTGTCTTCAGCTTGTCGCAGACTTGGAAAGAGTTGCATTTGACCAGCGCTCTCCCTTCGCGGTCGATTAGACTGACCAGTTCTAAGGAGTCCCGTTGATTGCATTTTGTTACTCTTACTAACGTTGTTATGACCTGCAAGAAGGAATAATAATAGTTAGTTTAAATACAGTTTGTGAACGAAGTGTGTGAGGATGGAGGAATATTTATCACTCTGTCACGCAAAAACTACTGAACGGATTTTAATGAAATTCTGCAGTAATTTAGCTTATACATGAAAATAACACATGGGCTATAACTTAAATATATGTTGAATGAATACATTTTTAAACACACTGCGCTCGCAATATTGCTCTTATTGCACCATTTTGGGTTCACAAACAAAAAGTAGAATTTGCCATGCATGCTTTTTTCTTAGGATTCTTGCACTAGTGCAGAAAAGTACAAACACAAAGGATGGAATTTGAGATAGGACACTAAGGTGTTTGCACGTACCTTGAATGTTGTAGCTACTGGGTTATGGGAGACTGTCCTTAACTTTACACAGAAACATATTTATGATCGTTAATAGCGTTACTTATTCAAAAAACTTTAAAAGATACTTATGATTCTTGTATTTAAAAAGAAACATTACTGTATCCTTATACTTTGTTATACATATCCTTGGACTTTGTAATACATAACTTGATATTAAAAAGAGAGTAAATGTAAGTTCTTGTATATGAGGTTTCTAGCTTTTGCCCGCGGCTTCGCTCGCGTTAAATTCGGGGTAACACAGTTACCCTTTCCTGATTTGGTACCTGCTACCTGTAGTTTTTGTCGCCTTATTTATTGTAATAGGAAAGCTAAGTTTTCCATTTACTTCTCTCTTTCTCCCTCATTTCTCACTTAAAAAAATACCCTATGTCTGTCTCCAGGATCTCAACTCAAAAATAATCAAAATCGGTTTAGCCATTTAGGCGTGACGGCATAACAAACAAACCTCACTTTCGCGTTTATTATATTACTAAGGTTTTTTGAGTTCTATCCATTGTTATGCTGAAGTATAGGTGGATGTTTCTTGTTTTTGAATATTCAAAATCCGAGACTGTTTTTGAAATAAATGCCTTAAGTTTGAGTAGGGATTCGATTATATCTTTATTTAAAAAATAAACATTGAACATTCATGCAAATTCTTCTTTTCAAAGACAGCAAGTTTCTTACCTGATCAAAAGTGTGCGTCTCGTCGTTATACAGAACGGTGCAGTAACAGTCGGGCTGATCCAGGATCTGCAGCAGATCCCTCTCCGCGTCCTTCAGCCTGGGATCAGTAATTGTACTATTCCTCTTATTATACACTCCGATTCCAGTATTGTATGGAACGATTAGTTCTACTAATTGGGCTGTAATTTTTATGGTGGCGGGCGTTTGAGGGAATGAACCTCAAACCAACCCAGTTGCCGCGGGAGACGCCCCGGGCGTCGGGCTCCGCGAGACGACTCCCGGCCACCGTAGATGCGGGCCTGTGAACGGTGAGCAATGGGTAGCTCACCGTCCGTCCGTCGATTGACGACAGGCCGTGTCGACGGCGAGTTAGTGTTCCACGTGCGCCTCAAAGAGATGTCAGCAAAGCAGAGGGGCCTGCCAGGGCCTCCGCCTGCCGGGGTTGCGGGTTGTTCAAAAGAGATAACGCGGCCCCGGAACGTAAAGGGCAATGGATTGAACATGGGTGGGTTTTAGTCAGTACAAGTCTGATCCTCCCCCCCGCTCCGCCCAGAACGGTTAACAAACAACCAAAAATACCCAAAGGGTTCAGCAGAGGTGGAAAGAAAGACAGGCAAGCGTAAACCTTACCTCAAATCATTTGGTAGTCCAGGCGCATGGTCGTGTGTGAGCAGTCGCAGGCAATAGGTGAGACATACAGAGGCAACGATCTTCATTCGTTCTATGACATCTGGCTTTATTGTAGCCTCAGCTTGGTTGTCCTCTTCTGATGCCTGAAAATTAAAATTTTGATAAGATGAACTCCACAGTCAAACAACTTGTGACCCACAGATGCCCCTCAAGTTAACCTCTCAAGGACCGCCATTATTTACGTCAACTATCCGTCAAGCACCGCCGGGCGGGCTCTTATCGTAAGCGTAATCTGATTTTAAGACTTATCTTTACTACAAATACAGTTTTAAATCGGTCAAATGATGATGAACTCTACTTTTGAAAATAGAATATTAATATGTGGTGGCCACCCTAACGGAAAGTAGGTCAATAAAGTCGTCAAACAGTCGCAAAGAAAATGCACAATACTAAGTTTTTGTTCTGGCTAGTTTGACTACTGGTCGCAATGGCGACTGGTTCGTCGGTGTCATAAACGTTAAAAAAAAAGAATTTTTCATAGTGGCCACGGAGTGGTGAGTGAGTGCGGAGTGTTTGGATTTGGGCCAGTTTGATGGCAATAGGCTCGCCTCTTATTGTTATTACGGAATAACAACACTAAGTAACTTACAAAGAAAACAGACTGTGCAACAATTTGAGCAGAACCGAAGAACTCGAGATACAGTACTTCAAAAAGTGCCCATTTATATTAGAAACCCCCTTTTTTTGGGGTGGGAAATCATCAAATAATTTTGGGCGGAGCGGGCAGCATGTTACTTCTACTGCCGTTTACGTTCCGGGGCCGCGGTATCTCTTTCGAACAACCCGCAACCCCGGCAGGCGGAGGCCCCGGTAGGCCCCTCAAGCCCCCTTTGAACTTATTTACGGATGAGAAATCAAATAACGTCTCCAGCTCTGGGCGGAGCGGAAGAGAATGACATACTTTTACTAACTAAAACCCATCCATGTTCTTTCTTTTGCCCTTTGTGTTCCGGGGCCACGGTATCTCTTTAGAACAACCCGCAACCCCTGTCCCTTAGCCCTGACTAAGTCTTTTTATTTTTTTTGAAAAAACGTTGCCCCCCACTAGGAATTTATCCTGTATCGTGGGTGCGTTTACAAACATTTAAACTCACATACACAAACAGCCAGACCCGAAACAACTACCTGTAGGTCATACAAATATTTGTTCCGTGTGGGGATCGAACCCGCGACACGTAGCGCAGCAGTCGATCGCTCAACCACTGCGCCAACCATGTCGTTAAGTCGGATGATACTTACAGCGTGCAGTTCACAGAAGGGGTCTCTCTTCCACGCCTCGGTGTCGCCGCAGTCACAGCACCCGCCGCCGCTGGACTGGCCCATCTTGTACTTGTGCTGGCGATGGGCGGACACCTTGAAACATTCCACGCAGAGGACGCAAGTGTTGTCCATGCCTAAAAAAAGAAATAGGATTCATTGTATTTTTTTGGTACAGTAACAAAAGACCGCAGCTCGTGACTTAATAATAGCAGCCGCTCGGGTCAATCTTTAGGTTAAGCTGTGCTTGCCTAGGTTGGTCTGTGGATGGGTGACCACCCGTTACATACCGAGTTTCCTCCGTGCCTCGGAAAGCACGTTAAGCCGTTGGTCCCGGCTGTCATTTGTAGATCTTTGACAGTCGTTACAGGTAGTCAGTGTTCCGAAAATCTGACAACCAGTCTTACCAAGGGGTATCGCATTACCCAGTACTAACTGGGTTGTGGAGGTCAGATAGGCAGTCGCTCCATGTAAAATACTGATATTCAGCTGCATCCGGTTAGACTGGAAGCCGACCCCAACATAGTTTGGAAAAGGCTAGGCAGATGATGAACAAAAGACCGCAGCTGCATGCTGAGTCTCCGTGTAACTTTATAACTGATGGCTTTCACGCCATCATGCGATAGCAATGCGCCTCCATCATGCGTAGGGTACGCGGCAGCCCCAACAGCATCCTACGCACTATAGCGGACAGGTGGAACAGCCCCATACTGCGACATTGGATACGCCTACATGCAAGTGTGGCGTGTCATTTATGATTGTATTATTAGTTTATTTAAGTTGTGTGTTGTACTAACCAAATGGATATGAATTTGTCTATAATATAATAATTTTATTTATTTATAACAATAATAAATAATTATTTATTTATTTTGAATGTGAGAACCAGGTGGGTCATTACTTTTATTTAATTTGTTTGTTTTTGACGATTATCTGGCAGTTCGAGTACTATAAGCGACCTATACAAATGTCCTTTTTCAGTTTTTTTGGTTGTGTCGTTGAGCTCTTTGAGTTGTGAATCGAACTACACTATAACTGACAAATGCTTGCACTGATAGGACAGGTCCACTCAATGAGTGGTTCTTTCTTAAAAATACCTTTTCAGACACTAATCTGCATTACCCTAATGTAAGTTGACCAAGATTTTTGTCTTGACCTTAAAAGAGACCTCTGAGTTTGTTTCGGCTGTTTCTGCTCAGAGTAGTCGGGTACGAAACACCGGCCTCGTCTAGTTTTTTTTTTTTTAAAGTAGTGTAAAAGTGTTTGAAACCTCTAGCAGAATAAATATGTGAAATGTAGGTGTACTTATATGTCCACCTCTGCCGAATCCTTCGGGGATTAAGGACCCAAGCGTGATGATACGTAACTCCTTGAAAACGGTAGCAAGCGGCAACATCACTGTATATGGAAGCAACACAGTCATTGTGCTGCGGTATATCAAGTCAATTACGGTTTGGAAAAGCGGTCTACAGTCGCGGTCGCCTTAAAAGTTACCTCATGAGAACAAAACCTCTTTTCAAAGGACCTGCATGCTATCATTTACTTGTCTGTTAGTAAGAATCAAAGGCCTTTGTCAAAATAGGGCAAAGAGACCAAGCTGTCGGTGCCACTGACTCGCAAGAGTTATTAGGTTATGCTAATAATTGTAAAAATGTATTATGTCTGAAAAAAAAGCCATATATTATTATTACAGTAAGAATCAATTGTCTCTTTACCTAAACGACTTCCGACTCATGCGTGGAATGAATGGATAGGTCACTCAAATCTGTGTACTATGCTAATGCAATTGGCAAAGGTCTGCACATGATCTGTCCAAAATATTGCCAGGAAAAGAGATTGTGGCCATGAGTTTGACGGCACGGCTGGCGCTGTGGTAAAGCAATAGACTGCTGCGCTGTGTTTCGCGAGTTCGATTCCCTCAGGGAACAAGCATTTGTATGGCTTACAGTAGTTGTTCCGGGTCTGGCATCAACGTTTTGTTTTTTCAAGTCTCATCCGTGTTTCGGTGGAAATCATGCAGCTAAAAACAATACGAGTAAAACCTCATCATCATTTTCTTGCCCTTGTCCCATTCTATTTGGGGTCGGCGCAAAACGTTTTCTTCTTCCATTCTCCCCTATCAGAACGTCACGGCATCATTTACTCCTTTCTCCTTCATATCATTCCTTACACAATCCATCTATCTTTTGTTTGGCCTTCCTCTCGCTCTCCGTCCATCAACATTCAGATCCATCACTCTTTTAGTCACGAACGAGTAAAACCTACTTGCAGAAATGATCTTCTAATAATACTAACCGCACTCTCGGCAGCTGTAGGCCGGATCGCCCTGCTTGAACACCCGCCCACAGAGTGTGGACCGGCGCGGGAGTGGCGGCTGCGACCCATCGCTGTTGCCCCACACGAACTGCTCCAGCGGCTGTATCAGTAGCTGTGCCGCTAGTTCCTCGTCGAATGACCAATCTGTAAAATTAAGAGATAGTTTTAGGGGAGATATTCTTGTCTGTTTGCTGAGCCTTTGCAGTTTGACGTAATTTTTAAAGATTGGAGATTGGAGTTTCAGGCTACAAATCCTTATTTTGATGAATATCTTTGCAGAGTAACGTACTAAAATTTTGAACTGAAGGTATTATTGCTCTAACGATCACATTACTTGGAGGAAATTAAGAACCATCAAATGGGGTGAATTTTAACATAAATTTAACGGTAATGATAGACTAAAAGGTTACTATTTTTTTAATTAAAAAAAAAACATTATTTTTAGGGTTCCGTACCTCAAAAGGAAAAAGCGGAACCCTTATTGGATCACTTTGTTGTCGGCCTGTCTGTCTGTCAAGACCCTTTATCTCGGCAACGCGTCGAGGTATCGAGTTGAAATTAAAACCATATACTCAACTTTGTGGACACTTAGTGCTGTGAAATCAGTTATCTAAGTATACGCAATGAAAATATATGTCTGTATAGGTCCCAAGTTTGTACGGAACCCAAAATGCGCGCACTTGCCCGATATTTATTTACAAATTATTTGTAGTTAACGTTGTAATCTCGTTCAAAGTTTCGTACCGATTGACCCCGCCCCCCCGTCTTTTCACTGAAGATGTCTAAAATATCAACGAGAGATCATGGATGTCTACGCATCTTACTTTTTGGAAAAGAGCTTTCTAGCAATTAGGCAGACTAAACTAAGACCCATGTTAGAATGAAACGGTATTTAAATTCAACATATTATCTTGTGGGTATTGCAGATAATTATGTGGATAACCACATAATTATATCTCCGCTTATGATTAAGTGCATTGACCGCAAGACAAACGGCCATTATCTAGTATAACATTATTTACGCAAAAATAACAAACATTTCATTTTTACGCGAAGACTCTAACACAGTAAAAGTTGTTTAAAAATGTTTATTCATTTGTTTATTTGGTACACTAGTCGTGCCAGCAAATGACTTAGTAGAAGTCTATAAAAATCCTCTTGCCCATTATTTTATTTCCATTGCAACGATATGAACTTTATCAAAGTGAAAATAGAGTTGATTCCAAAACCAAAAACACAAATACGTGTGTGTTTACTCGTTTTGAAACTAAATCGCGAGCGCAGGTTAGTTATGTAGGTGCGTGAACTAAAATCAGTGAACTGAAAATTATTACGCGTCTTTGTTCTTTTGTTTTGATGATTGAAGACACCTTTTTTACTGCTTAAATCCTTACTAATATTATAAAAGCGAAAATGAGTTTGTTTGTTACGTTTTCACGCCTAAATGGCTAAACCGATTTTGATGAATTTTGCTACAGACATCGTTGGGACCCTGGAGACGGACATAGGCTAACTTTTTTTTTAAAGTGACAAATGAGGGAGAAAGAGGGAAGAAAAGGGAAAACTTAGCTTTACCATTACAATCAATAAGGCGCAAGGGCGAAAAGTACACATAGCAGGTACCTGCAAATCAGGAAAGGGGAACTGTGTTACCCCGAATTTAACGCGAGCGAAGCCTTAAACTTGATTACACGTTAACATTATTTAAGAAATACCTAATTTATTGCCTGTTTTTCTGTAATACACACATCAAAAGTGTCTAGGGATCAAGCATTTTTATGCGGAGTTCTTGAGATTGAGATGTGGCTTTGTAATAAATTTATGATTTTATAAATTTATATGGATCCTTTTTGGTGCATTTCATAATTTGAATCAGGAACTCTCAATCAAATTCGAGTAAAAGATGAAAATAAGCTGTCAATATTTTCCCTATAAAAACATACAACGCATTGAAGACATTATTAGTGCTACTGTTTCCCTACTACTGATTAAAACCAACGTTATTATGGAGCGGCGACGTCATTTAAGCAGGGAAGAAATGCTCAGAGCCGTGGGAATGATAGAAGCTGGTTCCCGGCAACGTACTGTAGCTTTAGCTCTGAATACAAGTCAGAGTGTTATCAGTCGACTTTGGACACGTTACCGAAGCACTGGTACCGTGGCTGAGCGCCATGGAGGACGGTATCGCTGCACCACACGGAGACAAGACCGATACATTCAAATCTTAACTCGAAGAGCTCCAACAATAACCGCCATGATGTTAGCCGTGAGGCTTCATCACTCTTCAGGGAACTTAATTAGCGACCAAACAGTCAGAAACCGCTTGCATGAAGTGAACCTTCATTCCCGAAGACCGCTACGGGTACTACCTATAGCAATGCACAATCGTAGGATTCGATATCAATGGGCTCTTGAACACAGAAATTGGGCAGAAGAACAATGGCGTTTCGTGTGCTTTTCTGATGAGTCTCGTTTTGGTATGAGCCCGGATACAAGACGTATACGACACTGGAGAACCCCTGGACGCCAACAGCGATTAAAATCCTGCCAGGAAGTCCATCCTTATAGTGGTGGAACCATCATGGTATGGGCGGGTATTTGGATCGGCGGAAGAACTGAGTTGATTTGGATCAGAGGCAACCTCAACGCTCAAATTTATGCTGAGACGATTGTATCAGACGTCATCGTTCCTCTACAAGTGCAAATCGGTCCTTTATTTCAGTTAATGCATGATAATGCACGACCGCACACCGCAAGAGTTGTAAGACAGACTCTCGCCGCAGCTAACATCAATGTCCTGCCCTGGCCTGCTCAGTCGCCAGACTTGAACCCGATTGAGCATGCATGGGATATGCTACAGAGAAGAGCTCTGCCGAATATGGAGGGTATCCAGTCGCAAGAAGACCTTTTTTTGTTGTTGCAACGAACATGGGCGGCCATTCCACAGCGTGATTTGGATGAACTCATTTTGAGTATGCCAAACCGATGTTCTTGTGTTGTTAGTGTTCGCGGTAGAAACACGGATTATTAATTGTTTAAGTTACCCAATAAAATTTTAAAGAAAACTGTTATTTCAGTCTTTTTTTCGAACTTTAATGTTAGTGGTTCAAATGTCAAAAATCCCTTTATTAGGAAAATGGCAAATTTCTTTATTAATGCAAAGGTGACTTGGTTTATCGTTACTGTGACAAACGAAAACACTTTATTTGATGAATCCTTAAAGAAAATTTTAATTAATATCAATCAGGAGAAAAGTTATTGCAAAAATATATGTTGATCCCTAGATACTTTTGATGTGTGTAGTTCAAAGATCAGTGAACTTTTGGTAAACGAGGAAACAAGTTCTTTGGCTCGTTATGGTTACAGGAAATATCAGGAACTATTACAATTAAAATGGGTACCATCAAGGACACCGATGCATGACCACTTTTCAACCTTCAGAGCATAAGGGTCACAAGTTCCAGGGTTGCGGGTTGTTCATATAAGATTTCGCGGCCCCAGAACAAGGGTGAAAAAGAAGGAACATGGGTGGGATTTAGTCAGCAAAAGTCTGACACTCCCCCGCTCCGCCCAGAGTGGGGGAAGTTATGTGGTGTATCTGGGGCAACACTCAAAAGTTGGGTTGTGTGTTTCTCTACTCCAATACCCATTCAGATTTGACAGTACGGTTGGCGCAGTGGCTGAGCGATCGACTGCTGCGCTGCGTTTCACGGGTTTGATCCTCGCACGGAACAGATATTTGTATGTCTACAGATAGTTGTTTCGGGTCTGGCTGTTTGTGTATGTGAGTTTAAATGTTTGTAAACGAACCCACGATAAATTCCTAGTGTAGGGCAACAAAACATCAATCAAAATGTTTTTATTTCACATAGGTACCTACTTATCAAACGTCGAGAAAAGGTGCACTGTTTGGGTTGGTCGTTTCCTATGGAGAAGAACCGGCAAGAAACTCCAGGGTTACTCTTTTAAAATCATTTGGTTTTACATTGTGTTGTTACAGCGTTAGTACTTACGTGTCACATGCCGCCTAAACCAAGCTAACCGATTACATTACACCAAAACTCTTCACTATTAATTTCACCTTTAAAGCGGTTTTGTTTATAAACCATAATCTCAGTTTCACAAACAACCAGACGCGGAACAACGAACTAAACTAAACAGCATAGTGGAGCATGCAAATATTTGTACTTTGCGGTAATTGAACCCGCGGCTACTAAAGCTATCCACATCTTTACCTATATGCATAAGATTTTTAAAAGAATTGAAAAGCTTTTTGCTTTAAAAAAGAGATCAGGTTAAAATGGGTTTGTATAGCTTGATGTGTCGTCGTGTGTACAATGCTGTTATTAAAAAAAAAATCAAAACATACAGATAAAGTATTGATGATGACATTTCGAAGATATATTACGATCTTACTCAAAAGATATTCAAAGTTAGCTCTGAAGAGCAGTTGTTCCACTAACCCCGATTTTTTATGTAAATCTGCTGTCAAACATGCAACTATCAGTTGGGATTTGTAAAACATATTAATAACAGCAAATAAATTCACTTGACATGAGATTTGACAACAGATTACCCTGAATAAGCTGAAAATCTGATAAATAGCTATATGTAAATCAGAACAACAGAATTATCGGCATTGATAAGATCTTGTCATCCTCTCATGCTTATTACAAACTGCAATATCTGTCATTCGACCAACATTCTCAGATTTAGTTTAGTTCACGAATCGTGAGGGTTAGGCTTCCAGACTAACCAGACCAGCTTCCAGCTAACCAGAGGTTAGGCTTCCATCTCTCATGAATACGTAGTGAGGAAACCTGTATTTCCTGTATCTGTATCACTACATGCATACAATCTTTCGCGTTTATTATATTACTACCCTTTGACCGCAGTTTCGCTCGCGTTAAATTCGGGATAACACAGTTTCCCTTTCCTGATTTACCTGCTACCTGTAGTTTTTGCCCTTGCGCCTTATTTTTTGTAATAGCAAAGCTAAGTTTTCCCTTTTCTTTCCTCTTTCTCCCTCATATCTCACTTTTTAATAAAAAATATGGCTATGTCTGTCTCCAGGGTCCCAACTGTGTTTTACCAAAAATTCATCAAAATCGGTTTAGCCAGTTAGGCGTGAAGACGTAACAAACAAACTCACTTTCGCTTTTATAATATTAGTAAGGGTAAGTCTGAAATCGTTTTCCCATCTTCAGCAAACGTGGCGCACGATGCTCCTGCCTTCTCTATATGAGAAGAGGCCTTTACCCAAACCAAAATGTGGATGATTTTTACCCGACTGACACCGAAGGAGGATAATGTCTGTGTTCTGATTAACCCAAGCCCGCGTCGATATATGTGGACACTCAAGAAATAAACATGCTGTTTTAAATACCAAAAGCATAAAAAAACATGGTTGGTTATCAATGTCTAGCCAAATTTTCAAGGAATGTTTCGGAATCGATAAATGTACTAGTATCGATATTTAATTAAAAAAAAAAGTTTATTTAATTAAATCTAATATATAAAATTTCCGTGTCACAATGTTAGTTACCGTACTCCTCCGAAACGGCTCGACCGATTCTTATGATTTTTTTTATGCATATTCAGTAATTCTGAGAATCGGCTACTATCTATTTTACATACCCCTAAGTAATAAGGGGGAACAACGGGTAAAACCGCTAGGCACAGCTAGTATTATATATTTTTTTAAATTAAATAGTGTTTTGATTTCTTTTTATTTGTATATGATTAGAATATTTAACGGTTCTTTATATACCTAGATGTTTTTTGACTAGTCATCGACAACAACTACTATGAAAATTTTGCCACTCACCTAAACAAGTCCTATTAGGTTGCGGAGAATATATCCTTGGAACAGTGACCCTCCAATGGTCGAGGAAGTGCGCTGGTGCCAGGGCACCCTCCTCCATCTTCGTCCTCCATAGCTCCACGACAGCTTCAGCTCGGCCGGGCAATGTGAACCTGTCACACATTTTCACTTTGTCACTTTTGTTAGTTCAAAACATGTCATTAGGTGTTGGTTGGCAATTATGGCATCATTTGGTATTTGTCCTCACTGAAATAAGTATTAATATGACAAGTATAAATTTTGATACAGTTTTAGTTCAACGATTTTAGCGTCATGTCGGATTTTAGTTGGTATTTGACAGGCTTTAGTTGCATCACTTGCAGCGAAGAGGGGGCAGTTTGTACTTCAAAAGAAACTTTTTGTCTCATTAATAACTTTAAATAGTCAATTCATCGCAAAAACATACGGTAGCACAGCATTTTTTTCAGTCTTCCAAACTCTCGGCATTGGATTCAATTTTTTTCATTCACTAGTTACCGAACGAAAAAAAACTTCACGTTTAAATATCGAAGAAAAACACAGCGACCTTTCGCTACGGTAGTAAACAGTACACTGTCTAAAAACCTGGCAACACGCCACGCGAATCCATTCTATATATAAAAAAAACCTAAACAAGAATAAAGATCAAGAACAAATAAAAGCAATACAGAAAGTAAATGTGCAATATGACATTTATTTGTTTGTTGATAAAGTTCAGAGTTGCTTGTCCTCTTGACCTGTGAGTTAATGGGTTCTTGAATGAGTCATTTAGCCAAACGCCTGCATTCTCATTATTGGGCTATAGAATTTGAGAGGTAATGATTGAGTAGATATCATTTATTGGAATATTAGTTGCTACGGTACACCGTAGCAACTAAGTCCGTGTACACACGGAACTATAAGGGAGTATGCAAACATATCGACGCGGAATCGGATTGAACCGATCACGAATCCCCATATTTGTCGCATTTAGAACGATGTGACGCGCCGTCCGAAGGAAAAAGAGCCGAATTATGTCTATTACGCTTTCCTTTACGTCCGGTAAAAAAAAGTAAGAACTTTACAACAATATCTAAGTAATTAGAAGGTTCCATGATAAGAGTAAGTTTGTAGTCTTTTTTATCAGAGGACACTAAAACTTACCAGGTTAGTTAGTACTACTTCTAACGAGTCATCTTCTATTGTCAATTCGTTATGCAAATAAGGGTAGCTAGACAATTAATCACAGCTTAACAATTAGGCGAGTCCAAACTAAGCACTAGGTCGTTGCCACAGAATAATTACAATGACTGACCTATCATGAATTAATTTGGCGGTCATACATCGGTCTGTAAACGTTTATTTCAGAGCATAACTAGAAAAAAACTTAAAATAGTCACAGACGCAGTTAATATTGTACATTGTCACTGACCATTTTACGAATGCTAACGTAATTCACGTTCAACATTTTCCTGCCGTTGTTCCATTCTATTTGGAGTCGGCGCAACGCGTTTTCTTCTTCCATTCTCCCCTGTCAGACGTCACGGCATTATTTACTCCATTCTCCTTCGTATCATTCCTTACACAATCCATCCATCTTTGTTTGGCATTGCTCTCTCTCTCTCTCCATCTTTTATTCATCCAACATTCAGATCCATCACTCTTTTAGTCACATGTGCTTCGTGACATCTTTACTAATATTATAAAAGCGAAAGTGAGTTTGTTTGACTGTATGTTTGATCCTCTTTCACGAAAAAACTACTGAACAGATCTTGATGTTTGTCACAGTGGTAGATTATAGTCTGGAATAACACATAGGATACTTTTTTTTCGATATCACGCGGGCAAAAAACGCGGGCGCCAGCTAGTATTTTAAATGCGAATGTTTGTGAGGATGTAATGGATGTTTGTTACTCTTTCACGCAAAAACTACTGAACGGATTTGAATTAAATTTGGCACACAAATAGTTAATAAACAGGATTAACACATAGGATACTTTTTATCCCAGTAGTATGACAATCACCAAACTAGTATAAAAATAAAATAAAAAAAAATAAAAAAGCCTTTATTGTTGTTAACTAGTTTTTCACAGAGTAGTTTCGTGTGCCTAAAATTAATTTACTTATGACTACTATCTAAAAACACATTTTGACTATTAACTAGAGTTTAACTAATATATTAACAATTTTAATATCTATTGATTATCGACAAACGGTAGTTCGGTTACAACTTGTCTTCCGACAAAGGCCTCCTCTAAAGATCTCCAGTCTTTTCTCATTTTTGCAGTGCGAGTCCATGTTGAACCCGCTACTTTCTTAATGTCATCCTCCCATCTCTTAGCCTGTCTTCCTCTATGTCTCTTTCCGTCTAAAGGGTACCATTCTGTGATAAGTTTTGTCCATTTTTCTTGCTTTTCTCTCATCATATGCCCTGTCCACCTCCACTTCAGCTGTTTGTATGTTGTGTATGCATTCTTAAACTTGGTTTTACTTTTGATGTTTATTAATTTTTCTCGGTCTTTTCTTTTGACACCTATTGTACTTCTTTCTATGCTGTTTTGACAAACTTTAATTTTATTTGCTAGATGCTCTGTCAATGCCCAAGTTTGACACTCGTATAGTAAACATGGTAGAATGCACATATTATATCCCTTCCTCTTTTCTTTCATAGGCATATCTTTGTTCTTCATCACTTGACCAATATCTTTTCCAGGTATTGGTAACTCTTCTTTCAATCTCTTTTTCCATGCAACCTTCAGTAGATATTAGCTGTCCTAAGTATACATATTCCTGTACGTACTCTATTTGCTCATTATTTACTTTTATCGTGTCTGTTTGTGATGAGTTTGTCATGTTTTTTTTTTCACCAAACTAGTAGTGCAGCATAAATATGCTAGTGGTACGTAAAGACCGAGTCTACAAGAAGTTTGGGTGAGCCATATAGGCATCCATGTGACTAAACGACTAAAATATTTTATTTATTGTTACTCCACTTACATAGTTTTTACAGGTGGGAAACCCAATATAACAATGTAGTTCCAATTTAAGCACTCAGAGAAGCCACTCGGAAACCAATCAAACATCACCAACATCAATATACTGTTTTAACTGTCATAATTTGACTGATAACCCTATCAGTCAAATTATGAATGATTGAACATACATCGAATTTGGACCCCCAAATTCGATGTATGTTCAATCATTCAAATTGGCGAGGCAACGTCTCTTTATTTAATTGTTTTCCTGCGTGATGGCAAGATTATCTTTCAAAGAAATGGTTACTATTTCTAGCTGATTACTAGTCCACACAGTGTTCCGTAGCACCAAACAATATACTAACAATATTTATAATACTTATTTAACTTAAATGGAACACTCTTAACACTCACCCGCAAATCTAAATTTGTTTTGTGGTATCTTAATGAAAAACGAATTTACTGCTGCAGTTTGGAGGAAAATTCCCATTTCTCATAAAATCGATGGACTATGTGCGAAGGATGATCTAACAAGAAAGGATGGGTCTGATGAGATGGCGTTTGATAGAGAACTATTTAAGATAATAAGATAAAGACATACTACGCCGACCACAAATAAATTAGGATATGAACATATTATTATATCAGATGCTGAAAACCTTTCTCAACCAACATTCCAAGCTTCAGTTTCTCGCTATAAACCTAGTTATGAGAATAAATAAAGAGCTACGGCTCCCCGACCCCGTGTATCGACGGAAATAATTTTCAGAATCAGTCCAGTAGTTTCTGAGATAGTTTTACACATACTGTCATACCCGAACTATCTAATAATAAAGTAGATGACGTGGGTACGTATGTTTGTATGACGAGATGACATACATATATTTTACACTAGCTGGCGCCCGCGGCATCGCCTGATATCGAAAAAAGTACCCTATTTGTTATTCCAGACTATAATCTACTTCTGTGCCAAATTTCATCAAGATCCGTTCAGCCGTTTTGACGTGAAAGAGTAACAAACATCCAGATCCATCCATCCTCACAAACATTCGCATTAATAATATTAATATTAGTAGGATAGGATATAATATTAGTAGGAAGTAGGATAGCTAGCCCCCGCGGCTTTGCCCGCGTGATATCGAAAATAAAGTATCCTATGTGTTATTCCAGACTATTATCTACCTCTGTGCCAAATTTCATCAAGATCCATACAGTCGTTTTGAGGTGAAAGAGTAACAAACATCCATACATTCATCTATCCATCCTCACAAACATTCGCATTTTACAGGTTTTCAGTATATTCATGGCATTTACATGCGGGGGGTGGGTAAATTTCCATTATCGTAAGTAACTGCCTAGCCCTTTCTCACCTATGTTGGGGACTTCCAATGTAACAGGACGCACCTGTATCCCAGTATTTTACATGGAGCGACTGCCTATAAGATTACCTTTTGCCCGCGACTTTGCTGGCTCGGAGAAGCATATTACTGGAATAAAGTCTAGTACTAGGATACTAGACATTAAAATTGTAGTGGTTTTTTGTTTAACTCGTTTTTACAGTTAGTCAGTGTCCCGAAAATCTGGCAACACAGTGTTACCAAGGGGTTTCGTATTACCCAGTATAGCGACTGCCTGTCTGACCTCCACAACCCAGTTCGTTGTGGAGGTCGTCGCTTCATGTACAATATTTGTATTCAGCTGCATCCGGTTAGACTGGAAGCCGACCCCAACACAGTTAGGAAAAGCCTAGGCAGATGACGATGATGGAACCTGATATCAGCCGGATGATAGAGCAGGTGCCACAAATAAAATGTTTTAATGATTTTATTCGTCGGTTTGTCCAACATGCGATGAAATAAATAAGCCTGAAGTAAACACATTACCCCACATTCTTTCGCAGTCGGATAAAAATACAAAACACTTAAAGAAAACGGGAGGCACATTAGAGAAAGGGGACAAATGGATTTATAGATGAGGCAAAATAACTATTTTATACAGCCTAGTTTCTGAAAAAACAACGGTTAAACAGACACGGCTTGGAGGCTGAATATAAATTATTGGCTAGGAACGATTACTTTTGTATCTATATCTACATGTTAGCGTTTAAATTTTCGTGCTGTTTATTTCAATAGCCTCAACGGTTCACGCGTGAAATCCTTACTAATTATAAAACCGAAAGTCAATTTGTTTGTTTGTTTGTTACGTCTTCACGCCTAAATGGCTAAACCGATTTTGATAAAGTTTGGTACAGAGATAGTTGGGACCCTGAGACGGACATAGGCTAATTTATTTCTTTTTAAAGTGAGAAATGATGGAGAAAGAGGGAATGAAAGGGAAATCTTAGCTTTGCTTTTACAATAAATAAGGCGCTAGTTTAAAAACTACAGGCTGCAGGTACCTTCAAATCAGGAAAAGGGAACTGTGTTACCCCGAATTTAACGCGAGCGAAGCCGCGGGCAAAAGCTAGTAGATAAATTAAAAGCTACGAATCTAAAATTAAACTTTTTGTTTATTTTCCGCTTTTTATTTTATTTTTTTAGCTTTTTATTTATTTTCAGCTTTTCATTTATTTATAAAAGTTAATTGAGATTTACTGATTTTAACATTAAAATTGATTATTTTATTGTATGTGTTTGTGTAGGTATGTGAATGTAAACTGATTGACTTCACAGTCAACAGTACTCAAAATAAATGATTTGATTTGTAGTACCACGATGTAATGATTCAATTAAATGGCCACTCAATGAGTTGTCTGCGTAAATAGAGACGTGTGATGATGATCGTAGAAGCCTTTGTCTTGCAGCGTGAGTATTATTGTTTTCTTTGAAGTGTCTGCGGTACACTTCAGACTACTAACAATAATATTTTGAAGTAGATTCTGAGTTTTCGACACACTCAATCCTGCTACCCTACCATGACGTCTTAAAGCAGAACTAATTCCACTGAGGGAAAGAGACAGAGCTATACAGGGTATCTAGCACCATCTCTTTCCCTCAGTGGAATAAGTTCTGCTTTAAGACGTCATGGTAGGCCTACTGAGCATACTATATGCGAGACATTTGACAGGGTCGAATTTGATTGGCTAGCTATACTCGTGAAGGGTGCTTATCTTTACACATTCTGCTGACTTTTTCGATTTTTTTTTTTGGGATCAGCGCTGCATATTCTATGATGATAAAAAAAAGGTTTATTGCAGAAACTTGTACAACTTTTACAGTAAATATTACATAGGGACCTCCTTTTAAGTCCAAGATATACCTGTGCTACGAGGCCCCAAATGATGATATTGCTCTAATCTACTCATCAAATAAATAATTTATCTATCTATCTATTACTCCTGCTACCCTAACATGACGTCTAAAAGCAGAACTTATTCCATTGAGGGAAAGAGACAGAGCTATACAGGGTGTCTAGCACCATCTCTTTCCCTCAACGGAATAAGTTCTGCTTTAAGACGTCATGGTAGTGCTACTGAGCATACTATATGCGAGACATTTGACAGGGTCGAATTTGATTGGCTAGCTATACTCGTGAAGGGTGCTTATCTTTACACATTCTGCTGCCCTTTTTCGAAATTTATTTTGGGATCAGCGCTGCATAGTCTATGATGATAAAAAAAGGTTTATTGCAGAAACTTGTACAACTTTTACAGTAAATATTACATAAGGCCCTCCTTTTAAGTACAAGATATACCTGTGCTAGGAGGCCCCAAATGATGATACTGCTCTAACCTACTCATCAAACAAATAATTTATCTATCTATCTATTACTCCTGCTACCCTACCATGACGTCTAAAAGCAGAACTTATTCCACTGAGGGAAAGAGACAGAGCTATACAGGGTGTCTAGCACCATCTCTTTCCCTCAACGGAATAAGTTCTGCTTTAAGACGTCATGGTAGGCCTACTGATATCAGCAGACACCCCCTTTCTAGGCAAATCACCCTTCACACAATTCAACATCGTTTATTTGGTCATCCTCAACAATTTATAGCCATTAACATTTATAAACAACATTTCCCTCAATCCTTGGCATCACGTGTGTTCGTTCCCCAAAAAATCTTAAAACAAAAAACATTTGATGATACTTTGGGGTCAATGACCGCTAAAACTGTTTTTTCTGGTGTAAACTTAGGAAAACCTAAAAAAGGTATCGATATCTGACCACAAAAAACAAACTATATTTTCTAAGTTGATATCATCGTAAATCTTAATTCTTTAAACCTACTAAACTACTGATGTTTTATATAATATTTAACACTTTACGAAGATCTAAATTCCGGTAAGACGGTTCTAAAATACACTGAAATAACTCCGCTCTACTCATACATGTAGTCAATGCGTGTTTTTTATTTATTAAGAAAATGGTATCTGTTGGCTATAGTAATTGTGGTTAATAGATTGTTTATCTTATTTCATTGCACAATGATTATGTTTTTTAACATCTTTTGTGGCTTGTTAGACTAGGTATTTCGTCAGCGTTAAAACTGTTGTTGGGATCATTTGAGAGGTATGGAGGTTAATATGGAGCGTCATCGCGGATGGAAAATAAATGGGGGGGGCGGGGGGTTACACTTTCCTGACTATAACCCACTCATGTTCCTTCTTTTGCTCTTTACGTTCCGGGGCCGCGGTATCTCTTTCGAATAACCCGCAACCCCGGGCGTCATCCCAGCTTGTGGTTTAAACAAAATTAAAAAGATCACTGAAATTAGTATAATGTTTTTTTCAAACTAATATTTGTAGCTTGGTTATCTTTTCTAGATCTGTTTGCCAGTCGGCAAAAGCCTCCAACCTTTTAAATTTCTTTCTTTCTTTCTTTTTGAATCACTCTGTTCATCGTGACTCCTGCCATTGTCTTTAAATGTCATCGTGCCACCTTTTCTGTGGTCGGCCTATCTTCCTTTTGCTTTCCCTTGGGTACAACCATGTCATCCTTTTGCACCATTTGTCATGTCCTCTTGGCTCTTACCGCAACCCAGTTAGTGTTGGATAATAAGATACCCCTTGATAAGACTGGTTGCCAGACTTTTGGGCCACTGACTCCCTGATAAGACTGTCAAAGACAAATGATAACAGGGAATAACTACGTAACGTTCTTTCCGAGGCACGAGAGAAACTCTGTATGTCGGTCATCCATCCACATTTTTCTAACTACAAAACAAATAAAAACAACTGAATCACACAACACAATTTGTTGCAACAAATACATAGTTCTCATGTCAAGAACAAATCATCCATCGCTTGAATCTAGACTAGATCATTAACCAGAAAAAACTCGGTCAAACTCCATATCAACCTACTTTCAACATTATCGTTTTGTACATAAAGTTCATAATTGAGGCTAGCGAGACAGCGGTTTCTGGCATATTGCCAGCATCCACTTCAGCATCACTACCTGTTCCCTAAGACCTTGGAGCTGACACTGAACTCATTCGGCCAAGGTTGCAGTTCATCTGTGATGTATAGAATGTTGTTGCAAATTTTTATTTAATTTGCATTGTTTGTATAAGTCAAATCTTACTACTACTACCGCTAGCACATGTCCTTTTTTGGTATTGTTCGTCGTTTCGTTGAGCTCCTTGGGTTTTGAGTCGAGCTACACGATAACTGACAAATGCTTGCACTAACTGGACAGGTCCACTCAATCTGTGTGGTGTTTTCTTAAAAATACCATTTCAGACACTAATCTGCATAGTCCTCATGTAAGTTGAACAAGATTTTTTGTCTGGACCTTAAAAGAGACTATGTGACCTCTGAATTTGTTTCGGCTGTTTCTTCTCAGAGTAGTCGGATACGAAACACCGGCCTCATCTAGTTTTTTAAAAAAAGACGTGTAAAAGTGTTTGTGAAAACCTACTTGCAAAATGACGACACGGTTGGCGCAGTGGCTGAACGTTCGACTGCTGCGCTGCGTGTCGCGGGTTCGATTCCCGCACGGAACAAATATTTGTATGACCTGCAGATAGTTGTTTCGGGTCTGGTTGTTTGTGTATGTGAGTTTAAATGTTTATAAACGCACCCACGATACAGGAGAAATTCCTAGTGTGGGGCAACGTTTTTAAAAAAAAAAAAAAACATCATTTATCATTTGCTTCTAGGGGGTAGATTACATAAATGAAATTATCACAATCCTTACTATGTAATATTATAAAAGCGAAAGTGAGTTTGTTTGTTTGTTTGTTACCTCTTCACGCTTTAATGGCTAAACCGATTTTGATGAATTTTGGTACAGAGATAGTTGGGCACCAGGAGAGTTTTTTTTTAAAAAGGGGATGTGACTGAGAAAGAGGGAAGAAAAGGGAAATGTACGTTGCTATTACAAATCAATAAGGCGCAAGGGGAACTGTTTTACCCCGAATTTAACGCGAGCGAAACCGCGGGCAAAAGCTAGTAGTTTCATAAGACGTTAAATGCTCAATTTATGAATGCTTTATGGTGTGATAAGTTTGTAAACATATATTACTATGTACTTATAAAGGCGCTACTAGCCTGTAAAAATGTTTGTTATTAATATTAGTGTTATTGTTACTCTAATATTTAAGTCTACAGTTATGTAATTTTGTTATGTTAATAAAGATTTTTTCTAAACTAAACTGAATTCAGTCAGCCCAATCAATTTAGTTTGGAAGTTTGGATGACCATGTAGGGTTAACTAAGTGACATCTATCTAAATCCAATATGGCGGACTAGTTACTTTTTATGCACGTTAGCTAAAATAATACGTGTAAGTTGCGTCACCTTACTATCACACGTGTTCAAATATGGCACTACGCATTTGTAAACGTCATTATTTAATATGACTCAGTGTTTTATCTCAGCGTCGCAATAAACTTAGTATCCTTACTTCCTTACTAATATTATAAAAGCGAAAGTGAGTTTGTTTGTTTGTTTATTTGTTTGTTTGTTTGTTACCTCTTCACGCTTTAATGGCTAAACCGATTTTGATGAATTTTGGTACAGAGATAGTTGGGAACCAGGAGACGGACATAGGCTATATATATTTTTTTTAAAGTGGGATGTGAGGGAGAAAGAGGGAAGAAAAGGGAAATCTTGGCGTTGCTATTACAAATCAATAAGGCGCAAGGGGAACTGTGTTACCCCGAATTTAACGCGAGCGAAGCCGCGGGCAAAAGCTAGTAATCTATATTTTCTTAACTGGCTCATTGGTTTAGTGGGCGCAACTGCGCAAGGGCAACTCGAGGTCCTAGGTTTGATTCTAAAATCGGGCAAAGTGTTATTGGGTTTTCCATAGCAGCCACGGAGTCCTGATTTGTGCCCAATTGATGGTAATAGGCTAACCCCCCAAAATAACTGGCGAAATGTGAGTGTACTATTACGTGCACCTCTGCCTTAGGCTTCGAGGATTAAAGGCATGATGTTCTGTTATTTTTAGATCCCGGACAACTTCCAACCACATCTCCGGCAGACTCCGGCGAAGATGGTGTGGACCAGCTTCGCACCTACAAGAGGTATTTTTAATTACGTACGTGTCGTCATCAAATAACTTCCCCCGCTGTGTATATTTTACTAGCTTCCGCCCGCGACTTCGTCCGCGTGGCATAGTAACTTTGGGCTAACGCTAACTTTAACCCGTGTGATGATCGAAAAAAAATATCTTTCTCTCCCCTTTTCTCACCCTTATCTTTCATTTAAAAAAAATAGTCTTTTTCCGTCTCCAGGGTTCCTACTATATCTGTACAAATTTCATCAAAATCGATTTGGCCATTTAGACGTGAAGACGTAACAAACAAACTCACTTTCGCTTTTATAATATTAGTAAGAATTTTAGTTTGAAAAAAAAAACGTTGCCCCACTCGAGAAATTTCTCCTGTATCGTGGGTGCGTTTGCAAACATTTAAAATCACATACACAAACAGCCAGTGTCAAACTTTTACTACCTAAAACCTACGCATGTTCCTTCTTTTGCCCTTTATGTTCCAGAGCCACGGTATCTTTTTCGAATAACCTAACTAGTTACCTAACGATAACGTATCTGCGTCCATTACACGCTTTCAGCCTTTAATGGCATCGCATTATGTAAACGTGGTTTCAAGTAAAATAGCCGATAGTGATTTATGGTGTACAGAAAATGCGCTCAATTTGTAGAGAGAGTGTTATTTATTATTGTAGTTGTTATTTGTGAAAGCTAATTCGTGTCTCGATTCTGTTATCCATGAATATCTCTGTCCATTGAAACAATAAGCATTATTATTTTACGCAAAATACGCTCTTTAGACGTGAAGTTGCGGACACCAGCCCGTTATTCAATAAAAAGAAAATCTCCTACACATACAAATACGCAGAATTATAATACATATATAAATATTAAAGAAAACACATATTAGATAATAACACCTGAATTATTTAATGATAAGATTTCCATATAGAAAAATTCCAAGTTCAACCCCGCTCTAGTTTAATCATAATGATTCCCAAGCACAATGCACGTCAATGGCGCGTGTATAGTATGATATGTACACGTACAGGATGGGGCTAAATTACGTGATGTAAATCTTACTGTTATAAATGCAAAAAATGGTTAATGAATCACGCAAAAGCAGCTGAACAAAATTGGGTGAAAATCGGCACACAGACAATTTTATTAAAACAGTATAGATATAGTTTAGGTAGCTGGCTCAATGCAGTACGAAGGTACGAATCTACCGGGGTTGCGGGTTGTTCGAAAGAGATACCACGGCCCCGGAGCATAAAGGGCAATGGAAGGAACATGGGTGGGTTTTAGTCAGTACAAGTCTGACACTCCCCCCGCTCCGCCCAGAGCGACTTATTTGATGATTTCCAAAAAAAAAGGTACGAATCAACCTGAATGTTTAGACACGTGACAGACGCACGGTTTTGACACATTACTATATCAGGGTCCATGATCGGCTAAGCAACTAGGGGATGAAAATCCTTATGTACGAGTGATCTCCAGATTTGGCGATTTGAACTGAGCTGCAAGATCACCCGATCTTAGACACCAGACATATTATGGGGATTTTTGAAATCTCACGACTTCGACAACAAACCATTAACATTCTCTTGAAAATCAACATTGAAGAAGAAATCACCAATTTGGGACAAGATGTTTTGCAATCATTCAAAATACAGTTTTTTTTTTAATGTTGCCCCACACTAGGATTTCTCCTGTATGTGCGTTTACAAACATTTAAACTCACATACACAAACAGCCAGACCCGGAACAACTATCGGTAGGCCATACACTATATTATATTTGTTCCGTGCGGGGATCGAAACCGCGACACGCAGCGCGGCAGTCAATCGCTCAGCCACTGCGCCAACCGTGTCTTCAAATAATCTGGCATATGTGCAACAACACACGAGGACAACACATTTGACCCTTTTACAAAATATCCGTGAAACCAGCTTGGTTTTAAAACTTCCAACAAAAGTCACACAGTTCACGTCGAAAGTGAGTTTGTTTGTTACGTCTTCACGCCTAAATGGCCAAACCGATTTTGATGACATATGGAACAGTGATCGTTGGGACCCTGGAGACGTACATAGGATTTAAAAAAAAAAAGAGTGAGAAATTTGGGAGAAAGAGGGAAGAAAAGGGAAAACTTAGCATTGCTGTTACAATAAGACGCAAGGGCAAAAACTACAGGTAGCAGGTACCTGCAAATCAGGAAAGGGGAACTATGATACCCCGAATTTAACGCGAGCGAAGCCGCGGGCAAAAGCTAGTTATGACATCACTTTTGCCTCACCTTGTAGTAGAGTCTATGGGGAATCTAATAAATGCGAAGGCCGACTTTAATGCAGTGTGCCATATACAGTGGAGTTTGCTTTTAATTACTTTGCGGAAATTAGATTACTAGATCTAAATAGAGTGGCATTAGGCTGGTTTTAGCAGTAGTAGTAGGGGTGAGGAACTGGGTTTTACATTTTTTTTACTTTCACCAGTAAATGAAAAATTAATCGATTGAAAAAAAGGAGAAAAAAAAATTTGTATTACGATACTTAGTTTAAAATTTTCTCTCAATCTCCACTCATTTAACTTTTATCGTGAATCTTTAGCTAAACCACAATAAAAATATGTAGCTAAACCAAGCATTTGTCTTTGATAACAAACTAAACGGTACACCATAGATTGTAATTGTCAGTGGTACTGAAAACGTAAAAGTCTTGTCTATGAAAAAAACTGGTTTAGATTGCTATGCCATTTGATTTTGATTGTCGATTGTTATGAAAAGAAAAAGTAATTGTAAAATATTCTTAATCTAACAAAACTCTTTCAGTAAAACTTGGATAATTTTATTTAATACTTTTATTTTCCATGAAGCTTCGTGATTAACAGTCTAACTGTTTTCTTAAAAGTTTTATATAAACAACGGCATTGCTGTCTGCAACCGTTTTAAATAGATTTTTGTACAAACGACGGCACATCAACCTACACGAAACCATTTTAACCTGATCTCTCTACTATCAGGTTATATTAGTTTAGAATAGGTTGACCTGCCGTCGTGTGTACAAAAGAATAAGCCTAATATAAATAGAATAAAACCTTTGCGGTCTGTCATTCTGATTGCACTGCGGATCCGAAACCGCAACGTGGAGTGCATAATCAAGAAATTATCATTGTCTATGAAGTACAAAATTCTCCAAACGATAATACTTTAAGAGCCACTCGTCGTCCACAAACAAACAAGTCTAATTCACTAAGTTCACTCCAGCCGACAATCTAATTAATACAAGTGCGATCTCAGTATCGATTGCAATAAATGTAACTCACTAAATGAATTCACGCATAGCGATTACGTTACTTTTGAAGAACATCATCATTTTTCCTGCCCCTGTCCCATTCTATTTGGGTTCGGCGCAACACGTTTTCTTCTTCCATTCTCCCCTATCAGACGTCACGGCATCATTTAGTCCTTTCTCCTTCATATCATTCCTTACACAATCTGTCCATCTTTTAATTTGGCCTTAATCTCGCTCTCCGTCCTTCAACATTCAGATCCATCACTCTTTTAGTCACATGTCCTTCATCCCTCCTCATTCTTTTTTCGTCTTTTGAAGAACTTTTCGTGTAAATATTTGCAGAATTTAATGAGGATAGCGTCGTCGTCTTAACTGACAGATTGTACGATGAAGGCTCGATGCGTCGTTCGATGAGAATGGTCAATGAAACATAGCCTGTGCTCGCGGGACGGCGAACTTCAATTAGAAGACTGAAGAATTCTATATGTTTGAAATCATGCGAAAAACTCCAAAACCATTCAGATTGGAGTCCTAGTTACTGGGTCAAACTAGTTGCAAATTAGCTGTAGTATAAACAATTTCAATAACGTATCCAATATCCATACAAGAACACTTACAGGAAAACAAATAAATTCTTGCATCATATTCAAGAGTTACATGTTATTTTTGAATTGATTAAATTCCAAACAAAATTTATATAATTTCCGTGCAAAGTCTAATTGTCATATGTGAGCACATGCCTAGAGATAAGCAAATAGATGTAGGTCAATCAATGCAATGAGGTTCAATATTAACAGCATAGATAAAAAACAAAACAGTGCGTGAGGTCATAAGTAGTCAATCGACGGTCATCGAGTAGTCTAAACGTTTAATAGAATCTATATTAATTATGTTCAATACGGGTTAAACGGTTGCCTTGGTAAGAAATGTGTGGTAATCAGTGTCGTTGAGCTCTTAGAGTTAGTAGAGCTACATGATAAAAAATGCTTGCACTGGCTGGATAATTCCACTCAAATCTGTGTGGATCTTTCATAAAAAAGACCATTTCAGATACTAGTCTACATAGTCCTCATGATAGTTGACCAAGATTATTGTCTGGACCTTTTTTTTTGGGGATGGGAAATCATCAAATAACTTCCTTAAAAGAGACTATAACCTCCGAGTTTGTTTTAGCTGTTTATTCGTCGTAGTCGTCGAAACACGGGCAGGTCAATTAGTTAGAAGAAAAAAACCACGAGTAAAAGTCTTTGTAAAAACTTATTTGCAAAATAAACATCATTTATCAATCAGTTGGCTTAGTATGTGCATATGATGTGGAGGAATGAGGAAAATTTCGTGAGGAAAGATTTGAGAATGTACGATGGATGGACTATGTGGTGTCTGATGATATGACAAGTAATAGAGAAGTATGGAAGAAGATATGCTGCATCGATCCAAAATAAATTAGGAAAAAGGCAGGAGAATGACGATGAAAGCAATGACGACACGGTTAGCGCCGTGGCTGAGCGATCGACTGCTGCGCTGCGTGTCGTGGGTTTCGATTCCCGCACGGAACAAATATTTGTATGACCTACAGGTAGTTTTTTCGGGCCTGGCTGTTTGTGTATGTGAGTTTAAATGTTTGTAAACGCGCCCACGATACAGGAGAAATTCCTAGTGCGGGGCAACGTTTAAAAAAAAATAACATATTAAGTAAATTCGCTTATTATCGACTTCAAAATATAGATACTTTAAAAACCCATTCTCTAAAAAACGATTTATTTTCGTTGGATCCCAGTTTTTGATCCCATTTTTTAGGTATTAACGATGGGTCCCATTTGATATTACCATTGAATCCCATTTTATGACAACATGTGTACATTTCAGAAGAAAAGTGATTTACTTTTATTAAATATTTCAAAAACACCGTGTGTGTATTTTGGATTTTTTAGGATTGTTGCCACTGGGGAATAAATGAGACAAATGATGTACTCCAAATAGTACTAGACTGGCATGAGTTAAAAATGATCAGGTTTATTTGTGATGTTTATAAATAAATAAATATGAACGCCTTCAAAACAAGCGCCTCTAAGCTCAAAAAAAAAATACTGCCGTCATAATTTTTCCATATTTTTTTTTATATAATGTGGCCGTTTCTGGCACACAGGTCACAGTTTTAACCTAACCTTTTTTTTGTAAATAAGTAATTATCCTAATCTAAATAGTTCAGTTCCGGGTAAACAACTAAAAACAATCTCTTTTTTCTATAAATGCAAGTCGTTTGTGGCACTCGCCGGCCGCTGCCGCGGCACCGCTCGCTCCGCTCGCTCGGCTCGTGCGTAGGAGGTCACAGTTTTAACCTAACCAAACCTAGTTCCCGGTTCCTATAATTTGTTTGGGTAATGAAATTTTGTCCAAATCTTTTCGGAAAAACGGCAGGCACCCGTTATTCTAACATAACCTATCCACATACCCAAATTTCATCCAAATCAGTCTAGAAGTTTGAGCGTGTTGGAATAACAAACATACATACAAAGTTTCGCCTTAAAATATTATTGTGATTTTGTTGTTGGATGTACCCGCATTCAGATGTTTTTAAACATCTGGGATCCAACGGAAATAGTTTTTGGGATTCAGTGGCAATAAAACGTATTTTTTTAGTATTTTTCAAATTTGGGATTCAACGGAAATATATAATAATGTTTTGTGGGATCCAACGCCAAAAATATTAAAGTGGGATCAAAAACTGGGATCCAACGAAAATAAGCGTAAAAAACTCTCTAAGAATTGATAACTCTTGTTTCGATACAAGATATATAATGATGCATTAGTAATAAGTGCAAATAAATAACATAATTATGTATTCCGCTTATTGTAACAATGAAAGCATACAAACGTAAATGATAAATTATTATTACGCTCGTGTCATAAAGACGTCATACTTTACATCGATTACTTCATAATTTATACTTGAATAAGATAACAATAACAACATTATATCACCCTTGTCCCTTCGAAAGTAGATCCAATGTTTATTGCACGGGAGTCGGCGACATTTCAAGCTGTACATTTCTAGTAAAACATGTCCTCGCTTTGCATAGATTTCCCAAACACTGTAAGATCAGCATAAACTGGGTTTGTTAAGCTAGATGGGTCCACCCACAGTCACCTGTCTATTTCAGTCACGGAGAAAATGCACATGAGCTGCGCACAAAGGGATCTGACAAATCTGTCTTGCGCGAATCCGACGTAGCTTCCGCAAATTGTCCTTACTGGTTGACCGAATCTTAACACTGTTCGATCTCAAAATGAAACCCAACAAAACTAATATCGGGATTCAGCAGAATACCAGAGGCTTAGGTATTTAACCTGGCATATTATGCTCAGGTGGACTTCTGCTACTGAGTCAGTCTGTCTGTCTGTCTGTCAAGACCCTTTATCTTAAGGATACGTCTAGATATCGATTTGAAATTAAAACCATATACTCAAGTCTGTGATCTCTTCAAGCTGCAATCTACTTGAAATTAACCCTCCATTATATATAACTAGCTTTTGCCCGCGGCTTCACTCGCGTTAAATTCGGTAGCGCCTTATTGATTTGTAATAGCAACGCTAAGTTTTTCCGTTTCTTCCCTCTTTCTCCCTCATATCCCACTCTTTTTAAAAAAAATAATAGCCTATGTCCGTCTCCTGGTTCCCAACTATCTCTGTACCAAAATTCATCAAAATCGGTTTAGGCATTAAAGCGTGAAGAGGTAACAAACAAACAAACTCACTTTCGCTTTTATAATATTAGTAAGGATTAACATTCAAAAGATACGGTCGATTATGTCGCAAGTTTGATTTATCGAATTATCTATATTATCGATGCATTTTTTTGTTAATCCAATACTACCCCCCACAGCTTGGGTAAACGTCTCCCCAAATTCCTTCCACGAATTTTCATCTCGCGCCACATCGAACCAGCCCTTGCGTTACGTATATAGGATCCTCAAGATTCACAAACGAGATAAATTCATAGATTTTACTCTCATAAAAAACGTTACTCCACACTAGAAATTTCTCTTGTATCGTGGGTGCGTTTACAAACACTTAAAATCACATACACAAACATCCAGACCCCGAACAAATATCTGTAGGACATACAAATATTTGTTCCGTGCGGGGATCGAACCCACGACACACCGCGCAGCAGTCGATCGGTCACCCACTGCACTAACCGTGTTGTCAAAAATAGATGAGCAGATATCCTTTTAGATTCATTAACAGAGCAGTGGAACCAGAAAAAGAATACCTATGATTCATGTTGTATACCAAGCCAAAAGATCGTTTTCCTTTTTGGGCTGTGAACCGCAACCTGGGGCCTTAGTCTGCTATTACAACAGTGTCAGAAATTCAGAATGGTCGATCACTGATCGCATTATGGTTGATTTTGATAATTTTGGTAATCTACTACATACTAAACTTGTCAAAATCAACCATTATGCGATCAGTGATCGACCATTCTGACACCATTGTAATAGCAGACTTAGGCGCGTCGCCCACACGACCAACAGTCGAGGCGCAGTCGAGGCGCGGTCGTATTAGGCGCGTCTCCCACAAGATCAACAGTCGTGGTGCAGTTGAGGCGCAGGCACATAAGAATCACGCCGCAACGAGATTTCCTTTACAAATGTCGTGTGGGCGTCGCGCCTAACGCGCCCGCGCCTTGACTGCGCCTCGACTCTCGGTCGTGTGGGCGACGCGCCTTAGGCCTCTGTTTACAGCACGTGCTGGCTTATATTGCAACCAGTTAATAATATATTTATAACAGGACCGAAACAATCATTAGGGTTCCGTACCTCAAAAGGATTATCTCGGGAACGCGTGGAGGTATCGAGTTGAAATTAAAACCGTACACTCAAATCTGTGGTCCTTTGAAGCTGTGAAAAAATCAACCCTCTAAGGCCCCGTTCCAATAAACAAAATCGAGTCGTTTTGCTTACGGATAGTAAGATTTTGACATAAGTCTCATAGAAAATATGTCAAAATACTACCATCCGTAAGCAAAACCAGTCGTTTTTAACCGACTTCTAAAAAAGGAGGAGGTTCTCAATTCGGATGTTTGTGTTTTTTTTTTTTTTTTTAGGTATGTTCGCGCTTAACTCCGTCGCTTGCCAACCGATTTCAAAAATTCTTTTTTTGTTGGAAAGGTTATACTTCCCAAATGGTCCCATGAAAATTTTATCGAAATCGGACAAGCGGTTATTGAAAAATCAACAAAAAAAAAATTTAAAGCCTATGCTTTCCAAATTGCTCCATAGTCACCAAGTCGGGATCTGATGATGGAATCTTGGCGAAATCGAGGGAAGTTTTTTAAAAAAATACTATAACTAAAAATGCTGAAATAAAAAACTTTTTTGCAAAAAATAAAACCGACTTCCAAAAAACTAAAAAGTGGAAAATAACTTTATTTCCGGAAGTCGGTGGCTTTTGTTGGTTTCGTTGACTTTTTTGCCACCGACTTCCGGAAATAAAGTTATTTTCCACTTTTTAGTTTTTTGGAAGTCGGTTTTATTTTTTGCAAAAAAGTTTTTTATTGTTTATTGGAACGGGGCATAAGTCTACGCAAAAATATGGCCGTTTATGTTTTTTTTTTGTTTTTTTAAAACAAAACGTTCCCCCACACTAGGAATTTCTCCTGTATAGTGGGTGCGTTTACAAACATATAAACTCACATACACAAACAGCCAGACCCGAAACAACTGCAGGTCATACAAATTTTTGTTCCGTGCGGGAATGGAACCCGCGACACGCAGCGCAGCAGTCGGTCCCTCAGCCACTGCGCCAACCGTGCCGTCTATGTGGCAAGTTTGTACGGATCCCTCGGTGCATGGGTCCGATTCGCAATTGGTCGGTTGTTTTTTATGGGACAGGTTCTCGGGGTCACGTTTAAACTTGGGAGTCACAAAAAACGCCAGACAGGTTGGTCGTTATTGTACGTCAATGGACTGGACTTTAGCAATGGGTAGTTCACCGTCCGTCCGTCGATTGACGACAGGCCGTGCCGACGGCGCGTTCGTGTTTCACGCGCGCCTCAAAGAGAGTCAGCAAAGCAGAGGGGCTTGCCAGAGCCTCCGCCTGCCGGGGTTGCGGGTTGTTCGAAAGAGATACCGCGGCCTCGGAACGTAAAGGGCAATAGAAGGAACATGGGTGGGTTTTAGTCAGTACAAGTCTGACATGCCCCCCCGCTCCGCCCAGAGCGGGGGAAGTCATTGGATGATTTCCCACCCAAAAAAAATAAAATAAAAAATGGACTGGACTTTTTGTGGATAAATAATGGTATACTTTATTGCAATTTTGTTGAAGAGAAGTGTATAGTGAACATACATTCATAAACTCAATCTTTTTTCCCATGGGTAGTCGGAATCACTGAACGTAGATCTCTATGGAGAACAATGGGCAAGAAACTCCATGAAGACTCTTTTAAATATGTTATTGTTACAAAACCTTGGTTACATCATTCATGTCGAGATGGTGCATAACAATGTAATTCAAAGTAGTTCTCCGTTTAACGAGATTTACTTCCCCAAATTAAGAGTAGTTTCCCATCATTTCTTTTGTTTAGAGTTAGGTACTTTTCTTGCGGAAATCATCAAATAACTTCCCCCGCTCTGGGCGGAGCGGGGGGACTGTCAGACTTTTACTGACTAAAACCCACCCATGTTCCTTCTGTTGCCCTTTATGTTCCGGAGCCGCGGAATCTCTTTCAAACAACCCGCAACCCCGGCAGGCGGTGGCCCTGGCAGGCCCCTCTGTAGCTTAGTTTGACATACAGAATTCTTCGTTGACGGCCTCCCGAAGGGTCTATTTACACCTTGTATAAAACCATTGACGGTGACATTGAAGTACAGAGGTTTGTTAAACCAACCAACGCAACGACACTAAGAACTGATTTTATCACATATAATACCACAAGAGCTTCAAAATTATCGGGTATTTTCCGATAGGTTCGTTGCAAACAAATGAAGGAGTCAAGTTTTTCTTTTCAGGTAAAAAAATCACGAGCGCGAAGCGCGAGTGATTTTTCCTGAAAAACTTGACGATTTTATTTGTTTGCAGGGAACCTATCGGGAAATGCCAGATAATTTTGAAGCTCGTGTGGTATTCGGGGGATTATTTTTCCGTCCCAAATGTCGGCCAATAGAATTGCATTGATTGCATTGATGTTTTGTTTTTTATGCATAACAACGACCAGAGAAAATTTTCAAAAAAATTTCAGTATAATACCATGTAGGTTGTACCACGTGACGTCGAATGGTGCAATTCTATTGGTCGATATTTGGGTCGGAAAAATAATCATAATTATCTTCTATCAAAATACAAAGGTTGTTTGTTCAATGTCCCTATTATCTTGTGATAAACTAGGAAGCGAACGGCAGAAAGGATGAAATTAATAGATAAAAAAAGTGAAAAATAAACTTAGTTCCGGAAGTCGGTGACTTAGGTTGTTTCATTGACTTTATTGCCACCGACTTAAGTAATTCATTTAATTTTACTTAGTGACCAGAAGTTATTATTTATGACATCATCATATCATAAACTACCCATTTAATAAAATCTACCACTGCGCGGACTTGTATGGAACCAATGGAAAACCAATTACAAATTGGCCACAGAGAAATCGGTGTACAATCAGCAAAAAATGACAAGTACCAGGCTCGTCAGATGCAGTTGAAATACTCATAAAAAAACCATTACTGTTTTCTAGTAAAGTGCAATTTATTTGATACAAAACAAACAGTTCATTTTTAAAAAAAAAAAGAGTTGAAAACGTCCAACAGTTTCTAAGAAAAATTCAACTCGTACCAAAGTAGAAAAAACCTGATGCTAGTGAATTACACAACCCCTTTTTTATAAGTTGGTTAAAAACTAAATAAAATTGTATACCTGTCATCCCAGTTCATCAAAGCAGCATCCTGTCCTTTATTATAACAAAAAGACACCAAACGGAGATAAGAACGCGAAATCTTATGAGCCCACACAAATCCCGAGCTCGATTCAATTGCACTATTCCCATCACTAGCACTAAATCCATTTAAATCCATGTCAAAAATACGAACACTATCACTGAAATGTATTCAAGATAAAAAAAAAATAAGAAAAAAAATCACAGTATATGCAAACCAACAGACGAAAAGACGTAGACTAAAAAATAAATCTTCGTCAAAAAAAAAACGTAAACAAAATAACGGCGAAGGCTGTATGTTATCAGAAGCAGGAAACGTCGGAAATTCAACTAATCTTATCAGTTATCATGTAAATCTTTATCATCTATGTTTCTGTTACAATGTCCTCGAGAAATCAATATCATCGAGATCGATTATTTAAATGTCCAAGGTGAGATTATGTAAAGAAATCATTTTGCGAATTAAGTATCGGTAATCATGGCAAAACAACACTTTTATTTCGAATAGTTTTTTTTCTTTTTAACCGACTTTAAAAAAGAGGAGGTTCTCAATTCGTCGGGATCTTTTTTTATGTATGTTCACCGACGCAACACACAACACAACAGAAGTGTTTTGTCTTTTGTAGATGACTGTAAATACGTCAGATTTTCACTCGGTCGCGAGTTGACTACAACAAAAATAGGTAAAATCAGAAGGTGCTAACTCGCGCAGTCGCGAGTTTATGAGGCGCGAGTTGACGAATAAGCCATTTTTTTTGGAACTCGGTTTTATTTTTTTAATGTTTTTTTTCGGATGTGAAATCGTCAAATTACTTCCCCCGCTCTTGACTGTCAGACTTACTGACTAAAACCCACCCTGTTCTTGGTTTTGCCCTTTATGTTCTGTTCTGTATCTCTTTCGAACAATCCGCAACCCCGGTTAATTCGAATAGATTACAAAGACATTTCCTATCTACACATAACGCTTCTTCTTCGTCTTTTTTTCGCATGGGTTATCATCAAATGATTTCTCTTGCTCTGGGCGAAGCGGAAGGAATGTTCCTTCTTTTGCCCTTTATGGTCCAGGCCATAGTATCTCTTTCGAACAACCCACAACCACGGTAGGATTATGCTACTGCTAAAGCGAATATTTTAGGCTCCTAGGTCGCTAGTAAAAGTGACATGGCATCTTATTTAATTTTACCATCTAACAATCAGGTTTTCCAAATTATATACCCACTAAATATAAAGCAAGACTTGTAAGGGATCCTGCCGGGGTTGCGGGTTGTTCGAAAGAGATACCGCGGCCCCGGAACGTAAAGGGCAATAGAAGGAACATGGGTGGGTTTTAGTCAGTACAAGTCTGACACCCCCCCGCTCCGCCCAGAGCGGGGGAAGTCATTGGATAATTTCCCACCCGAAAAAACAATAAAAAAGACTTGTAGGGATGAATGAATGAAGTCGAGGGCAAGAGCTTGTAAACTCTGCACCGACAATGACTCGGGAATCCCTAAAAGGCATGCCAAGGTGGACAGTACTGCACTTCCCCTTTCACATGAATGATGTCATCCGTATAACGAGTGTTCATTGCTCACTGTTTTTGCTCAAAATGTCAAGTCATCTTCACAGAATTGAGAATTAATCCACTCGAAATTATGGTTATTTGTCTGGCCATTTCTCAACTATTTTGGAGTCGCCTTTCAACCGGATGCAGCAGAATACCTATTCTACATGGAACAAGTACGACACACCTTGGCAAGAGTGTTAAGTCTTTTGAGCTTAATAAAACTTATTTTCTTTCTTTTTCTTTTTTAAAAAACGTTGCCCCACACTAGTGAAGTTCCGGAGATCCGTGTCCGCGGATCTTGACACTAAACATCCGTATCCGGATCCGTGTCCGCGGATATACATTTTTGACGAACCGGCACATCACTACCCCACACTAGGAATTTCTCATGTATCGTAGGTGCATCATTTTACATTCTAACGTTTATCTGTAGGTCATACAAATATTTGTTCCATGCGGGGATAGAACCCGCGACACGCGGCGCAGCAGTCAATCGCTCAGCCACTGCGCCAACCGTGCCGTCAGATATAATAAATGAGTTGGTTTACGCTTTATTTGTAGAGCTGTAACAACTGTTAAGTCAACGATAATAGAAAAAAAGATAAATAAAATTAAAAAATATTTTTAATTGGAATGCACAAAGAAAAATGTATGACCGCTCTATAGGGACCCACAGCTCAGCGCTGGCTTTCAACACAAACGTACGGAAGTCAAAAAAGCATTATTATTTAGAATGCATAGAAAGATAAGAAAATATACAGGACTTGGATTACAATAGAAAACAATCTAATAAAATAAACACTTCAAAAAAGAAGTATGTCAAAATCCATTCCACTATCAGCACATGAACACAAGTTTATTCAGATATTATCATGAATGAGAAATTCATTATTTAATTTACATTACCGTAATTTCTTCGATATCATAAAAGGGTAGTTTCCAGGGTCAAAATAATTACATTCTATTTAGTCCGTCTTTTAGGTTATTCAAAAATAAGGAACACGTGTTTTTTTATTTGTAAATTAGACGGAAAATGACAAAGATATAGCCCATTAATTAAAGTAACGTGTGACGTCACTTGTGAAAAAATGCAGCAACGCGTGACGTTTCATAAATAAAAAAATACGTGTCCCTTATTTTTGAATAATCTAAAAGACGGACTAATATTTTTTATTTGGAAACTAGCCTAGTATATTTTCAAAAATGCTTTGGAAGAAACAGGTATACTGTATACCTGTTTCTTCCAATTATTATTTGAATTTATTACCTGTGACAGGTAACATGTAACTACTCTATTTTCATCTAGTTTAGTAATAAAATATGTTAATTTAATATTCGTGATGCATGCAATATTGCACCTGTGTGACTGAATTATCTTGATTGTATTCAGTGCATTCTTTATACGTTTTTTTATTATCATCATCATAGCAAACGTTGCATTCTATTTTTTTTTTAAACTTGCCCCACAATAGGAATTTCTCCTGTATCGTAGGTGTGTTAACAAACATTTAAACTTACATAAACAAACAGCCAGACCCGAAACAACTACCTGTAGGTCATACAAATATTTTTTTCCGTGCGGGGATCGAAACCGCGACGCGCAGCGCAGTAGTAGCGTAGCACCCCATAGCGGGGGAAGTTATTTGGAGATTTCCCATCCACAAAAAAAAAGAAAAAAGGGGTTTCGTATTTCCTAGTACTAACTGGGTTGTGTAGGTCAGATAAGCAGTCGCTCCATGTAAGATTCAGTTGAATCCAGTAAGACTCCCGTGGGTTGTAGCGTAATGTTGCTTCCTGATAATGTAGCTTCCTATTAGTGAAAAAAATCGGTCCAGTAGTTTTAGAGTCCATTCGATACAAACAAACAAACAAACCTTTCCGCTTTATAATATTAGTATAAATATATTTTATTATTACATCATGTCTATGAAGACACCTGTTAAATATTGGGTTATTTTTAGGGATTATTATCTCTTTTTTTTAAAGTTAAATCCATTTTATTAAGACATTTCCCAATTATTAGGATCTTTATGTAGATCTCTGATCACCATCGTATTTTAATTAAACATTTATATTACTTATTTGATATTTACACATCCTGAACAAGAGACCTTTCCCAAAATGTTGTCGTTACGTCTATCATATTTATAATTGTTTTATTTTATTTGTTTTAATTAATTTCTTTGAATTTTAAGCATCCAATTCTACAAGTATCTGATATAATTAGCTTCAATAATTTAGTTTCCACCCGAGGCTGCATCATCGTTTCATAACATATATTCATTTTTTTTTTAATGTAAAAATAGTATTATTTTATAATTTACTAGCGGCCCGGTACGTGCTTCGCTACGTATAAAGTGAAATAATATAAAATCATATTATATAATAATAAAAAATCAGTTAGAACATCGATTAATTTCTTAAAAAAAGATATATTACTTAATTGCTAGCTATTTAAAAACTTAATCCAAAACATTTGGATAAACAATATTTTTTGTTTTTCCATTTTGAGTCTCAATAAACAAACGGCTGGGAGTACCGACTCTGGAACAGGCAACATAAAGTTGGCCATGTGAAAAACATGATTCTTCCAAATTCACACAACGTGAAGTGTTTGCCCTTGGGCCTTGTTGATGGACATCGCAAATGATAAACGAACAGGATATTGTAATCGTTTGAACTCGAATGGCATATCAGTTGGTATCATAGGGATACGCATTAATAGCATTGATATAAATGTTCTTTGGTACTAAAATGGCGCGTTCTCTCAACCAATCATGATTTCTATAATTCTGAAGAACATTCGGAAAAACACATTCAATCAATTCATCCATCGATTGCACAATAGTACAAAAATTGTTCGGTATAGCGATCAATCCATTGGTCCTGTCGATTTGTATTTTGCCATCACCAATTTCTAACAATTGTTTTGAAAACTCATGGGCAGCTGGATCATTTTGTAGGTGAATACGCATATTAATGTTTAGTGTCAATTTTTGTACATATCTGCAAAGAACTGATGACTTCAAACAGGCATAGGCATTTATTTCATCAGCATGATCGAGGAATGACAGGCAATGTTTGCGAAAATCCCCTGACAGTAATATCAAAGCGCCCGCGCCACCAAAAAGCTGTTGATTACCACGTAAATCTTGCATTGTTCGATTAAATGCTTCTAGTGATTTTTTATTCGCCATTGGCACTCATCCCATAAAATATTTGACGTTAATCGCAGAACTTTTGCAATAGCAGATTTTTTCTAAATATTGCAAATTGGAGATTCAATCATCTGTACATACATTCAAAGGCCTTCTAATAATGTAGCAGCAATTCCCGAAGATGCAAGTGCCATTGCAATTTTCTGTTCCGATCGAATAGTTGCTAAAATCAATGATATAACGAACGTTTTGCCTGTACCACCAGGTGCATCCAAGAAATATAATCTACCTGAATTATTGGAACCGGCTTGCATGATTGTGTCATTAGTCAGCTGTCAAAATCGATCTTTTTCTAAGAAAATTATATAGGACTACCACCCTTTGACGTCTCAAAAAATCACGTCAAACGCTGTACTTTTAAATAGTTTTTTGGAAATAATAAATTGTTATAAGACGTATTACCTATTGAAACTCGTGAATGAATGTACTTATTTTTAATTTTAATTTGACAGCACAATTCCCCGTCTAAAAAATCTCCATTAACAAAATGACCCGCCATTTATTGAATTCATTTGTTACAAAAAATGTGATAAATGAAAAACCACTCGACCGATTTTGTGCAAATTTCACATAAACCGTTCTTGAGTTATAAAGTGACAACGAAAAATGCCACTTATTTTTATATAATATATTATTAAATAATAGATAGTGCCTGCGGCCTCCACGGCGGCGTGGACGTCAAAATCATCACAAGGGAAATGAAAATATTGTGAAAAAGGTCTGCCTGTTTGTGTATGTGAATTTAAATGTTTGTAAACGCACCCACGATACAGGAGAAATTCCTAGTGTGGGGCAACGTTTAATAAAAAGTAGCTAACGTATTTTACCAGGTGATACTTTTTATTTGTATGAAATTTCATCAAAATCCATTTAATTGTTTTTGAGTGAAATCCTCACAAAAAATACTATACTAAGTACTTAATACTATTTGTAGGAAGAAGAATGTGAATAATTGATTATTCTCCCAATTTATTACTCATCATTCACCTGTTAAGGTTTTTAAGGCTTAAAACCTACAACTAGAGGATCACTTAAAAAATCCTTCCAGGGCCGGATTTAGGGGGGGGCAACCGGGGCGACAGCCCCGGGGCCTCCACAAGCAGGGGGCCTCCACAATAGAGACTTCGGAAAAAAAAATCTTTCGAATTTCAACTAGTAAACCTAGTAAACATCTTTTCCTTTGACATTTTTTTTCGCTTTTACCTTTACCTACAGCCTAAAGTACTTTATACATACATGATTATTTGATTATATTAATCTTAAATATTAACAGAAACAGAAATCATTGATCTATATTTGTTCACTCCTATCAGGCAATCAGTGAAATATCAAAATCTCAAATGGCCCTGATAAGCACTTCCAATTTACTACCCATCTTGAGGGAGTACACCGATGGCTCAATGGCTCAGTGGGGTGGTACTTGCCCGCAACCTCGGAGGTTGGGTATTCGATTCCGTGTCTCGAACATTTAAAAAAAAGTATATTTATATATATATATATATACATATGAATTAATTGCAGTATGTGAACAATTGGTGTTCTTCAATTCTTAAACAAAAACAAATCAGTTATTATTGACTAATTGGTAATTTTTTTTCATATTTTTTTTATGCAGCAAGGTATGCGGTTTGATAGGCAAATAGTTATTATTGTGACACAATTAAATGCCATCAATTATTCACGAATTATGCATGCAAGAAATAGCTAAAAATCATAGTCGATCAATAATAATTTATTTGTATAATAAAATTATTGAAGAATATCGATTTCGATTGTCATACAAAACCCACTTCATCAGTCATCGTGACAAGGAGTCGAACGCTAACATTAACAATCGAGTCATGAGTCATGATCGAGGAAAGAATATGTCCATTGAAGTTTTCGTGCGTAATTTCGTCTTCATGTAGTCGTCTATTTTTTTATTAATATATTTTTCTAAAAGCATAATTTTCTTCAACCAGCGAGCGAGTGTGACTTTTTTGTGCCCTCTGCCTGTCCATGTGAATCTACGATAGAATAAAAATTGCCAGTTTAGATGGGGAATTTATAGTATATTCTGCAGATTTTACAAGCCTATTCAGCCTATTTTTCGTATTTGCGTGTCGATACGAGATACGACGGCACCGACGGTACCTGTTTCCCTCGTTTTTTGTCTGTACGAGTGTACGACCTGTCTTCAGCGTTGACGAGTGTCCGCCGAGTGGCGTGCTTGTAGCAGGGAATCCCAGAATTTGATGCATTTTTGTGCCTCTGAGAAGCTACGAATTTGCGAACATTGTGCAACAAATGTAAATCATTTCGATTTTTTACGGACAGACCACAGACGTTAAGACGTAAGTATTTTTATCGTTATCTTGTAATCTACAATATAAACCGAATGTCATATTTGATTGTGCAATTACGAAAACGTGTTTTTTTTTCTTAACATATAATAGAATATATGCAGAGAACAAAAGAACAATAAAAAAAAGGACTATGGAAAAGATCAATCGCCGGAACTATTTTACTACCAAATTCTCGAAGATCAAAATTTCAGAGCTACATTCCCAAACCTCGAAATTGCATTGAGAATGTATTTGGTTTTGATGGTATCAAATTGCACTGGAGAGCGCTCATTTTCAAAAATGAAAATTATAAAAAATAGGCTTCGAACCACGATGGGACAAGACCGTCTATCGAAGCTTTCTCTCCTGAGCATTGAAAGCGATTTACTCCGAGAACTGGATTTCAGCGAAATCATCAACGATTTTTCGGCAAAAAAAGCTCGAAAGGTTCCGTTCGTTAACACTAAAATTTAATTTCGAATAATTCTTGTTTCCGATTATATTCATATGTGTTTGTAAAATACTAAGAGAATCTACTTGGTTTCACAATAAATTATTTATTGAAAAACTCGACTGAAAAAAAATGTTCATTTTATTTGGAAAATAATTTGGGGCAAGGGGGCCTCCACTCCTTTGTTGCCCCGAGGCCTCTGGACCCCTAAATCCGGCCCTGTCCTTCCCAAATGACTAAGATTTTTACTTAATGGATCTAGAACGAATTACATAATAATTATGCTTTTTATAATTGGGAGGTTTCCAGGGTCAAAGTAATTAAATTCTATTTAGTCCGTCTTTTTGAGTATTTAAAAATAAGAGACACGTATTTTTTAATTTATAAATTACTCCAAAAATTACAAAGATATAGCCCATTAAAGTTACGTGTGACGTCACTTTTTGCGTAAAAATGCAGCAACGCGTGACGTGTCCCTTATTTTTGAATGATCTAAAAGATGGACTAATATATTTTTTTGGAAAGTAGCCTATTGCATGTGAAACTCAATGAGTTAAAAGAACTAATATATCAACGCCCCCAATTCTAACTCCAAAACAATTTAGCGCTAGGATCGTCACTACTTGCACCCACAAATCAAATCTCCCCGTTTATTTCTGGAATCGGCAACTCCGTCAGCGGCGTTGAAACAGAGGTGTTTGAACTGGACACACCGCTTTATCCGGGACCCATTAAGATGCTTTGATAGTCTGCCAGAGGAACTGGTTTCATTCAAATAATTTCTTTATTTTTTTTTTAAACAGGTGCAACATTTGCGGTCCTATACTTTATTAATATCGAACTGGATTTGAAAGCAAATCGGTCTGTGTTTGTATTAAATACTAGCTTTTGTCCGCGGCTTTGCTCGCGTTAAATTCGGGGTAACACAGTTCCCCTTTCCTGATTTGCAGGTATCAGCTACTTGTAATTTTTGCTCTTGCGCCTTATGGTTGATGGTGGTTTTCCCTTTTCTTCCCTCTTTCTCCCTCATTTCTCTCTCTATGAGCCTATGTCCGTCTCCAGGGTCTCAACTATCTCTGTACCAAAATTCATCAAAATCGGTGTAGCCATTTAGGCGTGAAGACGTAACAAACAAACTCACTTTCGCTTTCATAATATTAGTAAGGACGTTATTTTTATAAGTTAAAAACGGAAACCTTATTGGAACACTTTGTTGTCCATCTATCAAGACCCTTCATAACTCGGGAACGCGTTCGAGTTGATATTAAAACCATATACTCAAACTGTGGTCCCTTTGTGCTGTGACATCAATCCTCAGTCCAAAGATAAGGCCGTTTATGTCACAAGTTTGTGCGGAACCCTCGGTACGCGAATCTGACTCGATCTTGGTCGGTATATTTTAACAGGTACAGACGCCTGCAGGTCAAGCTACCCGAAACTGTCAATTTTTCCCAATGAAACTTGAACCTTATACTTTGTAAATAAAGTCGAAAATCTATCAAAGAAATCTGACAGATTGTAGTAGCTTGATGTGCAGGCGTCTGTACAACTTTTGACATCAGGTCTAAGGTCCAGTTGAAAACCAGCGTCGGGCACTAGCTGCTCGGCAGTTTGCTGAACTGGGCCTATTTGGCGCAGCCGTGAGACACACAATTACGTATTTGTTATTACCGTTTAGTTTTAAGTTTTTATCTCATTTTGTGTTGCACTTGTGGCATGGGCCAAATAAATGTTTTTTCTTTCTTTCTTTTTGCTGTCCCATACTTTATTTATATCGAACTGGATTTTCAAGCGAATTCGTCTGTCTACGTCATATTTACGACAGTATTTTTTTATTTGGATTAGTAGTCGCAAGGGTGACTGTAGAGCATAAGGTCCTGGATTGGATCCCCATGTCGGTGTTATTGGGTTTTATCTATCAGGAATTATGCATTGGCCACCACAGAGCGGATTTGTGCTATGTTGCTGGCAAAAGGCTATTCTTCGAGATGGGACTTAACCATAACAGGCGAAATGTGGGTGTTATATTAGATACACCTGTCTAACCTTAGGGGCCATCCATAAAGTACGTAACACGAATTTCATGATTTTTAGACCCCTTCCCCCCTCCTTGTCACAGGTGGTCACATTTGTGAGACCCCCCCCTCCCTAGTGTGACGTCACAAATTTGCAATTTTACATCTAAAAATACCTAATTTATAGAGAAAACTAAAAAATAATTTAATATTTCAAATTTCGCGATTCAATTTATTAAATTTGAAATGTGATGTCACAAAACTAGGACCCCCCCCCCACCCCTTGTCACACCATGTCACATTTCGTCGACCCCCTCCCCCCTCCTTTACATGTGACGTACTTTATGGCCCCTTACGGAGATTCCAGGCGTGATGTTACGTATTATTTAATTTGAGTAAATGATTTGATGTTCTTCGCCGTGGGAGTGGTTTGTCAGACACCTAAAACCTAACCAGCTGCCGGCTACTATTTCTAGTGCCCCGACCATTGGAAGCTTCAAAGCCCGTTTGAAAAAATGGCTTGTCGAGCAAGCGTTTTACTGCTTTGACGATTTTTTTAATATTTGAACTTTGACTGGAAATTAATGTGTTTGATTTTTATGGTTTTGACTTTTTACTTTATTTGTATGTATTGCTTCCCTTTTGATTTTTTATTGACTTGACATTGTAACTTTAATGTAATGAATATTATGAACCTGTGGCTTGTAAGAATCCCTTTTCAATAAAATACAATGACTAAACTGACTAAAATCACACGGTGCTGCTTCTCGTCACTTCTTGCTGGGGTGCGGGACCACAACTGCATTCTACACAATCACCCCAGCAGTGACGGTTTGCTTGCGGCAAACCCCACCTCAGGTAAAGGGTAATGAAAGGGCGAGGTGCTCCTCACCCTGTCATTATATTAGAGTCGCGCAGATATAGCACGCATCACGGCCCTATTTGTTAGGACAGCAGACTTCCCTAAGTCCATTACCAGCAGGATGGAATTGAATTTACGTCAAGTTGTTTTTAAAAAAAAAACCGTTGCCCCACATTAGGGTTTTCTCCTGTATCGTGGGTGCGTTTACAAACATTTAAACTGACGGGACTGTTGGTCTAGTGGTTAGTGGCCCTGACTGCTGAGCCGGAGGTCGTGGGTTCGATTCCCACCCAGGACAAACTTTGTGTGATGAGCATGATTGTTTGTTCTGTGTCTGGGTGTGATTTATCTATAATATGTATGTATTTATAAATTATATAAGTATGTATATGGGCCAAAATACTTTTTAATGCCTAATCCGAGCATACAAATTTCGATAAATAATAAAAATAAAATATTAAATTTCTTTGTTTTTTTAGGTAAATATAGATTAGTTATAGTTCGATTTATAATATACGTACCTCTGCAGCGATAGTTTTAATGAGTTTATTATATTTCTGGCAACTAATATATCAAGGTGTCAAGAAATTAAACAACAGCGTTACTTTTTTACAAAATTAACTTTTTTAATTAAAATTGCACAATCAGACTATTCAATATGCCAGTTTTAAACTGTAACGCTTACATTTAGCTCTTAGTAAGTTAAATCACAGAACTAATCAGTTTCATGGAGTATTCTTAATAATTAAGATTACTGCGTTACCAAAGTGTCATTTTAAAACATAAACTTTCCTATTAATAACAAAACACAACTTATACTTAATACCACCTAATGGCATAACCTTCCACTTTTGATCAATAATACGTACGTAAGAGATTCAGGCATTTAAGATCACTAGAAGCCCATGTATTACTGAAATTACTACGATAATCAAAGGGACACAAAAGTAACGCAGTAGTAAGCTTAGTAACACAGTAGTATTTTCTTACATACTATACTTTGTACTTTCTATAGAGATCTGTTATAATGATAAAACAAAACAAAATTTTACTTCTTATGACGTGATATAGTATCAAGTAACTCAAATAACTTCAAAAACAACAAACTTAGCAAATGAAATACAAATGATTCAGTCTTACTTTTCATATACGTTAATTGCTTCATCGTAATGAAAATATACAATAAGAACATCTCAGTTCTGGGTTTTCTTTTTTGAATGAACGAAATAGGCCTTTCATCGTGTCCAGTAAATAGCGCTTCTGCATTTTTATTTTTTTAAAGGTGACAGTACCCGCCGTAGCTCTAGAAACATCATCACGGTCAAAAAAGCTTTTAATATTATCAACCAGAAGCTTTTTCTCTGAAGGGTTATTCTGTCGTTTCATCGCTTTCATCTGATCAATGCCCAAAGTCTCACGTATAATTATACTAATCATCATTTTAGACCTGGCTATGCCTTCTCCTTGGAAAATTCGTTTTAAGGCTTTCTTCTCTCTCACTGACTTCAAACTTTTGTAATGGTCTTTGATTGCATTAGATAACGTTGAATACTTGTTTTGGTTATGCTTATTTACTTTTTTCGTGTCTTTGATTGTGGTTTTAGCTCGTTGGTATCTCTTTTTGTATTTATCGCACAGCCGTTTCATCTTTTCGAGTTCTTCCTGAATTTTCAGATTTTTTCTGTAAACTGCAGAGCGATCTCTTCGTATTTGTCTTCGGCCTCTAGATCTCGGTGAAACTGGAGTTCCTGACCGTGAGCTGGACGCCAGTGTAATGTTCATAATTTGTTGAGCACACTTTTGACGTTCTCGTCGTTTCTTGTTCGCAGTCTTCCATTTACGCTTGATATTTCTGTGTTCACGCTCTGTCATATCTTTTACAAGTTTTTTATTTGCGTGGTACCTTTCAAGATGTTTTTTTTGGCTTCAGCATTTTTTATAGGGTCCAACTTCAATTTAAGCCTATAACGACGTTGCATTTCTGCGTTCGTTAACGCCATTTAGTGCAGAAGCTTCTTTCTGTGAAGAAAGAAAGAGTATTTTTGCATTTCGGTCTTAATAACATATTTCTAACATCAAAAATAATAAAAAAACGCTACTGCGTTACCTTTACAACAACTGCGTTACTTTTTTCTAGTAACGCAGTGTAGCAGTTATGCAGTTGTAAATATTTGACTTCGTTGTAAATATTCACTAAAAAGAATAACAAAATGCAAATATTCTAACACTGATAGAAACAAAACATGACTAGCTGCGTATTAAAATAACAATAATGTAAATATCGTCAGTACGTACCTTTCGACAGCGGTAACTCAGCGGCCACGCAATAAACACACGCACCTCTCTCAACGACTGTGACGCGACTGATCCGGCTAGCGGTCTCCCCCCCGCGCAGTTGCTATCATTCGTTCTAATAGTTACAATAAGTCGAACCAAATGAAGTGAAATAAAATGTAACACACTCACTTTAAGGTTTATTTTCATATAGCAACGCAAGGTAGTTACGATTTTGTTCTTTGTTGGGGACACAGACAAAATATTTTTTTATTCCATGAAATATTTAATGTAAAAAATATCTATTGGCGTTGTAATAAGGTTCAAATGTTACATTTTCATAGGGACATTTAAGATTCAACGCCACCTAGGAAATATTGGGAGAAATAGCTAAGTACGTCTTGGCACAGTGCTCAAGGACAGCAATATTTTGTACTAAGAACGACTGCGTTACCAAAAATTACAACGTTGTTACTGCAATTTTAGGATAAATAGCATATTTTCCCGGTCAAATCTTGTTTTCTGCGTTAGAAAATAATGTCATATTTCGATGTAAGTATACTTTTTGCGCAATTTTGTACTGATATCCCATAAAATTAATTATTCTTTCGGAGGGACCAGTTTTTAGGCATCAAAAAGTATTTTGGCCCATATATCAGTTGTCTGGTTACCATAACACAAGCTCTGCTTAGCTTGGGATCAGATAGCCGTGTGTGAGTTGTCCCAAGATATCCCCAAGATATTTAAACTCACATACACAAACAGCCAATTGATAATCCAACGACGAACATTTTCGATGTTCTCCCAACCATACTAAATCGGTAATCTATTCCAACGGATGCATACCAAATACATGCGTAGAATGTATTGGCACACAATTAGATGCAAGTGCAGACGTCATGTCTGGCTTTCAGCAGGTTCGCGGAAGTCAGACGGTATTTGTTCCGCACGAAATATAAACTCGCCATTGTCATGAATGAATGAGTTTTGAACTTTAAATAACACACGTATAAGACGCTGAATACAGGTTAAATGATTCTCGAAAACATACATTGTATCACACTTTTTTTTCAAGTGGGTAGGCAGAAAGTCGAAACGCGACTTATTCACAAATCAATCATTATCTGCCTAGCGTTTTCCTAGGTTTTTTTTTGCGGATTGGAAATAATCAAATAACTTTCCCCGCTCTGAGAGGAGCGGGGGGAGTGTCAAAATTATAGTGACTGAACCGGGGCCGCAGTATCTCTTTCCAACAACCCACAACCCCGGAGCAATTTCCTATGTTCCCCTGCATAGGAAAAAGCTTTCAGTCTAAGCGGATACATTAAATATAAAAACATAAAAATTAAATTAAGCGTACAGGATTTCATCCGTCACATAGGTCGTGAATTCGTTAAATTATTCTCAAAAATACGCACGCGACTATCAGCAATCCATTACGCGTCCTTAATATTATTAAAATTTTTGACTAGCTGAACGTAGACCTTTTAATTTTCCAAATTGTACTATCGTAAGTACCTTACACGATCTTACTTAAGCATTAAGCTATTCCCAAGATTATACGCTTTCGAGCGAACAGTGTTTTATTTTTAATCAAATAGATAAAATAAATGATTACCAGCGTTTAAAAAGCCACATTATAAAACACTAAAAATAACCTAAAAACTTTACACACACTGTATCCAATCACAGCCCGCAGGCTCTAGAACACTAATCAGTTTTTCGCTTGAAAATCGACTATTATTAGACTAGAACGTGCTAAACATATTTTTTATCCAGATTTAAACAAGTTTAGTTAGGAAACTTTATTATTACATATTCAGAATTTTAAATGTCTAATTGTCTAGTCTAAGAAGTACCATTATTTATTCTGTTTAACAAACAATGTTTAAATTATCTCAATGCCTGAATAATTAATCAAGTCTTCATTAGCGGTGATTCAAGATTTGGGTACAAAGGAGAATATTGTGAGAAAATTACGATGTATGTTTTTCTTCAGGATGTCCAAACTATCATTTTCTAGGCTTTTTTTTTGGGGTTGAAGTCGTCAAATAACTTCCATCGCTCTCGCTCTGCTCTGCCCGCGCTACTCGCGGAGCGGGGAAGAGTGTCAGACTTTTACTGACTATTGCCTTTTGCGTTTCGGGGCCGCGGTATCTCTTTCGAACAACCCGCAACCCCGGATCTTCTAGGCCTTGTTACGGTCGGCGCGAAACGTTATTTTCTTCCACACCGCAGTCTATCTTAACTCCAGCATTCACTCCCGTTCCTTACATCATTCATCACACAATCCCTTCATTTTTAAGGTTTCTTTACTTCAAAGGGAAAAGCAGAACCAATATATTATCACTTTGTTGTCCGTCTGTCTGTCAAGACCCTTTACCTAGGGAACGCGTGGAGATATCGAGTTGAAATAACCATGTACTCAAGTCTATGGTCCCTTGGAGCTGTGAAAACCGACCCCTAGTCTACGCAGTCAAACAATATGGTCGTTTCTGTTGCAGGTTTGTACCGAAGCCTCGGTTCGCAAGTCTGCCTCGAACATTTATCTTTTGTTTTTATTTGGATTTTCAAATACTAATACAAAAGACTACTGGATGAAAATGGTTAGTCGAAGTCTAATAAATCAGCGATAGATTGGATGCGGAAGACAAACAACAGGTTTTGTGGCGCGTCTTGAAAAACGCTTACTCGTTAGCTGTCCTTGTTTAGACGCCTTTACTGCCCCCCCCACACCCGTGATGATTGAAAAAAGTATCCTATATGTTATTCCAGACTATAATCTTCCTCTGTGCCAAATTTCATCGAGATCTGTTCAGCCGCTTTGACATGAAAGAGTAACAAACATCCATGCATCCATCCTCACAAACATTCGCATTTATAATATATACTAGCTTTTGCCCGCGGCTTCGCTCGCGTTAAATTCGGGGTAACACTGTTCCCCTTTCCTGATTTACAGTTACCTGCTACTTGTAGTTTTTGCCCTTGCTCCTTATTTTTTGTAATAGCAAAGCTAAGTTTTCCCTTTTCGTCCCTTTTTAACCGACTTCAAAAAAAAAGGAGGTGGTTCTCAATTCGACTGTATTTTTTTCTCCCTCAGTTCTCACTTTTTTTTTAAAAGCCTTTGTCCGTCTTCAGGGTCTTTTATTCATCAAAATCGGTTTAGCCATTTAGGCGTGAAGACGTAACAAACAAACTCACTTTCGCTTTTATAATATTAGTAAGGATTACATATATTTGTCTTTGTACTTGTATGTATGGAAGTATATTTATTTATATATTGTATTTAACGGCATTATTTGCTTTAGGCGATTATCACACTGCCCCGCATCACGTTGCATGTTGCGTGTCAACGCACGTACGCGCATACTTACGGGAGTGCAGATCTGCATCATCGTGCGGGTTTTTTACGCACTCACGCGCGTAGTTGCGTTTTGTGGATTCACGGCGGCTCTGACACATTTCATTCAAAGCCGTTCAAAATCACGCATGGCACTGTGAGACTCGGTGTGCGATACCTTGCGTCTCGCTTCGCACCCACGCGCGTGTGCGCATGTTTCACCGCTTATAGGCGCGTAATCTGAATGAACGCGCGTGGATGCATTTTCTGTGTGTTGGACTGTGCGTGTTTTCTATACAAACGGAAATACTTACAAGCAACGTTAAAACACGCATTCACGCGCTACGCTGCGTGGTGCGTGGCAGTGTGCTGCGTGGTGCGTGGCAGTGTGTTAATCGCCTTATGTTTCATGTATTCTATTTCCAGTTATTTTTTTACTCATTCTTTTTATTTTTCGCAGCAATGCTGTATGAGATTTTTTTATAAATAAGCATTGCCTTTGTACCTATTATCTGTTCCTGTCTTCTTTAATGTATTCAGTGTGTACATACAACGTTAAATAGATGAAACTCTTTGACCGTGAAACCGAAGCAATACTAGAATTGTTCCTAGAGTTCTTGAAATTCGAATAAAAATATTGGACTTTATATAGAAACTGACGCGATCAGATTATTAAGGCGGCGTTCATAAAATACGTGAGATGTTTAAGGGGGGGAGGGGGTCGAGTCAAATCTCATCTAATCTTACGTTGGAGAGAGGGGGGGGTCTCGGCAAATATCACGCAATTTTTTTACTGAATGAAACAAAAAAAAATTATACTATTTTAGTCCATTTAATCCAGATTTTACATGTTTAAGATTTAATCTTAAGCGTAATCGTTGTTATCTCATTTTTTTTCTTTTTACTGTAATAATTCAACGCGTTTACGTAAGAAACCCACATTTTGAAAAATCTCACGTGATATTGGGGGAGGGGGTTGAATAAAATCTCACGACATCTCACCAAGGGGGGGAGGGACAGAAAATTAAAAAAACGCCTCACGTAATTTATGAACGCCCCCTAAGATGTCGGGTAAAACTCATAAAACGTTATAAATTTCCAAAAGTCATAAAGAGATGGTTAGATTTAAGGTCCAAGATACGGTTTTTTTTTTAAAGAGTAACCATAGAGTTTTGCCGATTCTTCTCCATAGGAAACGACCAACCCGAACCGTGCAAATTTTCTCGACGTTTTAAAAGTGCCCGTGTGAAATAAAAATATTTTGATTTGATTTTGGGACGGCTTGCATTTATTACGTTACACCATGTATAAGGCCACAGTCTTACCTGTCAGCTGGAATCATGTCGGCAGCGTCATCCTCCATAGATTCATCACCAACCTCCACCTCCAACTGCACGGGGGGCGGGGAGCTCATGACCGGTGATCACCAATCGCCAACACCCTGAAAGAAACAGGAGAAAAACTTTGGTATCTTGGTATTCCAGTTAATATTAAGTTTTGGTTCCCAATATTAGGTATAGTGTTCTCTACTCAGTTTCATAGCAGACTTTAACCATAAACAAAAGATATACTACTCTGTCAAGAAAGTACCGGGAAAAGATCAATAATACACAAAATGTCTGTTATTCATCCAAATTTATTTTATCACCTTCAAAGTATGCTCCTTTAGAAACGATACACTTGCGCCAACGAATAATCCATTCATCAAAACATTTTTTAAACGCTGCTTCCGGAATTGAGTTCAGTTCTCGCTGCGAATTCTCCTTTATGTCTTCTATCGATTGAAAACGGGTGCCACGAAGTGGTAATTTGAGTTTAGGAAAAAGAAAAAAGTCAGCAGGAGCCATTTCTGGTGAATATGGTGGTTGCTGGATGGTATTTGTTGAGTGTTTGGTCAAAAATTCGTTCACAATGATAGCCTTGTGCGAAGGCGCATTGTCGTGGTGCAAAATCCAAGAATTTTCTTTGCACAAATCTGGCCTTTTTCGTCGAATTTGCTCTCTTAAACGCCGCATAATGCTTAAATAATATTCTTTATTTACCGTTAGACCTTCCGGTAAGAATTCAGAGTGCACAACACCGCGATAGTCAAAGAAAACAGTCAACATGACTTTGACTTTTGATCGACTTTGGCGTGGTTTTTTCGGTTCAGTTGGAAGGCGCCACTCCGAAGCTTGTTGACTAGTTTGCATGTCAAACTCGTAAACCCACGTCTCGTCACCAGTAACAATGCGTTTCATGAATGTTGGGTCCGAACTGACTCGTTCTAGCATGTCCTCAGCGACTTTCATGCGATTGAGTTTTTGGAGAAAATTCAGATCTTTTGGGACTAGCCGAGCAGCAACATGTTTCATACCCAAATGATTAGTTACAATGGTACGGATCGACTCGTGAGATACAGAAAGTTCGGCGGCTATCTCTCTCAGAGTTGAATGGGGATTTTCAGTCACTATTTTCTTCACTTTTGCGATGTTAACTTCAGTTGCAGACGTTGACGGCCTACCAGAGCGAGGCAAACCTTCCATCACATCTCGACCGCTTTTGAACGCTTTGAACCACTCATAAGCACGAGTTTTTGATAAAGTCGATTCACCGTAAGCCTTCTGTAACATTTTCAGTGACTCCGAACACGAAATTCCATTGGCGATGCAAAATTTAAGACAAACTCTTTGTTCGATATTTTTGTCCATTATGAAATTCGCAATACACACTATATAATATGATATTACTAAAACCAGCACTGTATTTAATATAAATAACAGATGCAACTCAAACTCCGCGCCAAAATGGAAAACAGTTGTGCCAATCTAACAACTACAAAAAAAAAACAAAAATTTTAATTTGGAACCATAAACAAATCATCCATTCCCGATACTTTTTTGACTGAATGTATTATACATATGTATTTTTATATTTTTACGACTTGCAACTATCTTTACAAGTCGCACACATGATGTTTTTGTAACGACACTTTTGGAACGAAGTTCCTTATCGCGCGTTGCGAAACTGCGAAAAGGACGGAAAAAAATAAGATCATAAGTTGTAATGACACTTTTTGCTTGAGACCAAAAGTTGTAACGACACTTTTTGCTATAGTTGTAAGCCGTGCGGCGTGCGCGTGTTTCTCTGTCTGTCTCTCTCTCTCTCATAGAAAACAAGCCAGTTATTTTCATTTCGTCTTTCTATTTCGCATTGAACAGTGTGGTGTCGGGACGATTATTTTTGTTGAGTGTATACAGTTTTTTTGTACATAATAAATAATAACTTCGTTCCATCCGGGTGTCCCTTTACACCTCTCATGTTTTTTTTTAAACACTAACTAACTGTACCCAGCGGTTTCACCCGCTGCTGAGGTCCCCTCCTCACTTAAAAATAGATAGTAGGTACCTAAAAATAGGTTTGAAAGATAGATAGTAGCCGATTCTCAGACTTACTGAATATGCAAAAAAAAATTAAGAATCGGTCGAGCCGTTTCGGAGGAGGATGGTAACTAACGCTGTGACACGAGAATTTTATATATTAGATTATATTGGCTTTTTTCACTCCCGCTCCATAGAAACTTTAACTGTGCCGAATTTCAAACACCTCCGTCCTCGCAATTTTTGTAAAAAGGTTTGCAAATATCTGCACGTATTAATAAATAAATGAAAGATTTTAGACTTTGTTTGTGAAAACTCCGCTGGACTTAGCTCGAAAAGTGCCGAGCTGGCTAGAACGAGATTAAGAGAGAGTAGGTGGCAATCGACCATTAGTCAATGCACCGGGTCTGCTATGTTCAAGAACTATTGCCGACCCGAACGAATTACGAACACCTCATAAGCGGCCGGCCACATTATGTTACCTTGTGCGATATTTTGCGGTTAGGATCAAATATCGACATACAGTATTCACGTCGTTTACATTTACAGTAACCTGTAGATTATTACCCTAAACAGCCAGATTGTATTAGCCGTTGACGTTGACGTCATCACGTCAACGAGCCCAAACACAAGGTAGATGCCGTACACCGTTGAGGTGTTCTTCTGGCCGATTCCTGTATGAACCTTGAGGTACAGTACTTACCCTAAGAACGTAAGAAAATTTCAATTTCACGGGCTACCCTGGGGCTTTCAACGTAACCTTGGCCTTCAGAGAACCTATGAAATATTATTATTTTAAGGGCCCACCTAATATCGATTGTTAAAAAGGGTGGTATAGCGCGACCTTGATTCAAAAATACGAAAATAAAAATTGGAATATCTTACACTTACATTATGTTATTAAATATTCCGTTTTGATTTTAAACTGGAAGCTCGTGACTAAAAAAAACAGCCGTTCGGGTCGATATTGAGGTTAAGCCTCACTTGCCTAGGTTGGTCCATGGATGAGTGACCACCCATTACATACATAGTATTCATATAAAATACCGGTAGTTCGAAGTGACACCGCAAGCCGGGTCATCATCATAGCTTCGCCCTGTGCTACCAACACGAATCGCGCGTATTAACTACGAAATACTTGGTTGGATGGCTGTACCACATATATCCACTAATTTACTAATTGAATTTGAATAATCTATGAGTATTTTACTCCAGCCCATATCAGATTACACGCGTCAATTTTCTTGAAAATCCGTCGAGATGTGAAGTTTAATTTACTTTAGCGGTATTAAATGCATATTCGATTATGCAGGGAACTTCAATATTGGAGGTCGAAGTTGAATTGGTTGGCTAACATATCCATTGCATATTTAGTAGAGTGAGTTATCGTAGCATGTTGTTTCTGACTAGATCACAAGGGACCTACCAAATCATGTTCTGCGTAACCGCGAGGCATACATTATTTAGTAATCTGCCCAAAATTCTTTTCATCCAGGTAAATCCAGGATCCAGGTAGAGGAAAATGCTTTTACGATAGTCTATGCATTTAAATAGCGTTTGACATGGCAGCAGTTGTCAAAGATGAAGATTTTTATTTATTTATTTATGTACACACAAAACATTATGAAAAATAAAAATACATACAGACAAAAGAGCACAAAGGTACTGCTTATTTCATAAAGAAATCTCTTCCAGCAGACATGCGATAGGATCGTTGGAAAAAAGCACGTACACACAGTGTGTAAAAATATCAACTTAAACACTAACTTAAATAAACAAAACATTTTTTTTATAGCTGTAGCGTCCAAAGACAGAGCGGAAACTAGACGCTGAGCGCGGATGCTATCGTACGCGGCAGCATCGACGATGCGGTTGGCAGCGCGCTCATTTTTTCGAAATGACGCTTCTGAACGACGAAGAATGGAAAAAAGTGAGCCCGTGCCGCTAGAAGAGGTTCAACCCTAAAACGTGACAAACTGAAACTGAATGCGACAAAGTTGGAACTAAACGCAACAGATGACCAAGACAACTTTATCTTGTGAAATTTCCTCATTATTTAGCTCACCCAAGAACCGCGTTTTTTTCTGGGTACAACACAATGTTGACAAACACAAATCAGACTCATCAAGTCATCATCTTCCTGCCCTCGTCCCATTCTATTTGTAGTCGGCTCAACACGTTTTCTTCTTCCATTCTCCTCTGCCAGACGTCACGGCATCATTTACTCCTCATTCATTCCTTACACAAACACACATCAGACTGCAAGAAAAAGAACTACTGAGGAACAATAGGATACAGGCATCTACCTATCAGTAGTTTCAACTGCCTGCCTGTTAATAATAATAAATTTCTGTGGTTGCATAGCAACCATGCTTCGTACGTCTCAGATACACATCATTTCATAATTTTCCTGCCCTTGTCCCATTCTATTTGGGGTCGGCGCAACACGTTTTCTTCGTCCATTCTCCCCTATCAGACGTCACGGCATCATTTACTCCTTTCTCCTTCATATCATTCCTTACACAATCCATCCATCTTTTCTTTGGCCTTCTTCTCGCTCTCCGTCCTTCAACATTCAGTCTCAAGATACACAGTTAACGTGAATAAATAATCAGCTTAAAATTCAGACAGCTTAGGAGCTATTGGCAAAATGTGTTATGCAGCGCGACGCGGAACCAGCTTTGCGTGGCAGGATCGGTGTGACGTAGCATAGCCGCACTGCGCCCCATGAGTTTTCAAACACATTATACCGGTACTCAATTCCTTGATTGGAATTGGATTCTTTGTTATTGAAGTTCAAAATCCTACTAATATTATAAATGCGAATGTTTGTGAGGATGGATAGATGTATGGATGTTTGTTGCCCTTTCACGTCAAAACGGCTGAACGGATCTTGATGAAATTTGGCACAAAGGTAGATTATGGTCTGGAATAACACATATGATACTTTTTTTTCGATATCATGCGGGCGAAGCCGCAGGCGCCAGCTAGTAGACAATAATTTTGTTTCCTATTAGGACGTTCCCGTGGGAAAAATCACATAATATAGAATAGAACAGCATAAGGAAAGGATAATCGCGAACCTAACGTGTACGAAGTCGCGGGTAACAACTAGTAGTTACAATATGGAAAACATCTGTTTTATTTATACCATATCTACCGACTTATTATGCACCAAAACTTGATACCTGATCACAACAAACATCATTGGGTTACAAGGTACGGTCATTACCCTTGTGACCTAAAAAATCTCAAAGTCAAAGATACAAGTTCATTATCACTCTTACAAACTTTAAAATACAATTGATTTTAAACTTAATCGTTTATAGATAAGTTACAAATTCAAATGTCTTATGAAAATAGTTAAGTATAGATTTCAAGGCCATACTTAAATTGATATTCAATAGTCTTTCACCATGTATTATTTAGAGTTTTATTTTAATTATTAAATTACATAACACTAGTTTGGTAATGTATGGGAGAAAAGTGAGAGTTTAGCTCTTTAACATAATAAATTATCATGCAACCACAATTACTACAATTAAGTAGTAGTTTCAGATACCCTACCATGACCTCTTAAAGCAGAACTTATTCCACTGAGGGAAAGAGACAGAGCTGTACAGGGTGTCTAGCACCATCTTTTTTTCACACAGGAATAGGAACTGCTATAAGATGTCATGGTAACCCTACTGCTCTCACAAAAGATTAAATAAGTTGTTATTTGAAATCTAACACTGCAATCTTCATTGGTATTTATTTATGATTGGTTATATACATTGATGACACAATTATGTAACAAAAAGACAATCTGTAGCTGAAGATCAGTCACTTACAAAGTTTACCTGATCCATTAGGGGTCCAGGTAAACAGTCCTACAAGAAGACTTTGAGAAAGAGAAATTAAATTTAATCATTTTGTTCTCATATCTTCATGTCTGCCAGCAGAAATTTCTTAAGAAATAAGCAGTACCGCGCATAGTAAATTTTTTTTTACTGACTCGTCATCATCTGCTTAGCCTTTTCCCAACTATGTTGGGGTCGGCTTCCAGTCTTACCGGATGCAGCTGAATATCAATATTTTACATGGAGCGACTGCCTATACATCCACAACCGAGTTAGTACTGGGTAATACAATGTCCATTGATAAGACTAGCCAATAAGAGAAAAGCCCGTTGTTCAATTAAAACTTTCTTTTAATGTAGAGTAACAATTTATGTCCATAATTATGTAGATAATTTTAAGTAAAATCAATAAATGTGTTTCATTATTAAACTTGATGTGATAGAATAAATTTATTTCAATATTTCACATAGTTTTACGGTGGCAAAACATAATAACATACTGTGCAATAGCTTGCAATAGTTATGTGGTGTTTCGTCCATATTTTATAAAATAAACTTAAACATTTTCCCATACGGAAAATAAAGAACACACCGTGAAGGCAGGATTTCGCAATGATTTAAAAGGAGAGCAAAAAGTTAATGCTCTGCATTCAAACTTTTTATTTTATTTTCCCTCACACTAGGGATTTATCCTGCATTGTGAATGCATTTATAAACATTTTAACTCACATACAGAGACAACCAGAATCAAAACAACTATCTACAGACCATAAAAATACTTGTACCATATGGTGATCAAACCCAAAACATGCAGAGTAGCAGTCAATTGCTCAGCCAATGCGCCAGTTTGACTATGGTACTTATATACATACTCATACTTGTTTTCCCATGGGGGTGGGTATAAGGAGCCCCCTGCCCACCCCTAGTTAATAAATATTCATGAAGATTCAAGGGATAAGCAATATTTCTTTGTAAGTATCTGGATAGCATGACAATGCAAGATTCAATAATGGAAAACAAGCAATTATGGAGTCATTGACCTCTCAGTAGTGTGAATACAGGCAATTGTTTCAGATAGATGATCCCAAGAAATAGGTTGGTAATGTGCTATTATGGACTTTTTGCTGCTATGACAAATTCAGCATCTATGGACTGGATACATCTTAGTATTATTTTTTTCAGATTTTTCCTAATAATAATGGAGAACATCAAATATTGTAAAATTTTCTTTTGTAATAAGCTGTGCCTTTGTACTCTATTTTTTGTTGTTTTCCTGTGTTTGCTCTGTGTGTAGATAAATTATTAAATAAAATAAATAAATAAATTGTATACCACCTACATTTTCATAATATTTCCTATAGTATATATTTTCTAATCAAGGTTTTGGTAATAGATTAAACCATATTGGCAAACCGCCCCTAAGACTACCCACTGACCAAAACAAATATATGAAATGGATGTGGAAAACAGGTGGAACTCTACTTTAAATAGGTATTACTTAAAATTTAAAAGTGTAAAATGTTCACAAGAGTTCTTATCAGACACATTAATATAATACATATCATTTAACAATACAGACCATTGTTTGAAAGATTCTTGTAAATATTTGCATTAGTTCTCACGGAACAATGGGAAATGGGAGATTTCAAGTCAAATCATTTATTTGCTTGATTTGTGCAACCACTGATGGATCACACTGTTTTTTTTTATTTCTAAGCTAAGTGCAACGGTTTTGCACGATTAGAAAAACTAACCAATCTCACGATCTGTGCAATTGAATATGTATGGACACAACAAAAGAAACGAATCATTACATACCTTCACTTTCTCAAAATGTGTTAAATCATGCAACTGTCACAACCAAGAAACCGCTGTAAAGCGCACAATAACACACCGACTGCCTAAAATTCAACAATATCCACAGTTCACAAATGCACTTTCATCACAAATTTTTCACGACAAAAATTTCATGACCATTGGCACCAATCCACGAAAATTTTTGACATTTCATCACAGTCCGATGAATACCTTGATGAATACACACCAATGAATCGACGAAACAAAGATAAATATAGATTTATTGCACCAAATTCAATCACGATACCGTGAATATCTCTAATTAATTAAACAGTGTTGATTAGAAAATAAGATTGAGCCTTTTTCTGAACAATAAAAATAAAAATATTATGCGAATCTATCGACGGATACCCGAACGAGCGAGATCCGATAATGCTAGTGAGGGGAAGGTGAAAACAACCGGTGTTATTCGATCTGTCAAACTTATCGGTTTATGCACCAACTTGCGGAGTGTCAAAATATATTCTTTTTTCTACTGTTCTGGTTAATTATCCACATAAAACTAAGCTAATTTATAATTATCTACATAAACTGACTGACAGAATCCAAAAACTGCTGCGATCCTCACATACCTTAAATTAAATATTAGTTTAAATTAGATAATCTAGCTAGACTAATATAAGTAGGTTTTTTATGGCCATATGTCGTTGGTTATTAGTCATTTTACTCTCTCGGTTTTCTGAATGAGCGTGTTATTTATTTATGTATGTTAAAATTAAGGCCTGTCACATCGGCGATGATTTGCAAAAAGATAGACCAAGACTCGAGTTAGGGAACTACCAGTGTCAGCTCGAATAGTTTTTTTTCTCTCGATAGCATGAGCTAGTGCGACGATGCGATTACTCGTAGGTATTCGGTTAGTTTTTTTATTTGCCATGCGGATGCGAGAGCCTCTCAGCGAGGCTGCTTATTGTGCGCGTTGCTTCTTTTTTAGCCTTGGGCAATCATCAAATAACTTCCCCTAGTCTTGATGGGGCGGGAGGGTGTCTGACTTTTACTGACTAAACCCTATCCATGTTCCTTCTTTTGCCCTTTGTGTTGTTCCGGAGCCGCAGTATCTCTTTCGAATAACCCGCAACCCTGGCAGGAAGTACGCGTCGCTAAAATTTTTTGAAGTTATACTTCTTTTGGCGCGATGGAGAAAAATGATGAGAGTGAATTTTTACGATGCGCGCGCACACCGACAGCGACATCGTGAAGTTAGTTCTAGATGGCATGAAAATCGATAGCTATGTTCAAGTTGTATATTCTAGTATTTTTATATTTAGAACACGTGTTTCGTAACAGTACCTACAATTAAACAGTGTGAATAAATAAATATTTTTATATTAATTATCGTTAATCACCACAGTATTCTAGTTATTTTTTTTTCTATACGCCAAAGAAGTATAACTTCTAACGCGTCTACATAAGTACACATTCTTTTTTTTTTGGTGGTTGGTCTGGTCTCTGCGACTGCGGCTGACGGGATCTAGATGTATTGTAAAATTCTTAAGTATTCCCGTCGGCAGGTGGCGCTATGGTTAATAGCCTTATACCTTATAATGCCTTTAATCTCCTAAGCATAAACCTTTATAATGTTGTTCTTTGTGTTACGAGTTCATTCAAAATCAACACTTAAGAACAAATACCTTAAATCATTTAATCAATAAATCTACAAAAACATCTTTTACAGATATTATACTACTACACAAATATAAACATTTTTAAATTCACCCTAGCTTTCTTCTGACTTTGGAGTAGGTGGAGTAGAAAAACCTAAAGGTGGGTATTTATTTAACATTTCCGCCATTGTTGAAGGGTAAAAAGCCATGAACTTGAATCTCTCGCCCATTTTCTTTGGATCTACAAGCATTTCATAGGATTTCTTTATTTTTTCTCGGTCTCCATCTGATTTTGCGTTATCCATTAGCACCTGAAAATAATTAAATGGAGAATCAGCCGAATAGGTACTAACATGCCTGAATATGGACTGTCTATCTGACATCCACTCCAAAACGCAGTAGCTGAGTAATTCATACAAAACACATTTGGTAAACAGGCAGGCTGTCAGACTTTTCGGCTTTAGACTGCTATTAAAAAATAATAAAAAGCCTTTTTTAATTTCCATAAATCAATAATAATATATAATTATTTTCCTGCCCTTGTCCCATTCTATTTGGGGTCGGCACAACACGTTTTATTCTTCTATTTTCCCACAACCTCTCAGACGTCACGGCATCATTTACTCCTATCTCCTTCATATCATTCCTTACACAATCCATCCATCTTTTCTTTGGCCTTTCTCTCCCTCTCTATCCATCAACATTCAGGTAGGTCCATCACTTTTTTAGTCACATGTGCTTCGTCCTACCCTATTACATGTCCATACCAAGACAAACGACTAACTTTAAATCTTTCTGTAACAGGCGCAACTTTCAATCTTCCTCAAATATTCTCACTCCTTATCAATTCTTGTCATTCCGCACATCCATCTTAACATTCTCATCTCTGCTACATGCAATCGTTTTTGATCCACCTTTTTTACAGCCTAACTTTCTGACCCATACAGTATGACAGGTCTAATCACGGACTTGTATATTTCCCCTTTTACTTGACGGGCATCGGTGGGTCACAACTAGTCACAGGTTGTTCCAAATCAATAATATTTATACATACAAATCTCAAAAAGTAGTAGTAGTAGTTCTAGTGATAGTAATGTTATAGCTTATATTTTATTTTTCAGTTCTAAGCTATGTATTTTTATAGGGACCTCTTATTGGGTATATGTCTTCTCCAATTTCTTCCATACGGCTAGAACCAACTTCAAGGCAGGGAGGTAACTTGGTAAGTCATTATAGTCACCAACTGCTTAAACTACTCTGACGCGTGTGTATGTTGTTATTTTTAAAATAATTAAGGGGTCTAATTGACTAACACTTTCTAAAATCATGATGATTTCTCACCTTAAGCCTAGCTTCCGCTTGACATCTTTCTAGGAAATCTTTTTGCTTTACAGGGCCCATGACCAAGGCGTAGTTCTCACTAGATGGAGTCTTCGACGCTGCAATCCTCAGTTGGGAAAAGTCTACATCAGCTGTCAGATCACACTTGCCGGGATTCTCTAGAGGATTCACCACTTTGTGCTTGTGGAAAGCCTGAAAATTATAATAATACATTTGTATAACATTTCACACTTTACAATATTTATTATATTTACCATTTATTCGTTTTTTCATAAACCCTGCGATATTTTTTTAATTCTTCACAAATGGTTAAAATGTCTTTATTTATTTTATTTGTATGCAATGATAAAAGTTGTATTTTACAAATAATTATATAACCACAAACCATTCACAACTTCCCATTAACAAGTCATCTAGAAATGAAAGTTTGCAAAAAATCACAACCACTAAATTGCATTACATACCCTAAAAGTGTCCCCCTTTTCTCCTTCATGACCATAATCAGCAATAAGGGCTAGACCACCGTACATATCCACCCTAATGGCCAGTTGTCTTGCAAGACCCAAACTTCGGGCACTAATTTCCAGCTCCGTCCTGTCTCCAGAATCTAATGGTGGTCTTATGAGACTTTGGGATGAGGTGGTCTCTTTTGCGGTTATTCTGTAGTACAGTTTGTCTTGTCCATCTAAGTCTATAAGGAGTTCTCGCCAGCCGTTTTCGGTTTTCTGGAAGTTACACATGTTTTTGAAGTATTTTTTTTTTTTATTTTTTATATCGTGCAATCAGTCCTTTGACTATGAGCAGATGTGTTGTTACAGATTGAGTGGCATGCAGAGTAGTCTTTGAGTCTTTGAAGTATTTAAAGAATAAAATAAGCAAGCAATATGAAATCATTTTTTTTTTATCTAGCCTTCTCTTTTCGATCTGAAACAATGGCTTCCCACAAGTCCTCCCATTGCGATGATTGCTTGAATATAAAAAAAACTTAAGTGACTTACTTCAAACTTATGTATTGGCAGTACATCGAAGAACTCATGTGCTATGTACCAAGAGAAGTTATTGGGTACTTTCTTCAAGTCATTATACCAGTAAACTTTGATTCCACTAACTGTTTCACCCTAGAATAATAAAAAAATATATATTATAATTCCGTGAACCAGGTTGGTTATTGTTCTTTGGGAGAGGCTTACAGTTAGCAGTGCATGGCAATAGGATCATATGATGATTATATAATTATTTGTGATGATGAATAATGAATTCTTCATCAAAGAAGGATATAAGTGTTGTCATAATTGGACCATGTGGACATGATTTGCCATGGCTGACCTAGAAGTATTTAAAGAGACTCCGGAACCAGGTTGGCTAAATCAAGGAAAACCTGTTTAAATGGATATTCATTACTGACTGTGCTTTGGATTGTTAATTTCAGAGATTAGCCAGAACAGAAGCCCGACAATTTAAAACAAAAATAGCTATATATTATTTTATATAATACAGCTATATTTTGAAATAACAAACAGATTCTTCAATTTAGTTATTTTTATAGATTAGAGGCAGTATAGAAACAAGGTAATGCTGAAAATCAGTCACGATTATTTTTATATTTGTTACAGATTTAGAACTTACTTCATAGTTATGTGGCTGCTCAATATCTACTTCTCTGTGAGATATGCACAGTCTATGAGCTTGTAGTGATTGCATTGTTGAAGAGATTTCCACCAAGTGAAGACTTAAGTCTGGTGGTTTGTATCCAAGACTATTGAGCACCTATAAAAATATATATATTTACAACATATTTATGCATTTAAATGTTGAATTTTGGGGTTCTTAGATATGATCAGATAAACTGGCGAAATTAAATAATTTAGTGCAAGGTATCCACTCTCTCGATTTTCAAAAACATTTAATTGAATATGAAAAATATTATGGGGGTTTTTTACTCGATTAACTGTTACTCAGTTAAATGTTACAGAAGAAATATATCCACAATAAATAATTACATAAACATCAATACAGGCACATAATTCATATTACAGAAAAAATCTAAATTAACTGACCCTTAAAATATCTAACAGCAACGTTGCCTTGCCAGGTCCAAGTTCCACGATCTGTAACGGCTTCCCAGGGCCCATTTTCTGGGTCTCAGCGTAAAACCAAACCCCCAAAATCTCACCAAACAATTGACTTATCTCAGGGGACGTTATGAAGTCTCCAGCTTCTCCAATAACGTCCTTTTTCATATAATATCCCTCAGTAGGGTTAGTAGTAACAATATGCATGTATTCAGCTACTGATAAGGGACCATTCAGTTTTATTTTTTCTTTAATAATTTCCAGTAAGCTTGGAGCCGACCCCGGTTTAGGCATTTTTAAAGATTTCGGGTCTGGACGTTTCACCACCTTGAAACTATACCCCCTGGATATAGTTTGCTGTATCAGGAGTTTGTTACACATTCTGAATATGTGTCGGGAATTCATTTTATCCGGAGAAAACTCAAATAAATGTTTAATAAGAAGAGGTTAAAATTGTTTTGACATTTATCATATGTTTGATTTTTATGATAATGACAGTCCAGACACAGCTGATTGATTTCGTTTTAAAGTAGAACTATGAATAAATATTTTAGCTAGAAATTCTACAATTGTAATATTGTGTAAATATTTTCATCTTAAAGAATTTTAAGGCAACAAATTTGAAACGACAACACAAAAGTGTCGGAAAACATCGGTTTTCTTTTCAGGGATCAGGAGAAGTTCGGATACGTTGTTGGAATAATGGATGGTCTCCACATACTTTGTTTTTAGAATGCGATTAAAAAGTTACCGTGAAGTAAAAAAATAAATGATTACTGTTTTTAAGCTTTTTTTCATTTGTTTAGCTCATACACCAATGCGGAATTTGGTTGGCAAGGAGCCATAGACAAATGTTACCGGTATTTTAGGGCGGTTGGAAACTGTCAAGCCAGTTGTCAAATATATCAATGTCAAAAAAAAAAGTGTCAACTTGTTGCAATGCGCATGTAATTAATCGGGAAAATTATTAAATAAATGGGCATCTAGATCAAACTTAAGTCCATTTCTGTCTAATCAATTCAATAATTAGTAAATTTAGAATAGTTACTTCTATTCATAGTAAACTTTGAAAAAGTAAACATACTATAATAGAAAGGTTATGTTGTGGTTCACCACGTGAATTTTCGACCTACTACACCTCGTACCTCGGGTTTTGACTGTTACATTGCGAAAGTCTACACACAGACACTAAAGAAGATGGGTCAAAATGACGACGAGTTTTACTCGGGCGTAAATGACGCTAAAGCTAACAAAGAGCTTGCTGCTGCAGAACGAAATGGCAGGATTATCGTCAGAAACATCTCGTTCAAAGCAACGAAGGAGGCTTTGAAAGAGCATTTTGTGAAGTATGGAACGGTGCAGGAAGTGAACTTGCTGAAGAAACCCGATGGAAAGCTGGTCGGGTGCGGTTTTGTACATTTTGCTGATGTTGCTAGTGCAGAAAAGGCCATTGCTGCTACTAATAAGAAGCCTTTTATGGGTAAGACGGCTACCATAATCAATTTTTTTAAGGCCTCATTAGTTAGCTAACGACACTGCCTTTGGCCTAAGCCTAACTTTATGAGTGTGTCAAGTTAATAATATCAGCTCCATGAAATTAAATTTATATCAATTTCTTTTAGACCGCCCCATTCATGTGGCTTTTGCGGTATCAAAGAAAGCATATGTACAGAACATGGAAAACAAAAATGCAAGACAGAGGTTTGATAGTGCCAACTCTGAAGATGACCAGAAACCTTTTAAAAGTAAGTTATTTAAGTAAAGTCACATTTATTACATTTGATTTATAATAATAAACATTTTATTTTGGATTTTATACATCCATAATTTATTACTACACAGTAACTTAGAAAACTATGTTAGTAAAACATGTAGACTGGACAAAACATCCATAAGTGGGCATCCAAATTTCCCCGCAATGACAAAAATAAGATACTTCTGGCTGCAAGGAAGCTGCAGCACTTGTGAATAGAAGAAATACCTCTTATTTTACTTGAAGTAAAGTTGCTATTTCTTTCTATATTTTTTTTTGCCCTGCAATGGCTGCTTTAAAGTGGTGCACTTAAAAAGTATCTGGAAAGATATGAAGTAGGTCATTACCAAACAGTGGGACATAAATGGCTATATAAAAAGAAAAAAAACACTCAAATAAAACCCATTTTATAAATAAAAAAATTACCCTACAACTTCTTTATTCCACAGAAGAAAAACCAGATAGCACAGAGAAGCAGACGGAAGAAAAACAAAAGAAAGAGAGAGTGAACCGCAATGCTCGTCTCATAATCCGTAATGTGTCATTTAAAGCCACGGAAGAAACATTGAAGGAGCATTTTGCCTCTTATGGTGATATATTAGAGGTGAAATTGCTAAAGAAGCCAGATGGAAAACTTGTAGGATGTGCATTTGTACATTTCAAAAATGTACCAATGGCCAAGAAGGCTTTGCTAAATACTAATATGAAGCCATTTTTGGGTAAGTTTTCTGATGTAAAAATGTTGTCGATAAAAATGTCACTGGGAATTTTCAGTGACTTGTAAGTCACATAGTCAGTTTTGACATGGATCAAAATTAGTTTTAAAATTGCCCTAGTTATTTTAGTACTTTTGATTGAGACAGCCAAATTAAAACTAAGATATTAACTAAATTATCAGACGACATTTTCAAGCACTAACAAATGCAATTTAACTAAACAAGGATAATTATTATTAAGACTAGCGACTCGCCCTGCCTTCGCATGGGTTCAAATTGCCGACTATCCCAGTGGATAATAAAAAAAAAAAACTTTGCCCTAACAATAATAAACACAACAAAAAAATAAAAACTAACAAACCAGTAGAGCAGTCCTCAAGTGATGCTTCGTCATATTGGCAACTCATTTTAGTTCTTTTGTTAAGTATTTTAACATAAATAATTGCAGTATTTCTAAGATTCCTGTCTACATTTAAGGCCAAGTAAAGCCCATGTGGCACCATAGTATGAAAACCATACCCACGATGTACAGGAATCAAATGGGTGAGATACAGAGATGAATGTCTTTTTATGATAAAATGAGTCGCATTATCATAATTTTTTAATCATTCGATATTATCAATACCTTCTGGTATGATTGTTTTATATAAAAAGCATTGATCAAACTTCTGAGGCTGTGGTAACTGGATAAAGGACTTCATTCAGTAAGCCGAAATTGTAAAAATATGTGTAAAAACAAACACACGAAATAATTACCGAATAAGTAGAAGTTAAATACCTAATAATCCACTATGGTTATTGTACTGAATAGTTGCTGGTCGGATTTCGCCCATTGATCTTTCAACTTTTATTTTCTTCCAGGCCGACCAATATCAGTAGATTGGGCGGTAGCAAAGAACAAGTACATGCAACATGTAGTCAACCAACAACTGGAGATGGAAGAGAACATCAAGAAGGAAGAGTCGGACAGCGATGATGATGATAACAAGCCTCCATTGGATCTGACTAGCGAAGATGTGAAGGACGAAGTTAAGAGTGAGAGTGAGTTATTTTCTCTTTTTCCTACTCATCTTAAATATAAAATTCTCATGTCACAATTTTAGTTCCCATAGTCTTCCGTAACAGTTGGGCCAATTTTCATGAAATTTTGAATGTATATTCAGTCTGAGAATCGGTCATAATCAATTTTCTTAAACCCCTAAGTGATAAGGGTCCCCTTTTCGGAAGGAAACTTTAGCAGCGGGTGATACTGCTAGGCACAGCTAGTGTAAATATAAATTTAAATTCTCTTTTCTCAACTCCATTGGTCTTGAATGTCTCCCACCTCAGTAGTGTTATTCAGAAAGAAAATTACCAAATGATTACCACATACTGACCAGTACATCAGTTCGGACCCTAGTCAACGCTAGGCGCGGAATGGAACAGCTGTTTTTAGGGTTCCGTACTTCAAAAGGAAAAAACGCAATCCTTACCGCGCTTTGTTATCTGTTTGTCAAGACCCTTTTTTAACTCAGGAAGGTATCAAGTTGTAATTATTAAACACTAGCTTTTGCCCGCGGCTTCGCTCGCGTTAAATTCGGGGTAACACAGTTCCCCTTGCGCCTTATTGATTTGTAATAGCAACACTAAGTTTTCCCTTTTCTTCCCTCTTTCTCCCTCACATCCCACTTTTTTTTTTTAAATTAGCCTATGTCCGTCTCCTGGTTCCCAACTATCTCTGTACCAAAATTCATCAAAATCGGTTCAGCCATTAAAGCGTGAAGAGGTAACAAACAAACTCACTTTCGCTTTTATAATATTAGTAAGGATTACACTCAAATCGGTGGTCCCTTGGAGTTCTATGGAATGTATAGTATGGGAAATCTTCATATCTATTCTCCCGCTGTGGGCGGAATGGAAGGGAATGTCAGTCTTGTACTGATAAAAACCCATCCATGTTCCTTCTTTTGCCTTTTGTGTTCCGGGGCCGACGTATTTCATTCGAACAACCCGCAACCTGAGCAGGCAGCTCCACAACCACCTGGATTTTTATATTAGCAGATCCATCGTCTAAAATAATTAAAAAAATTGTTTATGTATTTTCTTCTTTTCAAGGTGATTCAGATGCAGAATCTGATGAAGAAGGCAGTGGGGATGAAGATTCAGAAAATGAAGATGATGATGATGATGATGATGATAAAAAAGGTGTTGTTAAGAATGATTCGGACGAAGATGATGAGGAGGAGGACAGTGATGAAGAAGATGACGATGAAGAAGACGATGATGATGAAGAGGAAGTTGATGATGAGGAACCCGAAGATGATGTGAAACCAGAGTATCAACGGTTTGTATTGATTCTTCGTAATTATCGGTTTCTTTAACACTCTTTTACTAGCTTCGCCTGTAAGTAATTATATAAAAACTTAGAATTTAAAGGAGATCGCCAGAAATCCATACATCGTTGGGCCAAATGTGAACAGTAACCATTTATGTGTTGTTTAATAGATAAAACCGTACATATTAATATCAGAAAGATTTTTTTCAAAATTCTATGGGAATTAGGAAGAAAATAAGTTTTTGGGTCACTAGGTTAGGTTATACGGCAGATGGTAAGAATAATAATTGTATTTATAATGCCAAAATGCATTTTAAACACCATAATCAAATAGTCACATTGATTTAATTGTTTAAAAACATAGTTGTACGTTACTATTAGCATATTAATGCATAGCACACAAAAGGAATTAGGTAGGTAAAATAAAAACAAGTTATGTGCACGAGTACGAAAACGAATGATGACGGGCCTTGACGGGAGTGACGTGACATTGACATTTTGACAAACATCGATATTTTTTCGTTTTGAAACAGTCGCCCGAAATACGAATTTGAACGAAGTTTTTAAAATAATTTAAAATAATTTCATCAAATGTCCTTTTTCGTTTATAAATGATTATAATATCCATGATAGATGCTAAAACAAAATAGAGATCGTTTTTTTAATAACTTCTTTAGAACTACTAGTTTTAGAACGATCTTAAAATTACCTGACAGCTTGTTTACGGAGCTAGTTTTATACGGACATTAAATTAAAAACCATATTTATAATTATAATTTGTAGCTCATTCCAGTAGAAAGTTATTATTGTAACATGTTATTTTTTATCAGTAATAAAACTAGTTTTTTTTAAATATACATATCGTTTCTGTACATACTTTGGCCCAATTCTGGCTATCTCCTTTGACCCACTTCTTGGTTTTGGATTGAACTAAATATTCTATCCGTTTGGGGATTACTGGTGTGATGTCATATTGACGTTAAACTTTATCTTTCCAGCATTAAACTTAACGACGCAGAAGATGGCTGTACAGTGTTCATAACCAACATTCCATTCAGCATAGACAATGATCAGCTGCGCGAGTTCGCGGAGAGAATCGGACCTGTCAAGTATGCGTTGGTGTGCGTCGATAAGATGACTGAACACTCTAAGGGATCGGGATTCGTCAAGTTTGCAGTAAGAAAATAAAAATGTTATTTGATGAATTACCATCCGTTAAAAAAAGGTGCCTGTCTCGTAGGCAAGTTAATATAACAAAATCTATTCAATTACAGGATAAAGAACACGCAGATACCTTCCTATCCTTGCCAGCAGACCAGCTGAAGTTGGAAGGTCAGACGCTGCAGGTGAAGCCGGCGCTCAAGAGGGAAAACCTGCAGAAAGGGAACACCAAAGAGGCCAAGGACAATAGAAACTTGTACCTGGTGAAGGAAGGAGGTTTGTGCAATATCTTTTTTTTTATATATATTTATGTACAGTCAAAAAACAGGTAAGTAATAAGGCTCGTTAGATGTTGTAATATTTTTTTTATCCTTGCATTTCGAATTAAGTAATTATAAATTATATTTGAATTTGTTGATAGGCTCGTCAGATATAGTTGTTTTTTCTTAGAAATAAGAAAAATCGGACCAAAACCGAGTCGTGATTCGCGCACCGAGGGTTCCGTACAAACTTGCGACATAAACAGCTATATCTTTTGACTGCGTAGACTTTGACTGCATCACAGCATAACGAGCATAAAATAAACCTTAAATACTCAAGTCTGTGGTAGACTTGAGTATTTAAGGTTTTAATTTCAACTTGATACCTCCACGCGTTTCTGAGAGAGGCACAGACAGACGGACAAGAACTTGAACCAATAACGGTTCCGTTTTTTCGTTTTGAAACACGGAACCCTAAAAAGCAACTATATCTGACGAGCCTGGTTACTTATTGCCTTTGCTGGCTATAACATGTAGACAACACAGGAAAAATTGTAATATTTTGTTTTTTTTTTAATGAATACCTGCCAGAATAACGTTATCAGCGATTATGACCGCCATTGTACCCATAGAATAAGCCTTTAATTATCCTTTTTTATTTAATTAGCCTTTTTCCAAATTTATTGGGGTCGTTTTCTAGTCTAACCGGATGCAGTGTTTTACATGGAGTGACTGATTTATCTGACCTCCACAACCGAGTTAGTACTATATAATACGGTATCCTTTGGTAAGACTGGTTAACAAACTTGCTGTCACTGTACGTTGTAATTAAATCGACTGTCAAAGATCTACAAATCACAGTCGGGACCAACTGCTTAACGTGCTTTCTGAGGCACAAAGGAATCTCTGTATGTAATGTATAGTCACCCATCAACAGACCGACCTTAGCAATCGCGGCTTAACCTCATATATCGACTCGAGCGGCTGTCATTATATTTAACAGATTCAAGGATTTAATTTTAAATCTTTTAATCGCTCTCCAAATGATCTAAAAATGAAATAAAATGAGCAGATAATATTTAACCAAGAAGTTATTGAAACCAAATTACCATTCGCTAAAGACCGGCTCTTTAGCGAATCTGATATCATCGTAAGATTAACTCACAAATACATTGAAACACGTTTTCTAACATATAATTATGTTTACAGTGGTAGTAGCTGGCACCAAAGCAGCGGTCGGTGTATCGGCCTCGGACATGTCCAAACGACTCGCGTTAGAACGCAGCAAGACACAGATGTTGAAGAATCTTAACAGGTAGGTTGCAGATTATATTATTTATACCCATTTGAAAAGTCTAATCTTTTTACTAATATTCCATGCGACCTTCCACGATAGAAACGTTTTTTTTTTCTTAGCCTGCTCTGTCCCACTTCTAGGCCATGGGATCCCTCTACTCTATCCACCAGCGTATCTGTCTATCCTCCTTCCAGTTTTGATAATACCTGTCCAATTCGTCCCTCCGTCTCCTTCGTGGCCTAGTCAGACTCGGAACAACTACTTGCAGGTCATACAAACATTTCTTCTGTTTAGGGATCGTATCCACGACTCGTTGCACAGTTGCCAGTCGCTTAGCCACTGCGCCAACCTTGCCGTTTGGTTGTGAACTCAATGGACGTCCAGGACCAACTACATATATAATTTATTTTTCCAGATTCGTATCCCGCTACCGTCTTGTAGTATCAAACCTGCCAGCCCACTTCGATGATGCGAAGCTGCGTCGTGTGTGCGTAACCGCGGCCGACAAGCGAGCCACCGTCACTGAGTGCCGCGTCATGAGGGACCTGAGGACTCCTCCCGGGACTGATGGGAAGAATCCGTGAGTATTGATTTACTCTTCGGGACACTTTACGAGGTTGCAATCTGATTGTTAGCCTGTTATGATGGATTTCTTTAAAACTATACAGTTGCATTGAATAGCGTTCTGTGTTGGACTATATTGATTATAAATTGCAATATCTTATATAGTTACATTTAATATTAAATTTTACATGCAATTAAGGCACTTGGGATTTTTCCAGATGTTTGTTTTTACATTTAAAACGGTTACAACACTTGTGTACACAGTGCAATCAATACATAGTCAATATTTTTTGCATCACATAACAATATTTAATTTTTAAGGGTTTCGTCTATTCCTTTTGAGGTACGGAACCCTTATAGGAACACTTTGTTGTCCGTCTGTCTGTCAAGACCCTTGATCTCGGGAAGACGCGTGGAGGTATCGAGTTGAAATTAAAACCATATTCTCAAGTCTGTGGTCCCTTGAAGTGGTGAAAATATCAATGCTCTATGTCGATGCAGTGAAAAGATATGGCCGTTAATGTCGTAGTTTGTACGGAACCCTCGGTGCTCGAGTCCTACTTGCACTTGCCCGGATTTTAGTAATCAATATCAGCTGCACGGATCAATCTTCAGATCAAACCGTGATGACCTAGGTTGGTTCGTGGGTGGGTGACCACCCACGAACATTACCTCCCGAGTTTCCTCCGTGCCTCGGAAAGCACGTTTAGTCATTTATCCCGGATGTTATTTGTACATCTTTGACGATCGGAACACCTATTGGCGTAACTTTCATACAAGCCTAAAAGTTTGGCTTGTCCTTATAATCTACTACTCTTCAAGATTTTTCCAAGTTTGTTGAACAGTGTACCTTTTATGGGCTTGTCGTAGTTGTACCTTAGGCTCGCCACTGGTGCAGCTAACCCCTTATGGGCTTGTCGTAGTTTTACCTTAGGCTCGCCACTGGTGGCAGCTAACCCCTTATGGGCTTGTCGTAGTTGTACCTTAGGCTCGCCACTGGTGGCAGCTAACCCCTTATGGGCTTGTCGTAGTTGTACCTTAGGCTCGCCACTGGCTGCAGCTAACCCCTTAAAGGCTTGTCGTAGTCGTACGTTAGGCACGCCACTGGTTGCAGCTAGTCGAGAGGTTCCAAAGTCTGACAACCAGTCAGAGGTTCGAAAGTCTGACAACCAGTCAGAGGTTCGAAAGTCTGACAACCAGTCTTACCAAGGGGTATCGTATTACCTAGTACTAACTGGGTTTTGGAGTTCAGATAGGCAGTCGCTCCATGTAAAATACTGCTAGGTAGTAGACGATGAGACATTGATACCCAACAAAAATGTGTATGTAATTTAAAAAGTTATTAATTTGTGTTGCAGATCTAAAGGCTATGGTTTCGTCATGTTCACGCGTCATGAAGACGCTCTGGCGTGTCTGCGAAAACTGAACAACAATCCGGACATATTCGACAAGAATAACGTAAGTTTGACGTAACGAAGTAGTTCTAATTTCAAATGACAGGCTGGAAAGCACGTCTGTACTCTGTAATTAAAAAAGAAAAAAAACTGCTGTTCGCTGTAAGTGGCGCAGCTAGCTCTTTGAAGTATTAAGATTTAAGTTTTTATTTTTTGGTAATGTTGTGTGTACTTGTGGCAAATGCCAAATAACTCTGTTTTCTTTCTTTTCTTCATACACTTTTACCAACGAGTAGGTATTGCACTTTTCTTGGAAATAGCTTACAAACTTACTACGTGGGTTACTGTTTATGCGTCATTTTTTCTTCCATTCTGTAGATGTCTATAGTCCCTATAGTCAAAGATTAAAACCTACTTAGTATGTACGAAACCAAACACAAAGCTCCATTGTCCACTAATTTGTTGAATTGGCCCAAAGCCTTCTGCAATAGAGCCTATCAAAGTAGGCGTCTCAGTCGCAATTGCAAATAGAACAACAAAAATTAAATCGCAGCTTTCCTTTTCCACAGAGGCCCATAGTCTCATTCTCAATAGAAGACAGAACAGCGTTGAACGCAAGAAAGAAACGATTAGAGAAATCCATAGCCAACAACCCTCTAGCTAATCAAAATGGCGGAGATAACACAAACACAGGCAAAAAAAACAGGAAAAGGAAGCCTGAAACAACTCCAGACGAAAGTTACGCTAAGAGGCGGAAATTTGGCCAACTTAATAAGTTTAATAGAAATGATAATCAAGAAGGCGGGTCATATAATTATAATCAAAATGAAGGAGGGAACAGATTTAATAAGAATAACCAAGGTCAAAATAGATTTAACAACAAAAATAACCAAAACCAAGGTCAGAATGGATTTGACAACAAATATAACCAAAACCAAGGCAATGACAGAATTAACCAAGGACAAGACAGATTTAACAGAAATAATAATAAAAACCAAGGAGGTCCCAATAATAACAGATTCAATAATAATAAGAATAAAGGACCCCGTAGAAATGAACCTGGACAGTTTGTGCGGAAACCCAGAGACTTCGAATATGGTGAATTCACCGGTTTAACAGCTAAAGAAGGTTCGCAACACAAAATGAGGAGCAACCATAAACTAAAGGCACAGGCTGAGATTCATAGACAAACTGTCAAAACGGAGAAGAAGCAAAGTAAGCGATCGCAGATACTTAAAATGGCGGCGAAGGAGAGGATAAAGTTGCCGAAACAGAAGATCAATAAGAATCCTAATAAAAAGAGGAATAAGAACCATAATCGATCAAAGTTTGATCGGTTGTTGTAATGTAAAAGTGTGTAAAACTTTTTTGCCGTCTCTCTGCCCAGACATGATGGCAACTTACGTGTATATTATTGCAGAATTACGTTATTGTAAATAATTTTAAGCGAATTATATTTTTTTTGCTTTAATGTATTTGTTTCTTTTCGTTAATTTATTAATAATTTAAAACTGGTGAAGACAATATGGAATATGCAAGTTATCAAACTTCTATATTTTTATATGCTTCGTCTTGAAACATTTAAACAATGTGTTACACTTATTGTATTTTCCAATACATAACTTATTTTACGATTTATTGTTTTACTATTGAACCGCCCGGGTTCACACGTGGGCAATGTAGGTACTAATGTGCTAATATTACACATTTAAACCATCCCCTTGAATCACTCTTTTAACTCCTCCTTTTTTTAAAGTCGGTTATAAAGAAAACCGCTTCAAATTCTGTTGCGGAGTTTAAAAGAGTGAGTTGAGTTTTAAGCATACATAGGGACAGACAGACAGCGGAAGGAACTTTGCTTTTTACTATGTAGTGATGTTCCGTATTTTTGATGCAACGGAACGCAAACACAAAACGCATCGTCCGGGATAATGCCATTAGTGACGTCAAAGTCCATGTGTCTAAGAAACACTTATTTGAAAATTACTTAAAATTTTGCTAAGATTTTAATATAATATTGCATTTTTTTTTATTTAAAAAAAAACATTGCCCCACACTAGGAATTTCTCCTGTATCGTGGGCGCGTTACAAACATTTAAAGTCACATACACAAACAGTCAGACCCGGAACAACTATCTGTAGGCCATACAAATATTTGTTCCGTGCGGTGATCGAACCCGCGACACGCAATTGCAATGCTTACTTTAAATATCCTTACTAATATTATAAAAGCGAAAGTGAGTTTGTTTGTTTATTTGTTACGTCTTCATGCCTAAATGGCTAAACTGATTTTGATGGCTAACTTATTTAAAAAAAAAAGTGAGTAATGAGGGAGAGAGCAACTGTGTTTCCCCAAATTTAACGTGAGCGAAGCCGCGGGCAAAAGCTAGTAATTAATATTATTATCCTGTTATGGGCTAAAAATTAGAAATTGTGGTAAATAACAACACATATGGTCGCAATGTCATTAGTTAACACAAGTTAAGTAACTCTCGCCGAGGTATAGAACAAGATGGGTGCCCTGTTCTGTCTAAGAAAAGTTAAGCAACATTTCCCATATTAAGGCCAATACTCTAAGAATGAGTCCAACTCCTGGGTCCACCACGTAGTTTCCTGCTAATTAAAATAAAACAGCCAGCATTTAAGTACATTTTTTTATTTAGTTTGTATTCAAAAACCTTATAGAAAAATACCATTAGTTAACAAAAGCGTTCCTTAACATAATTATGCAAATGTATACAGGGTAGAAAGGATATCGTCGCAAAAACGGTTACTATGCTTTCAGTACATCATCATTACTAAAAAAAATAAAGCGGCGGCGAAGTTCGCACTTGCGAAATAAACGCCCATATCTTTTGACTGCGAACACTTACAGGGTTTATTTTTTCACAGCTCCAAGGGCACATAATCACGCTTACTAATATAGTGACTTAATCCAAAATTTTGTTGTTTGGACTTTCATTCATAAATTGGCCTAAAATTTAGGCCAATTTATGAATGAAAGTCCAAACATGTTACTGTTCATTTAGGCCCTAAATGAACAGTAACATTTAATTTAGGTTATGATCTCACGCTTAGATATAGAGTGACCTAATCCAAAATTTTGTATTTTTGACTTTCATTAATAAAATGAAATCAAATGTTATTTAGGTCATTGTTTGAGTGAAAGTCAAAAATATAATATTTTGGATTAGGTTACTATATTTCTAAGCGTGCGTTAATGATGTTTGATTATATGATATGGTTTTAATTTCAACTCGATACCTCCATATGTTTCCCGAGATAAAGGGTGACATGACAAACAGACCCGGACAACAAAGTGATAGTGAAAGGGTTCAGTTTGAAGCACCAGGCCCACACGGCATAAATTAAGGGAAAAAAATGTAAGGTGGTTCAGAGTGATGTATTTGAACACGTGGGAACCGTTTTCGTGTCAATGTCCTTTCCACTCCGCATTTATATAGTTTTCTTAGTTGACATTAAAAACAATCGTATCTTAGGTAAATAACTGATGAAATGACTCGAAATACATGCTACTTATGTACTTGAAATAATGCATACGTATGATACGTACTAGTACTTCTATGATCCCTTTAGTAAGATTCATATTATCTTTAATAATTCTTTGACAATTTTGACATGTCTATTTTAAGCTAAGCCTATCAGTTGTAGATCGTTGACAGTCGTTACAGGTAGGGCCGAAAGTCTGACAACCAGTCTTACCAAGGTGAATCGTGTACCTTGTATGTACTATCTGGGTTGTGGAGATAAGATAAGTTTCCCTCAATGTAAAATACTGGTGCACCTGAATGCACCTTGTAGCGGCTTGGTAACCGCGATTTGCTGAGTTGCATTTTAAATGAAATATGGGGAGGCGAGCGGACGGCTCACCAGTCGCTTACAGTACACCGCCCTGCCTCTATACATATGTAGTACGTAGTTAAATATAACGATGTATTGTGGAACCTGAAGTAAAGGCGTTTATTACGATAAAGTCACTTTTTATTTAAGTATCTCCCAACACAGGGAAACCATGGGAAAAAGACAGGTGTATGATGAGGTTGCATTTCCAGCATGGAACGATATACAGTAAGAATGAGACAATCCCACTCTTATCTCTTGGAATTTAATGATTCAAATCGCTGTACTGATCAAATGTCTTCTTTTTATTAAATCTTAATTAGATCATCTCAGGTAAGTAGTCAGTTAAGTACTTGACTTATAATTCAATAAAGGATCTAATACAAAATCATTTATTTCAATAAATGCAGGGTCGACTCTGTTATTAATAAGTAATTTAAATAGGTAAATTGTGACTCATCCCATATGCATTTTAGGAACTTACTGTTATCATAAAATGTTTTGTATATTTTAAACTTGAGTCGTCGCGATTTTAATATCGTGCGGATTTCATCACGTATGCGGTATTTCCCCACACGCGTAACCAACGCAAATGTCATTTTCAGTAAACCCATATTTTAAACGGTCGCAATTAATATTTTAATCAACATACTACTTGATTTGATATTATCCTGCAAAATGCAAAAATCATCGAAAAATATGAATTTGGCGAGTTACTGCAGCACGCACGCCCAATTCAAACGATTTTCACAAGAAGAACGATGACTTAAATTCATTTAGCGTTAAACTTATTAAGTAGTTAGTTATTTACGCCACTGGTTTGAGGTTCAAGTGCGCTTTTAAATTCCATCCAGATCCCAATTTTGACGAACATTCACAGCTCTACACTTCTTCCTTACAACTATGTAGTAACTCGTGGACGTTGGTTCACTATAACTTGTTCTTCAGCAGTCCACACTCGTTCAGGTGTGAGTACAGCACTTGTTTGTACTCCTCAGGGTGTTTGATGTAGTGGAGAACGTGCGGCGACTTGTCCCAGCATTTGAAGTTGCACTGTTGGTATAAATTAGGAGTAAGTAGGTGATCTGATAAAATTGATACCATGGCATACGGGGCTGCGGGTTGGTTAGAAAGAGAAACCGCGACCACGGAACACAAAGGGCAAAAGAAGGAACATGGATGAGTTTTGAGTCAGTACAAGTCTGGTAATCCCTTCCGCTCCGCCCAGATTTGGGAAGTCATTTGATGATTTTAAATTCGAAAAAATAGTAAGTGGCATTATTCTATATAATTAGATACAAGGTGTGAAAAAACATAAAAAGTAGTCATCATCTACGTAATTACTCTGAGCATTCTGCTCAACACTGAGTAAAAGTCATCGCAAAAAGTAGATGATCCCAATAATAGAATAACTTCCCTCGCTCTGGGCGGAGTGGGGGGGGGGGGGAGTGTCAGACTTGTATGTACTGACTAAAACCCACCCATGTTCCATTTATTGCCCTTTACGTTCCGGGGCCGCGGTATCTCTTTCGAACAACCCGCAACCCTGGACGAGGGCGTCTATTTTGTTTTTGCGTTGTAGTCCAGCGTAGTTGCGCCTCTGGTAGGCAGAGTTTTAGGCACGTGAGGTCCCTTAAACTCTGCCTACACTACGCGGCCACGACATCGTTTTCCTCCGTGATCCGTGAAGCTTCTACGGCCAAAAGTCACAGACGTGGACGTACAGAACAAAAGGTCCCCAATAGTTCGCCAGTTATGCCTTGAAGTAACATGTTGTTAGGCAGCTAATACTGCTAAAATGTAAGTTACCTTCATTCCACTCCTAACCCAAGAGTCGTGTACGGCTCTGCTCCTCTTCTCAGCGCCTACCAGATCAGTCTTGGACACTAGGAACAGCCCCGGGGCTCTGCAGGGCGTCTCATGGAATACCTCAGTTGCCTTCATGTAGTGTTGTGTCGCTACGTTGTGGAAGACTTTCATGTGGGTTCTGAAGAACGAGGATATGCGATCATGTAAACAAAAAAATACTCTATGGAAACGGCATCAATCAAGCGACAATCCATCGTTGTCGCTTGTGGAGACACAAGTACCAAAAGTGCCGATGAGGCAAAAAGCAATGTACCCCACGCAGTTAGATCGGCGGTCAGTTGATTGCCCGTCGCCGCGTGCTCGCTGTCTGGCTGCTTATTGAACGTTCACTTTCCGCCCTGCACGTTTTTAAGGTTCCGTAGTCAACTAGGAACCCTTATAGTTTCGCCATGTCTGTCTGTCCGTCCGTCCGTCCGTCCGTCCTCGCTTAATCTCTGTGACCGTTAGCACTAGAAAGCTGAAATTTGGTACCAATATGTATATCAATCACGCCGACAAAGTGGTAAAATAAAAATTGGAAAAAAATGTTTTATTAGGGTAGCCACCCTATATGTAAAGTGGGAAGTGATTTTTTTTTTAATTTCAACCCTAACGTGTGATATATTGTTGGAAAGGTATTTAAAAATGAATAGGGGTTTACTAAAATCATTTTTTGATAATGTCAATAATTTCGGAAATAATCGCTCCAAAAGTAAAAAACAATGTGTCCCCCCCCCCCCCCTCTAACTTTTGAACCATAAGTTTAGAAAATATGAAAAAAATCTGAAAAGTAGAACTTTATAAGGACTTTCTATGAAAATTATTTTGAACTTGATTGACACAACAGTTTTTGTACAAAAAAGACAAAAAGTTGTACAAAATAATTTCTGGACTAAGTTTGTAGTATAATCGTATATGCAAGCATTTTTTTAACTTCGTTTACATATTTTATTATCCTGAACGTAATTTTTCAAACAAAAAAAGAATTATTGAAATCGGTTCTCGCAATCCAAAATTACCTCCTTGCACGTCTTTGTACACATGTCTCTACTCCGTTCACGACATGTAATAATGAGGAATATAAATACGAAAAAGTGAATTTAATTTTAAAATGACATATTTGTATTAAGCTGACATGAATTCCACAAAAATTTTGTTTAATAAATTAATTGTATTTTTGTTTTTTTTATCATGATTTAAAATTGTATTTAATGTGTGATTATAATTTTTGTTGTTAATGTTCAGTTTTGAACTTATGATTGTGTTTTTTTTTTCTTTTATGCTATTATTATTACTTTTAAATTATGTTTGTGATTTCAAATACAATGTAAATTGTTTGTGAATAAAATTGAATTGAATTGAATTGTAACCCAATTCCCCGAGAGATGGCGCTGTAGGTACTTATTACATTGGTCCGGGTATTACCGAATTGTTCGGTTGGTCTCTCCTTGGCATTGGCGGTATCTTATAACTACATAAAACTGCTATCAAGAACATGCTAAGGCAATTTAGCAGCATTTAACAAAACTAAAATTCATTTTTTTAACACCATTAAAATGTTAAGGTAAAAACCAGTTCATAAATGGTTCGATAGATGGCGTTGCGTAATGACGTCATTTTTTTAAAAGTCGATGTTAAGATTTTCCGTGCTTACATGACCTACCGTGGTAAAGAAAGAACACTTATTGTGACGGACGGGAAACTACGGAACCCTGCACTGAGCGTGGCCCGTCACGCTCTTGGCCGGTTTTTTATTAATCACGTCGGGGTCACCAATGTTGGGGCATATACAGAGTGTTAGGTTAAACGAGGGACTTATTGAGGGAGGTTATTCAGTATTCGATTCTCGTCCCAAATATGTAAAAAACCTATAACCTTAATTTCTGACGTAACTGTCCAATAAAATACATTATTCATGAACACTGAGCGCGAGAGAAGTAAACTTGTAAACAGTGAAGTAAATCACGCGGCAAAATACCTACGCGCCGATTCTACCGAAAAGGCGTCCTAAGCCAGGTTAAAGTATGAAGGGAAAATGGATTATACCTAAAGGTCATTGACATGCACACATGTTCTGCGATAGTATTAAATCGCTAGCGCAAGGGTATATACAAGTTGCGAGACTTATGCGAAATTTTTGGTATGGTTCTGTCTTTTATTTATTAGTGTTTTTTTTGTTCATATTTTTATTAGTATCATGTAAGTATGCACTATTGTGGGTTTGAATATGTCCCTCGTTTAAACTAACATACTGTATATACTACGTGTGGTTAGGATCAAGGATGCACGATGAGAATTGAAACTCGTGAGATTGTATGTAAAGTCTATTCAACGATTACACGTTAGGATACATAAATGTCTTAATACTAGTCACGTAAACATATACCTACTCTAGCCGCGGCGACGGCATTGCTATTTGCCTCATCGGCACTTTTGGTACTTGTGTCCCCACATCGCTATCAATGGAATGGTAACGATTCCCATTTTAATCCCATTGAATTTATTTTCGTCAGGACTAAGAGCTCTCGAAAAAAATGTATATTGTGATAATCAAGGCCACGTAACAAATCAATTATGTTAATTAGATTTTTTGTTGTAATTAAATAACAACATACTATGTACGTGAATTCGTTAAAATAAAGTTAACTTAACGATAGATGTATTGCTGGGGAGTTTGTTTCAAAACTTTGTTTCGCCAGCTAAACACAATAGGAAATGGGAATGAAATGGAAGTGAAGAGCTGTGTTTTGGGGGACAGTCTCAAAAAGTGCCAATAAACGTGGCGAACTTCCATTGTACGGAAAATCTGTAAAAAGCGAGGCCACGCTATACTGAAAGAACAATGACCACGCTCCATACATGCGATGACCTGTCAATCAAATTTTTTATCACATGATGTATAGTGATGTGAATTATATCAAATTATAGATTAAGTCATAACTAAGCAACCGTAAAAACTTGGTTTGATTTGACAATGAGATAAAAATGTTACAATGAAAACAATATTTGAGGTTATGTAGGTAACATACACTTACCTACTTAACTGTCAAACAAACATTAGTACCACATAGTACTTTTATTATTGATTAGTACAAACTATCAGTTTTGACCTATTGCATATTATCTAAGTATCGACCTTTATGAATAAAGTACCTACTTTTATTATTGGTTGAATAAGTGGTAAGATTGGTTGTTCTTACTTGTTGAAAAACAATAGGAAAAAAGTTGGGAAATTAAATAAAAATAAAACAGCACAATTATGTATTAGATTTATTATTTTATTCTAAATCTTCTCTTACTACTACATCATCTAAAAATGCTGCTGGAGGTTCTATATTTCTTTGGTACCTAGCCCATCCAAGGTACCACACCAATGTCATCACATCATGTGCACAACAACCAATAGTGCGACGTCCTACAAGGCAGCTGCAGCAATACTCAGTTATGCCTTGTCTTCCATTTAAATTATTTTCAATTAAAATGTACACATAGTATTGCCGCCTGCCAATATGCCTTGATTTAATTTTTCCCCTTATCAATGAATTTTCCCCACTACCTCTTAAATTGAACTCGTCCATATTTAATATTTCTCTGCACACTTCAATTCTGTATCCACCATGGAAACGTACATGCTCGCCATAATATGATCGTGCTTGACGTATTTGGTACGTTCCCATGGCGAATAATATTAAATCGTTATATTCTAGACGGGGGAACAAAACATTATAATCATGACCTGTGATACTCCTGAAAAAGGATGCCCGTCTATTGAGATTTAATAAGTTAACTGCTCTTGACAAATTATTTTCTAAGGGCATCCTTTCTCGTATCAAATGAACAATTTGGCCAGCATCAACTCTGTCGTGTAGGCGAACACCAAACTTATTTATTAATCCTGCTGCTATTTGAAAATAAGCCATCATATTTGGCACTGTTTTATTGAAGTGGTCAAACCGAAATAATCTATAATCTCTTTTAAAATATCCATTGACCACTTCAACAACCCATCTGCAAATTGTTACACAGCGACTTCTGTTGGCTTGGGCAGTAGTCAATTGGTGTTCACCTTCATTTAGAGACTCTGGTACATAGACCTTGTAATTGCAGCTCTCTAATAAGTTGATGCTGTCCCTGAAACCCCGATCTAAAATAAATATATCATTTTCTTGAAAATATTGTCTGATTGGGTAATTTTCATTGATGAATAGAGACCTCATTATGTCTCCATCTGATGTGGTAGCCTTGTAGGGGCCATAACACTCTAAAATATATCCATCACATGCTACAAGCATAAATGGTTTGAGCAGATTTCGGTATTTGTGTAAAGAGTATGATTCTTTTTGGAACATATAGTTACTACTTTTGTTTAAATAAATAATGTTCCATCACAGATTACAATTGTTTGCAAATTGTTTTCATTATACTACTCTGTCAAGAAAGTACCGGGAAAAGATCAATAATACACAAAATGTCTGTTATTCATCCAAATTTATTTTATCACCTTCAAAGTATGCTCCTTTAGAAACGATACACTTGCGCCAACGAATAATCCATTCATCAAAACATTTTTTAAACGCTGCTTCCGGAATTGAGTTCAGTTTTCGCCGCGAATTCTCCTTTATGTCTTCTATCGATTGAAAACGGGTGCCACGAAGTGGTAATTTGAGTTTAGGAAAAAGAAAAAAGTCAGCAGGAGCCATATCTGGTGAATATGGTGGTTGGTTGCTGGATGGTATTTGTTGAGTGTTTGGTCAAAAATTCGTTCACAATGATAGCCTTGTGCGAAGGCGCATTGTCGTGGTGCAAAATACCAAGAATTTTCTTTCCACAAATCTGGCCTTTTTCGTCGAATTTGCTCTCTCCGCATAACGCTCAAATAATATTCTTTATTTACCGTTAGACCTTCCGGTAAGAATTCAGAGTGCACAACACCGCGATAGTCAAAGAAAACAGTCAACATACACAGACTTTGACTTTTGATCGACTTTGGCGTGGTTTTTTCGGTTTCGGTTCAGTTGTAAGGCGCCACTCCGAAGCTTGTTGACTAGTTTGCATGTCAAACTCGTAAACCCACGTCTCGTCACCAGTAACAATGCGTTTCATGAATGTTGATTCACCGTAAGCCTTCTGTAACATTTTCAGTGATAGTCCATTGAAAAGTTACATTTGGGGTTACGTTTTTTAGAGGACGCAATTTTATTTTTTTGATGTGTAGGGGGGGTGAGTGTAAAGCTAAACCTAAGTTTGTGGGGTCGCCACCCTTGTCCCCCGGCCGCCATCTTGAAAATAGGGGTTGAAATGGTTTTTACAACATATCTCTTAAACTATTTATTTGATAAAAAAAAATTGTCAACATTTTTTGTTGCAAATTAAATTCTCTACAACTTTGGTCCAGTAACTTTTTGTCGTAGAACAATATATAAAAAAGTTATAAGCGAAAATCTTCAGAAATTCGAGAAAAAAATTTATTAGCTATTCTTACAATAACAGAGGTTAGGAATAATAATAACAATAGCAGGCAGCTGTTTTTTTGTTCCCTCATGGTCACTTGGGTATTTTCTACCTGAACAGTATTCTCAGTAACAGCCATGACATTTAAAATACTGATGAGAGAAAGAAATAAGAGAACTGAAAAATAGTACTCACTTCGGAGCGCTGTAAAACCTTAGCTATTGACTTAATGAAAAAATGATGCGAATGAAAGTTGTTCCAACGATCAAAAACGATCTACAAAAATGGTCAGATATCATTTTTTCGTAAAATGATAAAAAAAGTTACATCAAAAAATATATTATTTTTTCTCGAATATCTGAAGATTTTCGCTTATAACTTTTTTATTTATAGTTCTACGACAAAAAGTTACTGGACCAAAGTTGTAGAGAATTTAATTTGCAACAAAAAATGTTAACAATTTTTTTTATCAAATAAATAGTTTAAGAGATATGGCGTCAAAACCATTTCAACCCCTATTTTCAAGATGGCGGCCGTGGGACAAGGCTGGCGACCCCACAAACTTGGTTTTAGCTTTACACTGACCCCCCCTACACATCAAAAAAATAAAATTGCGTCCTCTAAAAAACGCAAGGTTAGGCCTAAAAAATGTAACATTTCAATGGACTATGACTCCGAACACGAAATTCCATTGGCGATGCAAAATTGAAGACAAACTCTTTGTTCGATATTTTTGTCCATTATGAAATTCGCAATACACACTATAGATGATATTACTAAAACCAGCACTGTATTTAATATAAATAACAGATGCAACTCAAACTCCGCGCCAAAATGGAAAACAGTTGTGCCAATCTAACAACTACAAAAAAAACAAAATTTTTAATTTGGAACCATAAACAAATCATCCATGCCCGATACTTTTTTGACTGAATGTATATTCCATTTGGAATAGTCAAATTGTGCTGAAGCAATTCTTCTCTACTTAAATGATTTAACCCTAAGTTTCTTGGGACAAAGTCTTATAACAAAATATCTCTTACTTTACTCATGAGACGTTCTAATGTTGTGCGTGGTATTTGTAAGAGTGTGGAAATTCTTTCATCGGAATCTCCTGTTTGCGTCTTTATAAGGATGCATGCTAGTCCTAATATACCTCTGTGCATTTCTATGAGTCGAGGTAGCTCTGTTATTAAAGATATTAAATTATCTTTGGTTATACCCATCCAGTACCTACACAAATGATCATCCATTTGTTTGATTGATTCCATGCTGCTAAAATCAAGAAATGGTTTATCTACATTTATAAATGACAGCATGTGTTCTAATTGTTGAACCGTGAAGTTAGATTGGCTGTTCTCTGCATCATACAGGGAATCCCAACTATTTTGTATTAAGTGGGTTGTGCAGACTCTGGCAAGAATGGGTACATAAAATCTATAATTGATTAGAAGTGTTCTTCGTAGTGGATCTGACACTCTGTGAAGACTGGAGTTTTGATTGCACCCATAAAAAAGGCAATGAGAAGCCGTGTTTGGAGCTCTTCTATAATTATGCATAATAGTGTCCGGACGGTCAGGGACGAGTGGATGGTCAGTCGGTTCCTGGTGAATTTGAGCTTCTGGACTTGCCGAATCTCTGGATTCCTCTGAAGCCTCAGGGTTTGCAGGGGGCACAACATCCGCAGGTGGTACTGGAGTTTGCGATTGAAGTCCTGAACTCCCAGGTTGCACGTCGTCAATATACGCAAACACGTTTCTTGTTTCGTCATGTGATTCGCTACGAATGGCGTCTCTTTTCACCTTCATAAAACAGGCATGGCACAGACGATCAGATGGCGATATCTACAAACAAAACAACAATATAAGTAACTAAGTTATCAAATTCCCTTAATCTTCTCTTTTATCTGAATTGTAAAAAAATCAATGATTTATTATCCAGTTGAATATCTACATTTGAATTAATCTGTGGTAGTACTGTAACTTCTAAGTTCAAGTGTTGAATGCCAGAATACCACAGTAAATGAAAACACTTGATAATATCAGCTGTTCAGTTCATTTCATCGAGTTTTGCATTGTTTTTTTATTCACATTTCAGCGTTAGTTTTATACTACACATTTTATGTTAATGATAAGTATTTATAAACTTAATAATTACAAAAAAGTTACTTTAGTAAACAACAAGTAAAACTATTTTTTATATTTACCTGGCGAGGTGCTATTCTACTCTCAACTATTTCAATCATTTTATTTTGATGCGAAGATGTAGTCACACTCAGAACCAAATGGCTTTGCAGTTTAGCCAGTGATCGTCCACACAGCAAGCAAACTTCTTTGTGACCACGACGAGATGGGCGTGCAGATCGATCATTATTCCCATGAAGCTCAACATTGACACTTTGCATTGCCAAATAAAAGCATGCCTTGCATATAAAGTCCTCTTCAGTAACCTAAAAAAAAATGAATGTATAATACAGGTAGGTAGAATAAATACTTATTTAGTACAGATAAACAAGTATTTCAAATGGCACTTTCTAACATTCAACAATGAACCTATTAGAAGCTTGGTAGGTAGAATACCTGACACCGTGCGACACAACACCGTCTCTTTGTGTGAATTAGTTTTATTTTTGTAAAGTTTATGTATTATATTAAATAATGTCATATTTAATGTTTGTATTATGATTATGAGAGGAGCTGTGGCTAAATAACGGGTCGATCTTTAGGTTAAGCCTAGGTTGGTCTGTGGATGGGTGACCATCCGTTACATACCGAGTTTCCTCCATGCCTCGGAAAGCACGTTAAGCCGTTGGTCCCGGCTGTCATTTGTAGATCTTTGACAGTTGTTACAGGTAGTCAGTGTTTCGAAAGTCTGACAACCAGTCTTACCAAAGGGGTATCGCATTACCTAGTAGTAACTGGGTTGTGGAGGTCAGATAGGCAGTCGCTCCATGTAAAATACTGATATTCAGCTGCATCCGGTTAGACTGGAAGCCGACCCCAACATAGTTGGGAAAAGGCTAGGCAGATGATGATTTAATGTTTGTACTATAGTATTTTATAAGGGCCTTGCAGCTGGAGTTAAATAAATATGTTTTTCATTAAATATAAAACTTACAATGACCGGAGATATCCAGTTGCTGATTAAAGAGATGACTCTTGTGTTTTGTTCGAAGACGAGATAGCGGCTTTGTGTGTTTGATGAAGTCACACATATATTGCAGTTGATACAATGTATCCGCTGCGACATCAGCGGTCTCGTGCATTCACTCATGGTGTCCTGTTTAAGTGCAAACGAAGACAAGTCCAAAATCACAAAAGCACTAATCAGTATCCGTGTAACACTAGCCGAAGTAAACGTAAGCGTAATCAGTGTCCGTGTAACACAAGCCAAAGTAAACGTAAGCGCAGGGAATCGGAGTCCGTAGTATATGCAAATGTCGTCAGAAAGAGGAAAACCGTAAAAGCACACAGAACACATCGACGCGAAAGCAAACGAAGGACTGCAAGTGCTGCAAAGAACAATCATTCAATAACCAACCGACGCCATCATGTCAGGGCAGGGATGTCACAGTGACAGCACGAAAAAACGTTTCGTTTCACAGTTATAACTTCACTTAGTAACTTCACAACCTCGGATTGGCAACCTAGGAATACACTTACTACTAAGTAACCTTATAAAGAATTTAAATAAAATGATTTGTACCATAAAGTATGAACGAAATACAAAATCAATAAATAATAACAGTACTAAAACTGCGTCCAAATGTCAAACTCAACGTATAACGGAACGGTATTTCAATGCATTTGAAATGGCTGCGTTCTGTATTTTTACAACGCTTTATTTGGTGGCTGTTTTAAAACTAACTTTTCTTTTTTTTCACATTACTAATTCTGCTGTAAGTTGATACTACGTGCATAGCAAAAAAATACTTATTTAATACGCTAAATTACATCACTATACACGCAATCTTTTGTCAAAATGTTTGACAGGTCATTACTGGACTTGAGCTTAATGTGTCTTAAGGTGAAAGCTCCAACCTACCCGCGAAATTCAAATTTTCTTACGTTTTTTGCAATTTTCAGGCCAGTGCTAGGTTGTATGTTCATTAAAATATTATTCGCGGCTGTAAGACGTATGTAGTTATAGAATTATAATCATCAAAATCACCAATACAACCCTCCAAGTTCATAAAGGCGTAGGAACAAAAAAAAAACAGAAAAAGTCTTTCCTACAGCTTTATGAACTTAGAGCGTTGTATTGATGATTTTGATGATTATAATTCTATAACTACATACGTCTTACAGCCGCGAATAATATTTTAATGAACATACAACCTAGCACTGGCCTGAAAATTGCAAAAAACGTAAGAAAATTTGAATTTCGCGGGTAGGTTGGAGCTTTCACCTTAAGGACTCACAACTTACTTGATATAGCTCCTGAACAGCTCCTGTAAGAACTTGTTCCGCGGGAACACGGCGCTGGGGAAGCCGACGGGGATCTCGTGGATGTCAGCGCCAGAGTCCCACACTTGGGACGCTATGCGGTCTAATACTGGCTGGAATCTAAAGGAAAGAGGTAGGTTCTTAAAAAAACCGGTCAAGTGCGAGTCGGACTCGCGCACCGCGGCTTCCGTACAATCTTTGTGATATAAACGGCCACAAATTTTCCATATAGGTATTTTACCGAGCCAAGTAAATTACCTTCGATCGCACCCAGTGGAGTTGAAGCCGTAAGATCTTATGTTTCAATTTAACTACAACAACAACAGTTTAAAGAACAACAACTATCAACAATAAAGATTTGTTCAAAAAATGATTAAACGAATTTCAAAATGTTATTGCGCAATTAACGACTATGAATATATGAATCACGTGACATGTACTTATTGTAATTTTTTTTATCATTCTGACAATGTATTCTCTTATGTAATATCTAATTGAATCTTCATGAATGTTGTTTTTAAGCCATTTTAATGGTACACCTGCTTAAAGTACGTTTCAATGCAAGACATAGATGGACTCGCTATATTATATGCATTTATAAAAGCCCTTTATAACCTATGTTTACAAATAAAGAATAAAATTTTCCTTTTTAAACTTACTGTTCCTTATTTTTGACCGCGTGTACTAAGAGTTCTGCCCACACGTACGCGCCGACTGAGAACCCATGGATCGCCAGAGGGTTTTGACTGTTTACCTCCATGAATCTTAACAATTCCTTTGCGATCACCTGAAAGAAAGAAACTACATTAAACATTCAAAGCATCACAAACATTTAAAATACATACCTGAACGAACGAAAATGTATATATTATTAAACATTTATTTTTTGGTAGTATTAGGTGAGTAGGCTGTAATAACAGAAGTTTTTACACTCGCATGAACAACAACCTGCACTACTTTATGTGTAAAAATATTCGTACGCCTTGCAGCTAATAGTGAATATTTTTTTTTATTTATAACACCATGTATACTTACTTACTTTTACCTGTGTGAAACGAATAAACCTATTTGAATTCGATTAACCTATTTTAACCTTTATTGGTAAGGTAATTATAATTTCGAGCTGTTTGGGGTTGAAACTCTGGGACCGTGGGGTCCTTAAGCTCACAGCCTTTTTAAGGATATTTCAAAACATTTGGTTGACACTTCCCGTGACCAAAGGGCTAGCTTTTATTTGGCCAGAGGCTTAGCGTTGCCATACAACGTGGCAACGCGGCCAGTCTCTTGGGGACATTGCCAACAGACAGCGTTGAGGACGAATTTTATGACGCTATTTTTAATTTATTTATAAGTTAGTTACTTTAATTCTTTTAAAAATCTGTTGGACATTGTTTTAAATAAACTTCCTCTTCTTTTGAATTTAAAACATACGTTTACATACGAGATTGTGATGACAATCCTCCTTAGATATAAAATGACTAGCGGCCTTCCGCTACGAATATTGTAGTGGTTACAAAATGTGGTGGTGTTCAGGACACCTGTTGAGTTACCATGACGTCAAAGCTGATAATAAGATTCTTTATTTGCATGAAATATGGTACCTACTCTATGGTCTTAAAAAAGAGGTTTCACATATTTCGCAGAATGCATACAGCATGCAAACATAACATTGAATTAAAATTCCTAACATACTTTAGAGGTATGAAGAACAGCGTGTTATGTTCTCCATCCTCTATGGAACAGGGAGGATCTTCCGACCAGACAGGTGTCGTGTCTGGTGGGCCACTTTTTTTTTCGTAGTGCTAGACCACTTTTGTAAACTTATTTTGTTTAACTCTTTACTTTATGTATTGAACTATACACGGTATTTTTTTTGGCTAGTAGCATGTACAGATACGGCAAACTTTGCGACGAAAAACTAGACGTTTTACGAAGTGTTTGCATTGTACTGCGCCTTAACACATATTTATTTACAAAATTATAAAAATAAAAACTCATTGAATGAAATAGGTCGTCATTCAATGGGATGAAATGAACTGTGAGGCTTGTATAGGTAGATGATTTTAAAAATGATGACTAATTAAAGCAGAATCATATTTTAATGAACATACAACCTAAAAATGACCTGCTAATTGCAAACAAACGTAATAAAATTAGAATTTTGTGGGCTATCCTGCCGCATTCCCGTTTAAGCAGTTTTGTGTTAGTATTATTCCGGTGTTGGAAAGAGATGGCGGTAGATATCCTGTATAGCTCTCTCTTTCCTACACTGGAATGACATTAAATCAATGGCAGCTGCCACGGATATCGTGTCTTGCGCGCTCTGAATTTGATGAACGCTGTTATGATGGCCATACAACATCTTTCCTATAGTCCAATCGGCATGACGCTACCGATTAGATCAGTAAGAATTGGCCGTGTATGAGAGTGGATTGGCATGACAGTTTTACTTGACGGCACAATCGTATTTCGATCGATAGGTACTTTTGGTTTAATCATGCCGATTGGACCGTGTATGGCGGTCGGCGATCGTCATTTCAAAATAACTTTATTTCCGGAAGTCGGTGACTTTTGTTGACCTTTTTGCCACCGACTTCCGAAAATAAAGTTATTTTACACATTTAAGTATTTTTTTGGAAGTCGGTTTTATTTTTACAAAAAAGTTTTTTTTTTGTTTCATTTTTACGAGTAAAGGTCTGTCACCGGTGACGCCATGGCTTCAACTGAACGCGTCGCTACTGATTTGACAATTAAATTAATTGTTTGTGGTTTTTAGACGAACTGCAGATTGAATCCAGCTTGTAGAGTCATGCGTCATCCATCATTGGACGATAGGAAGGATGATGTTTGACTGGCCAAACTCTCTGGGTCGACTCTCACACCCACCTGGGATCCCTTGACCGGCCACATCAGCTGCCACGGTGAACAAGACACGGAGACCACGTCGAACCCATGCTCTAAGTACAGCTCAGCGTATTTGTTAACATGATTGGGCTTAGCCATCATCCAATTCATTATTATACATAACGGCTTGTCTATGTCCTGGTATAATCTGAAAAATAGAAGTTTAGTTTTTATTTAAACAAGTTGAGTTTTTGTATATAATCTGTAATTACGTCTTGTACTTAGCAGAACAATAGGTTTTAGGCATTTTTTTCTGTTTTCACATTAAAAACTATTCAGTTGAACGATCAACGACATTAAAAATGTATTTTCATGACATTATACTAACAGATTTTAAATTCAAGGATCTTGCGTGAAACGTCTGGTGTAAAATATAAGTTTTTTTTATTATTATTAAAATGTCTATAATGTTTTAACCACGGTTTATTTTGAGGTTGTTAGCGCGGCGGTGGAACACTTTTACTGTACCCCTTTACCCTTTAGCACGCCTTTCATAGTATGGAGTTTTAAAATCTCACGATATCAACCTTCCTCTAATAATTCTTATAAATAATATTTGTTTTATTATTTATAAGACAAATATAATTTATAAGAATTATTAGAGGAAGTTTTTTAAGTTGAATATTTTTTTCTTATCCTTAATATATAATATACTAGCTGTGCCCCAGCATGCGTTGCAATGCAATTTTCTACCTTTCTACCTACTCTTCCTACGCTACTTACCCAGGTAGGGTACCCCACCTACCCTACCTACCCCACCTACCCTACCTACCCTATCTTTTAAGTTGGATCAAACTGCACATAGTGTGCAAATTTAAATTAAAATCGGTTAAGTAGTTTAGGAGTCTATCGCGGACAAACAACGTGACACGTGATTTATATATTAAGATTTCCTTCTATCATTATTTCATCCTTATACAGAGTGTTAGGTTAAACGAAAGACTTATTGAGGGAGGGTATTCAGTATTCGATTCTCGTCCCAAATATGTAAAAAACATATAACCTTAATTTCTGACGTAATTGTCCAATAAAATACATTATTCATGAACACTGAGCGCGAGAGAAGTAAACTTGTAAACAGTGAAGTAAATCACGCGGCAAAATACCTACGCGACGATTCTACCGTAAAGGCGTCCTAAGCCAGGTTTAAAGTATGAAGGGAAAATTTAGTTTTAATTTTTTTAGGATTATACCTAAAGGTCATTGACACGCACACATGTTCTGCGATAGTATTAAATCGCTAGCGTAAGGGTATATACACGTTGCGAGACTTATGCGAAATTTTTGGTATGGTTCTGTCTTTTATTTATTAGTGTTTTTTTTTGTTCATATTTTTATTAGTATCATGTAAGTATGCACTATTGTGTGTTTGAATACGTCCCTCGTTTAAACTAACATACTGTATAATATACATTATATATTTACTTACCTTTTAATTTAAAAATTATGGTTATTCAAACCCAGACTCCATGGCCGCTACTGACAAATTCCTGTATGGAAAAACCCAATAACACTTTTCCCAACCAGGGAATCGAACCTGAACCCAGGACTCAGCAGTTGCTCTTACAACCACTAGACCAACAAGGCAACTATAATAATTAATTAATTACCCAATTTGTTAACTAATTCCCAGCGTAACAACATACCTAATGTGAATTTATAATAATTAAATAATAAACAATCGAGTGTTTTTATGATGTATTTTCTAGGATTTATTATCATTATCATATAATTTATATGCGTAGCCTTCTTTGTACAAATAAAACTTACTTCATAGTAACAGGATCCGGTTTTAACTTGACTTTATCATTACTGATGTACACCATGTTTTGGTGGATGGTCTGCGTGTGCGCACCTCGATCCACGCCCACTGCCGCCACGGGAACGCATGACAATAGTGGACGGGACGCTGCCTGGAAAGGAAAGAAGTTTGTACTTGTTCTGTAGACATTTATCTTATCCCTGAAGTTATTAACTGATCGTAGACTGCATCATCTGCCTAGCTTTTCCCCCAAATATATTGGAGGCAGCTTCTATTCTAACAGGATGCAGCTGAAATCCAATATTTTAACATAAAGCGACAGGGAGGCACCGGACTACACAACCCCGTTATTAATAGGTCACACGGTATCTCTTGGTAAGACTGGCTGGCAGACCTTGGTGCTCCATCCACGGAGAAACCTAGACAAGCACGACTTAACCTGAAGATCGACACGAGCAGCTGTTAATATTTACTACATGATGATCAGCCGATAGTTTCCCGACTGTTTGGACACTGGCCTCTCTATTAGTAAGCCGTAATCCGTGGTGGGTTACGGCATAAAAAAGGAGCCAATGCGATTTTTTATTTATTTGCGACAATAAACAGATACAACATAATATTAAAATTAAGTACAATAAAAAAAACCGCATAACCCACACCATTGTCCACGGAATAACGACGATATTAAATAAAGAAGGAACGAATTGGTGGCTGGCATCATTTTCTTCACGACGTTTACCTTCAGCGTTTTGAGTGGACATGGTTGGCCTTGTAGATTCTAAGACGCTTGTTATCGTATTATTTTATTTTACGTTTAATGGCTTTAATGGCTAAACCGATTTTGATGAATTTTGGTACAGAGATAGCTGGGAACCAGGAGACGGTCATAGGCTAACTTTTGAAGTGAGAAATGAGGGAGAAAGAGGGAAGAAAACGGAAAACTTAGCTTTGCTATTACAATAAATAAGGCGCTAGGGCAAAAACTACAAGTAGCAGGTACCTGCAAATCAGGAAAGTGGAACTGTGTTACCCCGAATTAAACGCGAGCGAAGCCGCGGGCAAAAGCTAGTAAGCTATACAACATCACGATACTACCCACGGGAGTGGGACAGCAACTGAAGACGCGGTTGAAACCGAGCAAGACAGCTAGTCCCACATAAACTGGCACGTATGGTAGCAGGAAAACGATGACTTATAGTGAACCACCCTAAATATCCCCTACATATCGTATCCCTTTAAATATCACCACGCCTTGAACGAAGGGTGACTTTTGAAGGGTAAAACAAATTGACCCTCCACTATAAAGGTGCCCCTTCTTGCAACAGATGGTCGATATTGTGTCAATCCCGCATGATGATCATCTACCAATTAACTAAGTCAGGGTGTTCGACACTTGTTTAGTTCGTGGCGGACTTACAGCTTTGGTATTTTGTCTGGAAACAATAATATTAGGTAGTTTTGGACTGTTTAAGCTTAAGGCTTGTATGAAAAGTACCGCTATTAATAGGTAGAAAGGCACAACAATTTGAACATCATTAACTAGTATACTAGCTGAAAATACGGCTTCACATACCTAAATAAGATGGACGAGTTGCAGTTAAACTACTGCTAATCCTTAGTAATATTATAAAACCGAAAGTGAGTTTGTTTGTTTGTTACGCCTAAACGGCTAAACCGAATTTGATTAATTTTGGTACAGAGATAGTTGAGACCCTGGAGACGGACATAGGCTATTAAAAAAAAAGTGAGTGATGAGGGAGAAAGAGGGAAGAAAAGGGAAAACTTAGCTTTGCTATTACAATAAATAAGGCGCAGGGGGAAAAACTACAGGTAGCGTAGCAGGTACCTGCAAATCAGGAAAAGGGAACTGTGTTACCCCATTTTAACGCGAGCGATGCCGCGGGCAAAAGCTGGTAATATTATAAATGCGAAAGTTTGTGAGTATGGATGTATGTTTGATCCTCTTTCACGAAAAGACTACTGAACGGATCTTGATGAAATTTGATACGGAGGTAGATTATAGTCTGCAATAACACATAGGATACTTTTTTTAACAGTACACGGGCTAAGCCGCGGGTGCCAGCTAATTTATTATAAAAAAAGATGTTGCAAAGGGAATGAGAATTATTAGAGCTTTTAGAATTTAAAGTTGCATTGCATCTTAATTTCGGACCGATATCCAGAACTGAGTCGTGTGGCCCAGAGGTAACACTTTCGCTGCCCAGAACTCAGCGTATGAGTCAGTTGTGGGTCAAATCCTGGCATTCAATTCATATGTCCTTTCTAAAGTTTACCTAAGACATCGACTGTCTGAAATAGCCTACTTGTCTTGTTCTAGGGTGATCAATGCTCGTGCCTTCTTTGTATAAGAGCCCTTACACTTTGACCTTTGCACTTTGCCCATAGGCTGGTATTATATATAAAACAAATCGGAACACATAACACTGGATTTAAGGTTTTTGTCGAGAGTAACAAAAAGCCTGTCTTCTTCTTGTGAAGAGAAGAGAATTCTGTCGGATCTCGCGCATAGAAATGAAATTGTCTGTGTAAATCTTTTAAATGAGAATGGCTAACAGAAGCGCTTTGGAGCCCTGCTTCTTTACTCTGTACCAGGATGCCACGGTTTTCTTTTAGGGTTGCGTAGGGTAGACCGGGTACAATAGTAACACGGGGCAATAGTACCATCATCGATATTTCTACTACTGAGCTAAATTTTACATGTGTGAGTGTGCCAGCACACGCGCTACTTGGGTCCCGAGGCGCCCCTCACCCCTCAGTCGCCGGCGCGCGTGCTGTGAAACGGACGTGGTAGTAAAGAATTTTTGATTTTCGGCAAGCCACGGTAAGTTTTTACGTAAAATATTATTAGCTGTAGCTCGTACTACCAAAGCCTTTTCGTCAAGTAATTGTTGTTGCCAGTTTAAACGGATATTAAGCTATTGATTTATGATAAATATGGAACTATATGTTTAGAATTAGGGTAACTATTTGATGTTTTTTCTAAATTAGGTACTTTGGTGCAATTGTACCAACATCGCCGGGGTCAATGGTACCGGTACAGTTGACCCCATGGTAGAAATAACCCCGTAGTAATAATAACAGAGTAAAAAAATAAATACTTAAAATATGTTAAATATGCAATTACTTATTAGACATGTTCTTGTTTTAGATGCCACGAAATAGAATAAAAAAGACGGACCGTGGGTCAAGAGATACTTCGTTGTATGAACAGGCATATATGATGAGATTTTAAAAGGGCGTAGCATACGCGCCGCTGCGAACATGTTCAACGTTTGTCATGTGTCTCTCATAAGATATAAACGTAATAGAGAAGCTAATCCTAAGGAAAATCTAAAGGGATAAAATGTGGTTCCAGCTCGAAAAAGAAAACAGCAACAAAAAATGACTCTGAAAGCAGTGAAGAAGAAGAAGAATGTTTTTGTGTTGTATGTATGGAACCTTATAGTGCCAGCCGCCCTAATGAAATGTGGATTCAATGCGCTCAATGCAGATTATGGGCACACGAGGAATGTACACCTCAGGAGTCAATTTATGTTTGTCACAATTGCGAATCTGACTAATTTTTTTTTATAAGTAAATTATATTCTATGAGGGTCAATTGTACCTCCATATTGATGTTGTTTTTTTCATTATTTCTATGTTATGATTGTTATAAAGCTAGATAATAGACAATATGCAACGTGTGAACCAAAGTTGATTAATAAAAACTTATTTTATTTTTGTTCGAAGTGAAGATATGTTATGTTAAATGTTACTATTTTCTAGTGTTGATTTAAAACATTGATCTCACGATTTTTATGTTCCTAATTTTTAAGAATGATTATAAACCCATAAGACTTCAAATAAATGTTTGAGAAAATGTGATTAATACCTTTATTCGCGTTTGATTACCCTATGCAGTTTTGGTACAATTAAACCTTAGAGGGGGTCATTTGTTGTAGCACTAGCCATGATTTCATTCAAAGTCAATTTTGACCAAGTTTTGTTCAATCTAGGCCAACTTTAGATATTTCCTTCGGTAGATAATAAACCAAGGCAGTATAATAATAATATTTAAAACAAAAAGCGCTAGTTAAATTTGTGTAATTAACCGATGTTTCGAAAATGGTACTATTGTCCCGGGTCTACCTACCTCAAAAGGAAAAACAGAACCCTTATATATCTCTTTGTTGCCCGTCTGTCTGTCAAGACCCTTTATCACAGGAAATTAAAACTATATACTCAAATCTGTAGTTCCTTGGAGCTTTGAAAAAAATCAACCCTCTAAGTCTACTCAGTTAAAAGATATGGCGTTTATGTTGCAAGTTTGTACGAAACTCTCGGAACGAGTCCGACTCGCACTTGGCTGGTTAATCATTTATTAAATAGGCTACTCTTGACCTCAGTCATGCCCCAAGCTGCGCCAAAACTCCAGCCCTCCCTCCGCCTTCCGCATACAATCTGACCGTTTTATGGTCGCAGAGAGATCTTGGAAGTTATTTAGCTGTCTGGAGAATAAACTTCCTAAGCCCCGTTATTATAAGTTGTGTAAAAGCTTTACTTACATGTTTACAACAAATTAATCTTTTTCCATGATTGGCGGCGAAGCATACAGCGGTCCGCAACCGAAACGCCTCCATAGCGATCCGTAAACTGCGAATGTCAAACAAAAACTATCTTTACTACGGTAATAGTAGGAGTCACCCGTCAGGGCCACTGCTTGCCGCAACCCCGGCAACCAGTGGCTCAGTAGGGTTACCATGACATCTTATAGCAGTTCTTATTCCTGTGTGAGAAAGAGATGGTGCTAGACACCCTGTATAGCTCTGTCTCTTTCCCTCAGTGGAATAAGTTCTGCTTTAAGACGTCATGGTAGGGTAGCTGGTATTCCAAAAAGATACCGCGGCCCTTGAAAACAAATAGCAAAAGAAGGAACATGGATGGGCTTCCGCTCCGCTTAGAGAGGGAGAAGTAATTTGATGATATTTCATTCGAAAAAAAAAATAGTAAAAGTACAAAATGTGGGTAGTAATAAAATTAATATTTTTCTTCATTATCACCAGTTGCCTGAAAGTTATTTTAAGCACTTAATAATTAGGCACCTCAATATTATGGATGCAGACACGTATTGTTGTACCGTATAATATATAACACAGGTCTCCATTCAAAATCGTTAACTCATAGGTATAAGCAAGTTCAAATTAAAATACGTATCTAGATACAATGCACAGTCGTAATGAGTATCGAACAAAAGTAGATATAGTTTTTATTTTTTTTGGGTCGAAGACTGCTTGCTATGAGATTTACTAGCTATTTTTAATTAACCCCGTCTTTTTGTTACGATAAATTGATTGTTAATCTTCCGCGACATTGTGGGCAATCGTTGTTGTACTAGTACTCATAGACAATCCGAATATTCAAATATTTTCAGTCTCAAATGTCATGTTTTCAAAATGAATGATTGAGTTTACAGTAACTACGCTTACAGTGGAGACTACTGAATATAGGTCAATTAATTAGCAATTGTGAATCGCTAGCATTCGAGCTGTAGGCCTACCATCAACTTTTAGTTAACCATTCACTTCCGATGTAATCCAGTATAAGTAACTAAACTAAATCGCGCAGATTCGTACCATGAAGTGCCTTTAGCTGACAGGAGTTTGAATCTTCACAGACTGAATGAAAGATCGAAATTTGTCTGTGGTCCGCAGTGTGAGAAAGAGATGACGCTATACAGACGTTGCATAAGTCTGTCTCTTTTACTCGCACCATATGCGTTGCGTTTCGAAGCTTAATCTGTACAAAAATTACAACAAAAACATTTTCAAATTACGTTTTCTAGCTTCAAATTATATACCATTACGCCATATTTAGTACTCATTAAATAATAGTAGTTTATATAATTATTTAATTAAGAAATATAAAAGGTTTGCTTAGTGTTGTTGTTAAAATAAATTGATTAAGACGAGTTAGGAACGCACCTCCACAGACTAAGTAACCTGTCGATGACAAATGACGTTCTGTTATACGTAGTTGAACAAAAAGTTGATCTTACATAATTATTTTTTATGACAAGAATCCGTAATAAATATCAGTATATTAATTGATTTAATGCCTGCACACTAATTGTATTCAATTGCAGTCAACAACTATTCTACTAACTAAAATAAATAGATAAATAGAGTTCTTTACTTAATTTTATTAGTATTATTTGAAGTTAAATTAATAAGTAATACGAATAATGGCTGAAATACCTTGAATTACGTATATTATCACAATTTTTATAAAGTTATTAACAAAACGACTCATTTCACGCCAAGAAATAGCAACTTTTTTTGAATTAGTTACTTTGACACATAAGCTATCCTTTTCAGGTTGATAGGTCATGTCATGGTATGAAAAATGAATGAACGAAAACAGTTTCGAAGCAATTGTCGACTTGATTTGGCGTTGCCTAAACTGGATCATATTAAGGATATTGTGGTATGAAATAGCAAAACAGTTTATTTTAGGCCATCAATTGAATCGCAATAACAGTTGATGGTAAGCCTCCTGGCTTTAATACTGAAGCTTGTTTAATTGAGCAATCGATAAGTCTGTAAATGCATGATTTATGAACAATGCAATCAATATACAATAACGTTATTAAGTTGGTGTAAATATTATTATTAGATTTACAGTTATACTCTATATGTAGTTCAAGGGCTTTTCACTAGTCTGAGACAATTTATCCGCCTGATAGTTTGATACGTAGCATTTTTTTATGGGCTTAGAATTGATAACACAGACTAAGTTTCCAATAGAGTTGTCGACTTATGGTTAAATTGATGGTCGTTCACGATTGGCATTCATAATGTAAGAGATGACTGATAACGTAAATGATAAGCCAATGTTTACATCATGAATACACAAACTGTTCCCGTACAGACCGGCACAGGAAAAAGTATTATTACAAACATAAAAAGAAAACTACATTTGTCTATTGACAACTGACATACATTTAAAAAGTTATAAGTACTTTCCCTAACCTTTGCACCGTTAAAACTGAAGTAGATTGTAGAATTACAAACAATGCATGCATAATTTCTTATTTTTAACTACAAATACGTAAAAAACCCACATACCTTGTATCCAGCGCAATTTAAAACACGTTTACACCCAAAATATCACAGACAAACAGTCGTACATTCCAAAATAGTATTAAATGTCATTTATTTATGCAAACCGATGACCCGAAAGTGTGTCAATGCCCCTAGCTGTGTCGGCGAGCGTCGCGGACGAAAGCCGCGTTCTGACTGACGCGGGCGGCGCCTCCGAAATCAGCCCAAGGATACTTATTGAGGAAGCCAAAATATCTAAAATTGCCTCACGTTAAGAAGCCACTACACTTATCGTCGCAAAATTGGCCTGAACTGGGTAGACGGAGCTGCATGTTTGTGCAACAAAAGCGGAAAGGACTGCCCTGGGTGCCTAAAATGGCCTTAAGCTGAATCATAATAGGACAACAATATGAATTAAGTACTTTACAATTCGTAAAGGGGTCACAAACTGACGACAACTACGTCTTTTTTTTTTTTTTTTTTTTTTTTTCGGGTGGGAAATCATCCAATGACTTCCCCCGCTCTGGGTGGAGCGGGGGGGCATGTCAGACTTGTACTGACTAAAACCCACCCATGTTCCTTCTATTGCCCTTTACGTTCCGGGGCCGCGGTATCTCTTTCGAACAACCCGCAACCCCAGCAGGCGGAGGCTCTGGCAAGCCCCTCTGCTTTGCTGACTCTCTTTGAGGCGCGCGTGAAACACGAACGCGCCGTCGACACGGCCTGTCGTCAATAGACGGACGGACGGTGAGCTACCCATTGCTCACCATCCACAGGCCCGCATCTACGGTGGCCGGAAGTCGTCTCGCGGCGCCCGGCGCCCTGGGCGTCTCCCGCGACGGCTGGGTTGGGCAGATGTTCTCTCCCTCAAACGCCCGGCCACCTCCTTCGCTAGCATTACTGCTTCGCAGAAGGTGGTGACCGCTTCCCATTCCCTCTCGCTCCGGACCATGGCCTGAACCAGGGCCGGAACGACAACTACGTCTGTGACCATTTTAAGGATATTAACGTAATATTGTTATACTATTATGATTCTCCAAAAGCAGCCATTCTAGACTCCCAGAATTATAAACGTGGTGTTGATCCATAAACGAAGGATACCTTGTTAACGTGCATTGCCTGTATAAAACACTACAGGAGCTGAAGGATGCTTTACAAAGAACTCAATCCTTACTAATATTATAAAACCGAAAGTAAGTTTGTTTGTTTGCCTTTACGCCTAAATGGCTAAACCGATTTTGATGAATTTTGGTACAGAGATAGTTGGGACCCTGGAGGCGGACATAGGCAATATTTTTTTTAAGTGAGAAATGGGGAAGAAAGAGGGAAGAAAAGGTAAAACTTAGCTTTGATATTACAATAAATAAGGCGCAAGGGCAAGAACTACAGGTAGCAGGTACTTGCAAATCAGGAAAGGGGAACTGTGTTACCCCGAATTCAACGTGAGCGAAGCCGCGGGCAAAAGGGTCTTCTCTAAATTTTGGGCTGGATCAATTTAGATTGTCATCGACACGTTTTTGTTCTGTTGTTTAACTATTTGTTTTTATTTAAGCATATATAAAAGGTTTTTCCAGGCCCATTGTGATAACTCGTCGATATATTATGTAATCACTCCCTTATTGAGAAAGATATTATGAGTATATTGCTTGGTATGTGGAGAACTATCCTGGGCAATTGGTTGTGGTCTTGTTAGTGATTTAGGTAAGGTTGTATGTAGTGTAGTTCACGTATAATTTAGTGTTGTAGGGCGAGTAGAAATTGTAGGTCTATGATTTGGTTGGTACGCATTGTACATTTGTAAAACACTGATTAAATTCTGCTATAGAGAAATTATAGTCTGTATTAAAGCGATTGGGCGTAGTGTTTGTTTACAATGTCCATTCAACTATTTACTCTCTTCTACGCACAATAAATCATCAAGTTATATTCTTCTTGTTTTATTTGAAATATCATTGTAGGTACAGCAATTAGGAAAAGCGGCACGGTTGGCGCAGTGGCTGGGCGATTGACTGCTGCGCTGCGTGCCGCGGGTTTGATTCCCGCACGGAACAAATATTAGTATGGCCCACAGGTAGGTAGTTGTTTCGGGTCTGGCTGTTTGTGAATGTGAATTTAGATGTTTGTAAATGCACCAACGATACAGAAAAAAATCTTAGTGGGGCAACGTTTTTATAAAAAAAAACCGTGAACTATTTTTTTTGTACTTGATTCTCAGGGCGGTCACTATTATTAGGTTTTTCTCAGTAGCAGCCACGGAGTCTGAATTTGTGCTCCGTTGATGCTAATAGGCTCGCCCTGTTTCACGGCAGCAGAAAGAAGTATTATAATCTGTTTTTAATATTTCTATGGTAGGTATACATACTTGTTACTTACACTGCCTGGCACTTCGGGGATCAGAAGCGCGTGTGCGTCAGAAGCTCTTGTACGTAGCGAGAGTAGCTGGAGTCGCGTTGCAATGTCAACTTTAAGGCGTTTGTGGTGCGAACACATAACACGTGTTATGTACACCTCGTCTTGGAAGAGGACTTTAGGCCGCAGGGAAGGGTGTTCTGGCGCTTCCACCGACAAGTTCCACATGATGGCACACTGACATAGTGCAGTTTTTTATTCATTTATTTCAAGTAACACAAAGACTCATTTTAGGTAACATTAAACACAAAACACAAGCATTCCAATTTCAATTAAATAGAATAATGTCAGAAAACAATTAAATTACATCAAACAAATAAATTACACAACATTAATATCAAAATAAAATGAAATAAATTACAACTAGATTAAAGCAGTGAAGTGCTACTAACATAGTTGTTAAGGATTTATTTCCAAACACGATTTGTATTTACGATAATGTTTGTCTAGGTATGGGCCTAAGTTGCTTGAGAATATTGTACTTATTGTATAACAATACGTGATTTTTTAATGAGTTTATTAGGCCCTGAAGCTCAACTTGCGAATTGTGAGTACCATAGGTCACTTCTACCTAACCCTATGGAGAAGAGAAGCGTTATGTTATTTTCCTAAGCATCAACTACAATTTTGCTAAATGAGACTGTTTCTAGGAGTAATATTCGAAGGGACTCATTGGTTAGAAGAGTTGCACGAGGCATAGAGTACCGCGTCGTGCGTGACCCCAGCTTATTTACTCTAATTAGGTTAGTTCCTTTTTAGTATCAAGTTTAAGGCGCGGCAATAAGCTAATCTTTAGGTATTCGCGGAAGTGAGGCTAGCTGCCTACTGGGCATGGTCTGACACAAGTACACGACAGTACTGCATCGAAAGAATAGAAATAAGGTAGAAAATATTTCGGTGTATGATTTTATTTGAATATCATGTCCGCCAAAATGTAGGTCAATTTGCAGAAAAAAATACAGCTCTGTGTTTGAAAAATTTTAGATATCTCTTTAGTCTATACAATTTCCTTTGTTATAGATATAAAAAATATGATGGTTGTCGCTGAAAAAATTGAGAAAATCGAGACGAAAAAATTTTTTTCTTGGTCTTTTTAAACATTTTTTTTTTCGTAGTACTAGACCACTTTTGTAAACTTATTTTGTTTAACTCTTTACTTTATGTATTGAACTATACACGGTAATTTTTTTTGGCTAGTGGCATGTACAGATACGGCTAACTTTGCGACGAAAAACTAGACGTTTTACGAAGTGTTTGCTTTGTACAGCGCCTTAAGTGACTGTCCATTCTTAGAGCTTGAATTCATAACGAGCATAAATAGCCACTAGATAGAACGGGCCACGTATAGATCAATTTATTAACCATTATAATTGACACAAAAATACCAAATTGCAATATTTATTTTTAATAAACTAACTATACAAGTTGTAACATAGTAAGCGCATCACCTCCCAGGTGGTCTTGGCTCATATAACTGAACAACGAGAATGTCATGCGCGCATATTACGGGTGTTAGGATGCTGTCTCTGTTCCAGGACCTGGACCAACCGTCAACGTTTCGGCCCAACGACTGTCGGATCAGGTGCGGGTCATCCAAAACTTTCATATGTTGGAGGACACCGCCCTTGATAGGCTGCGCTCAGAGGTACTGAGCAACCGTGTCATCTTGACTGCGGTGCAAGCGTCAGCAACTGACGTGACGCAATCTCGATCACAGATATAGATTGACATAGATAACGCAAGTATCACGATCTGTATAAAAACCAAGCGTGGCATTTTTTTACTACCTACTATGACGTCTAATGCACTATATTTTAGTGATGTGACGTCTATTTATTGATTGACGACAGTTTTTACAATTTGGAACACGCAATGAAGCATTTTTTTTGCTAAATAACGTCCAACTAGTGGCACGGCGATGCAGAGTTGCAGACTGAGCGCGAAAGTAGCAGCTTGCTTTAAGTTGAGCACACGAAGTAGTTATTCTTGCGTTATCTATGTCTAGCTGTATTCTTTATTTATATATTATTTATTATTGTCTAGAGGTTGCTGCGGTAAGTAGCCAGTGCAACGAACGATTGAGGAGCGCAATGGAGGATGCGCTTCGCGACTATCGATCCACTGCAACTGAACTTAGACCCCGATTAATAAAACTATACAAGGTGTAACATAATAAGCACAAGACCTCCCGGGTGGTCTCTTGGACCATGAAACTTAACAACTTTTATAAACTTCTTTGTTTGTAAATTATTTTGTTAATCCAGTCGATTATGATCGTGTCAGTTTCTATAGAAAGTCCATTTTTGGCCGGGGTTGCGGTATCTGTTGCGAACAACCCGCAATCCCAGCAGGCAGTAGCCCTGGCAGGGGGCCTGCCGGGGCTCTACTGTTTACATTGCCTGAACAGACTTTAGTCCAATCTAGAATGTCGCAAGCGAAGCATGGATTAATTACTGCGTGGATGGGGGACCACCCAATACATACAGAGTTTCTTCAGTGCCTCGGAAGATGCGTTAAACCGTTGGTCCCGGCTGTCAATTGTACACCTTTGACAGTCGTTACAGGTAGTCAGTGACTCGAAAGTCTGGCAAGCAGTAATTGGAGCCGTTCATGTATTATGTAAGCAAATATAATATCCCCGAAAATGCGTTTCGTTTACAATCATAGGCAATATGTAGATTGCCAAAGTATATGTAAAAAGTAAATGACTACTGCTGACGGCACCACCATCTAAACCCCCCAACGTCATCAAAAAAACAAAGCAAAGAAAAACCCCCTATCCCCCTATAGTGTTTACGTAATACTTGAACGGCCCCTTACCAAGAGGTATCATATTAGCAAGTGCTAACTGGGTTGTGGGGGTTGGATAGGCAGCCGTTCCATCTAAAATACTGGTATTCAGAAGAATCCGGTTAGACTGGAAGCCGAACTCAACATAGTTGGGAAAAGGCCAGGTGATGAATTTGTTAGTATATTTTTCTTAATAAATTAAAAATCAAAAACGAATAAGTTTTTATAAAAGTGTATTTTCTATAATATTAAAACTACGGTGCATATTCTTTTATACTAAAACTATAATGTAAAAAACCTTAAAAACTAAACATGATACAAATTTATCCCTTAATACTTTAGACCTGATTCACAACATTTTTATGAAAAACATGTAATTGACAATGATTTTGGTGTATTCATATAGTTACATAAAAATAAAGTTAAACAAAAACAAAGATTTAGTCTATGATTAAAGCTAAGTTTACACCGGTCGAGTGGTTAGTCAAGTGCGGCAGTCGAGTTCTGTCAAAAACAAAACGAAACTAGCTAACTAACTAGAACGATTACTAGTAGTACCCAACCCAAGCTAATAACTCTACTAATGTAAACGCGCGTTCGACGTCGAGTGAAGTAAAAGTTTAGTAACAAAAGAAATACTTGACAAAAATCAAGTGTTTTAATGTTAGATTTCGAAGTGTTTATATAAATATTTCATCCTTATCATTCTCATACTTAAAATGACGAAGCGAGATAAACTAATTCAATAAGTTTAAAAATATGTTCCAGTTATCGATTACACCAATCTTTAAAGATGAAAACTAGCAACACTTAATGTTGCCAGCAACAAAAAAAACACAACAATTCTAGTCCTTCTTTTTAAAATGACAACAAATTAATGTTGCCATTTTATTGGCTAAGAAGTTTTTAATAAGTCTTATTTTTAGGAAAATGTATTAGTAATTTCGCCATTATTTTTAGTTTCGCTTAAAGAAGCTTATTGCATGAGCTTGTTAAAACATAAGCTCGAGCGTTTTATTTATAAGTTTACTCCTGAGAACTAAAATAAATTTATATATTTTTATTCTAAATAGGCTTGTGTGGCCGCAACTAGCCCGATAAGAAGAGAAGATACGACCTAGGGTGGGGCAAGTTGCTTAGAAGAAATCGATTCACTCGAAGAGTGATCCAGATTATGATGATTAGGGAACAGAGAAGTCGGCTGTCAATTCCACAATGAACCAACGAACGATTAGGATTGGTCATAAATGTGTTTGCATTTCAGTTTGCGTCATGTACTAATTCAATTCACTTCGTTTGATATGCTATGCGGTGAGTTTCTCAACTTGTTTGTATGTGTGTTTGTTACTTGTTCACGCTTGAACGGAACGGTTTTCGCCTACGACTTCGTCCGCGGGGAAATTACTTTGGGTTAGCGCTAACTTTAACCCGCGTGATGATCGAAAAGAAATATCTTTCTCTCCCCTTTTCTTCCTTCTTTCTCCCCCTTATCCCACTTTTTAGCCTGTATCCGTCTCCAGGGTCCCAACTATCTCTGTACCAAAATTCATCAGAATCGGTTTGGCTATTTAGGCGTGAAGACGTAACAAACAAACTCACTTTCGCTTTTATAATATTAGTAAGGATGGTACGCAGATAGCTTATACCCTAAATACGCGGGGCACCGCTAGTAGTTCATTATGTGGCGGTATAAATGTCGCCTAAAATAAATTCATTTTACTTTTCATAAATATGTAGCGAGAACTGCAACCTAGGCTTTATCGCCACTTGTGCACTAAAAACATATTTTAACTGCAGCTTATTTTAATATTAAGACAGTGACAGACTGATATCAATTTATTTATTCAGATCTGTCTACAATAAATATATTGCCTTTTATTTTATTAATGATTACTCTCACACCTAGTTCTAAACTAAGACAACTCAAAAAAGGTATTTTTTAAGGAGACGAAAAAACGATACCTTTTGAAAAGTGATCACAAATAGATTGTAAAATGTCACTATTTAAATTGTGTTATGTTGGATAGTTGCGTATGATCACCGAGCCTTTGAATGCAAGGGTGCCTAAAAACTCACGATTAATAAGTTGTCTCTATTTAAATCTATATATCGTTTGCAGTTAAAGCGCCCTAATACACACAAATTTAAAATGATAAAAGTAATATCATTCGGGAATAAAAACCCTTCATTGCCTCATTTTAATTAAATTGCTACAATGACCGACTTCTTTACCAGGTTTGTATATTTTCGATATTGTATTTCAAATCCGATCATCAACCCAATTCAGTTCGGCTAAATATAGTATGACATAGCTTCTACGTATGGGTCATTTCCAAATGATTTTACGGTTCCAAAAAGTTAAGCTTACATAATAATATGCAACTAATAAGGTTGATTAAAAAGTATTTATTACTTAATGATACTTTTTAAATAATCTTTAGAGCGTGATTTACTGTTTTTATATTCGGTCAATTAAAATTAGCTAGCGAAACTCAGAGACGACATAACGATTATCAATATCTGAGCCCAAAAAAACAAAAAAACTGTCGATTATGTTTGAGACTAAATCCTGCAGCTTTTTTTGTTTTATCGCTTTTTAATATATTATATACCTATCGCGTCGCTGAAGTTTACCCAAAAAAAAGATTGTTTTAAGTAATATTTCAGGAACCTAAACCCGCAATCATTGACGACTGCGGAGTTTCTCTACCTAAATAAACAAGTATGCATTATTTCTGCTACAATCAAGTGCAAGTGACCCATCTACATACATCGCATGGAACTTATAACCTCATCCTCATCTTCTCAGGCTGCGAGACGAGTCCATAGGCGTCCAGGTGTGCGTACAATGCTGCTATGTATTCCTTGGGGTGCTTGGTATAGTGCTGTACGTGCGGGGAGCGGTCCCAGCACTTCCAGGTGCACTGGAATCCAAGAAAGAAAATTCAACTAAAAATTGTACATTTAAATACAAGTGTGTAAAGTTTAACATTGTACTCGGAGTCAGGATTGATGCCTTTTTTACTGATGGGTAATCATCTTCATCAAATAACTTCCCCTGCTCTGGGCGGAGCAGGAGGGGGTCAGACTTTTACTGACTAAAACCTACCCATAATCCTTCTGTTGCCCTTTATTTTTCGGGGCCGCGGTATCTCTTTCGAACAACCCGCAACCCCAGCAGGAGGATTGATGCCTGAACGTTCGAAATGCTGAATGACCGAAATTTTAAATAGGGAATCATTACTTTTATTACAACATATCTTCCAAATATATTTTCAATACAGGCGTGACGGCAGTATCTAATATATAAAATTCGCGTGTCACAATGTTCGTTCCTATACTCTTCCGAAACGGATCGACCGATTCTTATGAATTTTTTTATGCATATTCAGTAAGTCTGAGAATCGGCCAACATCTATTTTTTATACCCCTAAGTGGGCAGCGGGTGAAACCGCTGGGCAAAGCTAGTAATCGTATAAATTCGGTAACCACGAATAGTACCGTGCGTTTTGTCAATGGTAGTACTGTAGTTCTCTAAGCTTTGCAATCTTCGATGTTGCACCGACCTCAAATAACAAGGACAGGAAGCATATCGGTATATTATCAGCAAAGGAAAACATTTTGAGAAAACTGGACTTATTGAATATAAGTCTGTAATCGCCAACCTGTCTTGAGCAAGCGTGGTGATCAATGCACGTGCCTTCTCCGTATGAACAGAGACCTGTGCCCAGCAGTGGGATATTAATAGCCAGCCTATTAATATCACCACGCTTGCTCAAGACAGGTTGGCGATTACAGACTTATATTCAATAAGTCCATATTATTGACGGCAGGAAGATAATGATCATTTGAGCATACCTTGACGCCCATCTGCACCCAGGAATCATGCACGCTGCGATTGCTTCTCTCGGCTCCGACGGGGTCACTGCGCGAGAGCAGGAACAGGGCTGGCGCGTGGCACAGGTTCGTGTGGAACAGTTGGGAGGACCTGATGTAGTGGGATGTTGCTGCCTCGTGGAAGGTCTTCATGTGGTACCTGGAATGTGCAAAACGTGGTGATTTTAGTATGGATTTGAAGTTGGTTCTGGAAACTTACTGATCAAAACAAATTGATAAGACATTAGTCTTTATTGATCAGCATAGCTATTCATAAACAATCCAATTGTAACCGTAATCGACACTAGTCATATGTTCGCGTAATCCAATCGTCAAATCTGTTTGTCAATCTCTTTGTATTAATCGTGTTTTAATTTAGTTTACATTATGTTTAATTTATTAACAGATAAAAAGTCTTGTTCTGTGGAACTTCATAACATAGTTTTTTATTTTCATTTTTTTGTAAGTTACGACAACGTTTTGTATGCATACAGAGTTTACCTTTATAAAAACGTTAATCACTTAAGTGATTGTTATGTTGCATGCTTAGTTTGTTTATACCAGTGTATAATTGTTGGTGAACCACATCCTTACTAATATTATAAAAGCGAAAGTGAGTTTGTTTGTTTGTTACGTCTTCACGCCTAAATGGCTAAACCGGTTTTGATGAATTTTGGTACAGAGATAGTTGGGACCCTGGAGACGGACATGGCTATTTTTTTAAAAAAAAGATTGGGATATGAGGGAGAAAGGGGGAAGAAAAGGGAAAACTTAGCATTGCTATTACAATAAATAAGGCGCTAGGGCAAAAACTACAGGTGGCAGGTACCTGTAAATCAGGAAAGGGGAACTGTGTTACCCCGAATTTAACGCGAGCGAAGCCGCGGGCAAAAGCTAGTAAATAAATAAATCATCGACAGCCGTTACAGTACTTTGAACGTCGAAAGTCTGATAAATTGTTTTATCCAGTTACTGAGCCATGGAGTTTAGCTAGAGAGTGACTCCGTGTGAAATATACAGACCACAACATCGTAATGAAAAAGGCTAGCCAGATGATGATAACAATTATTTGACCTTTATCAATATAAAAGCCAAATAATTGTCTATTGCATTTTTATTGTTTCTATATTGATATTATTGTGATTCACAATAATATAGAAACAATAAAAATGCATCTACATACATGACCTCGTCAGTTATGGACACTAGAGTCGGAACTTCGGAAGCGATTGTTAATAGATGTGTATTGAATAGTAATTATGCAGGAACATTTTGATTGGGTGAAGGATGATATGGCAAAAAAGGTGTTTGATAAGATAACGGGTAATAACGGGTAGTACGGAAGAAGAAGACACGATGCGCAGATCAGAGGGTCTAAATGGCCGCTTTAACATCACAAAAAAATTCTTAAAATGGGCAAAGATGCAGTTAATATTGTAAATTGTTACTTTGTGGCCGTTTTACGAATGCATACTGCATAGCAGATTATATTTTCTCTTTTTGTTTGTATAATTTGTAACGTTTGTTTAGATAGTTTTTTGCGAAAACAGGAGAAAAATGGGGCAACCCACACTAGGATTTTTCCTGTATCGTGGGTGCGTTTACAAACATTTAAACTCACATACACAAACAGACAGACCCGGAACAGCTACCTGTGGGCCATACAAATATTTATTTGTTCCGTGCGGGGATCGAAATCGGGGATCGCAGCAGTCGATACTTATAAGTTTGCATGATTTAATTCTAAGCAAAACATGCTGATCCTTATACTTATTTCAACAACTTTGTATACCGTGTTTTTCGCAAATAAATATATGATTATTTTCGTTTTCGTTAAGACAACTTTTGTAATACCAGTTTAATTCATAGTCAGTTACGCATCCACGTCCAAGATAACTTTATCGTAACATTATTTAATTTAATTAATATAAATTTAATTATTAATAACGTAAAATGTTAACGAAAGATTTCGGTATAAGGTTATGTCCCGACGGACTTTGGACTTCATCAAAAATTCGGCTTGACTTACAATGATTGATAAATTTATCTTTTAAGCATTACTTATTAACATTGGTATTGGAAATTATCCTTATCTCTAACATGCAAGTTATAAACAATGTATTCGTTTATAAATTTTATCTTTTAATTACGCAACGTGTCTGCCTAGGAAACTAGATATTTCTTATCTATAAAATATGGAACTTACATTGTATATGGAATAATTACCTATTTCTATATAAATAAACTAATATCTAAGGGTCTGGGATTGATAATACAATATAACTCGTGTATGTTAATGGTGCAGAGCCTATGAGTATTATAAATTGGACTTTGTTCAGTCTTATTAAGGTTCAATTAAAAAATGTGATGAGCAACAGAATGTAAGTACAGCTAATAATTGTCGCTTTTTTAGGTTTTGGAATAAAGACAGTTTTAAGAAAAAAAAAACGCACATCAAGAGTTCTGTACAAACTTATCACATAAACGGCCATATGTTTTGACTGCGTAGACTTAGATGGTGGACCAAATAAAAATATGTGTGTGGTTTAATTATTATGTAAAGTAGGTAATTGTTTAATTCAATACATTTGGCGTCTAACATTGTCCGCGGAGGGACACTAATCTCTAAGATATATATCAGGGTTTCAATTTTTTTTTTTTAAATCCTTACTAATTTATAAAAGCGAAAGTGAGTTTGTTTGTTTGTTACCTCTTCACGCTTTAATGGCTAAACCGATTTTGATGAATTTTGGTACAGAGATAGTTGGGAACCAGGAGACGGACATAGGCTATTATTTTTTTCAAAAAAAATTGGGATATGAGGGAGAAAGAGGGAAGAAACGGGAAAACTTAGCGTTGCTATTACAAATCAATAAGGCGCTACCGAATTTAACGCGAGCGAAGCCGCGGGCAAAAGCTAGTTTGCTATAGATCTATCCCATAATTTTAACTGTACCTTGTATTTAGATGTAGGCATTAGTTCAATTTTTTTTAGATGTTTGACATTTTCACAGCTTCAAGAGACCACAGACTTGAGTATACAGACATAGCGACAGACTGACAAGCGAACAACAAAGTGATCGTGTAAGAGTTCCGTTTTTCCCCTTGAAGTACGGAACGCTAAAAAAAAGTTAAAAGTAACAATATAAAATCATCAGGTGATGATTTTGACTTCGAGGTTGGCTTTCAGTCGAACCAGTACTTACAACAGAAGGACTGACTGGAATTTGTGGCACAAATAACAACAATTTGGCGTGTCGGGTAATAAAAACAAATATTCAAAAGTAAGAACATTAATTTGAATTAATTTATGAAACGTAAATATTATACCGTATCAACCGTACCGTTTGTACCGTAACAACATTCTCAAACTAAAATATGTCGCCGTAATGAATATTGCCTTTATGCAAATATTCTGCGTAATAAGTTTGATAATGCTATACCTGATTATGTATTCATTGGTTTTAGGTGTAGTAGTCGCAAGTGCGACTGTTAAGCATGAGGTCCCGAGTTCGGATTCTGGATCGGGAAGTGCTTTTGGGTTAGTTCATAAAGAATTTCATTAGCAGACACGGAATCTAAAATTACGCCCGATTAATGGCGTATGGCACTCGTGGGCTGCAGCTTAAAATCAGCGTCAGGTGGAAGCCTTGTGTTGCTAGCTGGCATTATGTTGAGCTGAGGGCCTTTTGGCACCGTTAATTTTATTTAGTTTAATGTTAAGGTGTTCCTGTTTTTTTTTAATAACTAATATTATAAAAGCGAAAGTGAGTTTGTTTGTTTGTCTTCACGCCTTAATGGCTAAACCGATTATGATGAATTTTGGTACAGAGATAGTTGGGAACCTGGAGACGGATATAGGCTAACAAAGAAAGAAAAGGGAGAGAAAGATATTATTTTTTCCATCATCAAGCAGGTTAAAATTAGCGTTAGCCCAAAGTAACTATGCCACGCGACCACACACCACCACAAAGATTCTTGATTACAGAATTTTGCTTTTTATTTACTCGGGACGCTCTTACTGTGCACGTCTTTCTAAATCGTTTTCACATATTTGTATAATCTCAACATGAATGATGTAAATACGATTTTGTAATAATATTATAATTTAAAAGAGTGTCCATGGAGTTTCTTGCCCATTCTTCTCCGTAAAGATCAACGCTTGGGAATGGGCAACTACAGTACTTTCACAAGTTATTATGCCTTGTGACCGGGACTGTAGCTTCATTTTGTTTCTTAACATTCAAAAGTGCCTGTAATAGTGTAATTGAAGTAAATGCTTTGAGTTTGAGTTTCTGAGTTTGAATCTTGCCATCAATTGTTGATAATTGGCCAGTGTTACCAACACTATAGTCGAATTGTTCGCCAAGGTTTCCTCCGGTCATTTACTCCGGCAAAGCGGTCAAACGCGTAGACTTCGGACACGTCACACGTGAGACCTTGAATTGTATATCGGCTGACGGCATTTTTATCTTAGTCAGTAGTAACAACTAATATTGGTGATTATAATTAGATTAGGTTTTATCGATGTTTTTAATTAATTTGAAAGTAATGTTGTGGTTGTATGTCTAAAATCGCCAACGCGTCTTGAGCAAGCTTGGATGTTCAATGCACCGGTGCCTTCTCTGTTTGAGAAGAGGCCTTTACCCAGTATTGAGCAGTGAAAATATTAATATTTCTTTTTTATTAAGAAACTAGCTTTTGCCCGCGGCTTCGCTCGCGTTAACTTCGGTAGCGCCTTATTGATTTGTAATAGCAACGCTAAGTTTTCCCGTTTCGTCCCTCTTTCTCCCTCATATCCCACTCTTTTTTTAAAACTTTCTCCCCCTTTTCTCAGTTTGTTTTAGCCTATGTCCGTCTCCTGGTTCCCAACTATCTCTGTACCAAAATTCATCAAAATCGGTTCAGCCATTAAAGCGTGAAGAGGTAACAAACAAACAAACAAACAAACTCACTTTCGCTTTTATAATATTAGTAAGGATATTTAAAAAAAAAATTGGTTGTTTGTAAAGTAGGTTTACGATCGAGATGTTTACGTGATAACGTCTTATTGGTGATATAAGTTATCACCAGTAGTGACATCTAAAATGAAATTAAGTACTAATTTAAAGTTTTTTTTTCGAGCCAAGTAACAGATGGCGCTACCATCTTTATGAAATGTCGCTTGTGAGGTTTTGGTGTGACACAAGTTTCTGAACATGTCACCCGACTAAAACGATTTTAAAGACGTTATCACGTCAAAATGTGAAATTATGTAAATCAATCAATAAATGAATTAAAGAAAATATTTAGAAAATAGCAACCATTGCAGTTTTATTTTTATATGGCAGGTTATTTTTTATGGCTAACATGCGGCAAATATGTCCAGCCCTGTTCCAATTTGCTCTTAGATACAAAAAATAACAAGTGATTTTTAACATACAAAAAATATGATTCTGATTATTAATATTTTTATAACACGCTTTTGTTAGCTAAATAAAAGTTAATTTTGTTCCACTTCTCGGATTCCAATTGAGTTGAAATTTTGCATACATGTTAGTTTAGATGACAATGCATGGTTAGCTAAATGACGCCATTCTTAATCAAAAACTAGTAATTTTTATGCATTTCCATGATATGTGTATCAAATAAAAAAGTTTACTGAGAAAAATGCGAGATATAAAATTACGTCACTCTAATACGTGTTTTTTAACAGTAAGTATAAATTTTGTTTTTTTTTTTCGTGAAATTTCACCTTATAACCATGTGTTACTACAAGTTCCTTATATCTTTTAATTGAAACTTTTTGACGGCACGGTTGGCGCAGTGGCTGAGCGATCGACTGCTGCGCCGCATGTCGCAGGTTCGATCCCCGCACGGAAAAAATATTTAAATATTTGTATGACCTACAGGTAGTTGTTTTCGGGTCTGCTGTTTGTGTATGTGAGTTTAAATGTTTGTAAACGCACCCACGATACAGGAGAAATACCAAGAGTGGGGCAACGTGTTTAAAAAAACAAAATAGGCGACTTTGCCCTGCCCTACATCTACTGTAGGACAGTGCAAAGTCGTTCTCAATTCAAAACAATTTTGAAGTAGATAAACTTAATACCGAGTTCAGCGAACATGTCATCACTGTATGCACTTCGGACCTTAACTGAACTTTGATCAGTCGCTCTATAATGAACCTAGTAACCATTATCATAAGTAGGGTTGACAACTTTTTTGATAAAAAAAAACGTAAAAATGGTTTTGATAGGAAAAAACATTATTTGAAAGAAAAAAAAGTATTTTTCAAATTTTATGTTTTTATTGTTTTAAAAACGTACTTTTGTGTGCTGCACATAATATTTTTTTATTTTTATATGTTTCAAAAGCCTGTTCGATAACCAAAATTTAAATAAATAAATTTTTAATTAAATTCATTGACGCTATATTTCTCTCTTCTCGCCTCTTTAGGTTCATCACTGAAAAAAACTCTTTCAGTGAAAGCGTAAAGGTTGAAAATAAAGTATTTCCACATACTTTATTTGTATGCAAAAGTATTAAGTATAATTACCAAAAAAACTGGGATACGTTATTATAAAGTATGGTTGGCAACCCTAATCATAAGGTACGTTTATCTTTTATATCATCCCATTTAAGATATATTATAATCGTATGATTTAAAGTGCATACAATCTCCGATATTGGTGTCATTTGGAGGTCAAATTTGAAGCATCATCGCGAATTTTTTTTTTTATCAAATTACGCAATTTTGTTATCATCACGTTCGCATAACGTGTGTGTCTGTGTGATATGAGATAATTTGACCGAAACTGCATTTCCTATATAATATTTGTTTTTCTATAAAGTTGTCCTAACATACTGATATTCTTCCGTGCCAAAAAAGCACGTAGAGCCGTCGATCCCGGCTGTCATTTATAGATCTTTGACAGTCGTTACAGATAGTCAGTGGCCCGAAAGTCTGCCAATCAAGGGTTACAATCATTTAAACTCACATACACGTACAGCCTGTTCCGGAAACAACTATTTGTAGATCGTACAAATATTAGTTCCGTGCGGGAATCGAACCCGCGACACGCAGCGCAGCAGTCGATCGCTCAGCCATTGCGCTAATCGTGTTGTCAACTGGGTTTTGGAGGTGAGATAGGCAGTTGCTCCATGTAAAATACTGGTATTCAGCTATACCCCATTAGACTGGACGCCTAAACAGCTAAACTAAGGTAGTTGGGAAAAGGCTAAGCAGTTAATAATTTGGTCCAAAGAGGAATTAAAAGAAAGACGACTTGGTATTATTCACAAGGACCTAACCGTCCATATACAAGAGTAACTTACTCCATATAAGCTCGGAGGGTCTTCTGCATGATCTGGTTCTTGGGGAACACGGCCGCTGGCACGCCGATGGTGATCTCACTGATGTCGGCCGCTGAGTCCCACACCTGGGCCACCACGCGGTCCATCACGGGCATGTAACTGGAAATAATGTGGAGAAAATAAGGTCCAGGGTTCAGGCATTTTTGGTAACCAGCCGTTATTTCGACCACTTTAGTCGTTTGGCATGGTTTGTGGTATCTATCAGTACAGATTTAATAGCTGTTGCTTTTTTTCATCCAAACGAAGGTCGCGCTTTCGTTTGGATGAAATTATTACAAAAAATCTAGCTTTGCCCAGCGGTTTCACCCGCTTCTGAAGAGGGCCACTCTTATCACTTAGGAGTAGGAAAAATAGACTACAACCTATTCTCAGACCAACCGAATTTGCATATGAAATTTCATAAAAACCGTTCAAGCCGTTTCGGAGGAGTATGACAACTAAAACGGTGGCACGAGACTTTAAAGATCTCTTCGGTAAACAAAGCACAAAGCTCGACCATGTCATCAAGTCCTGGATTAAGACATAAGATACTTGTGACCTTCCCACATAATCATTTCTGAACTCCACATAAAACCGCTGGTCAAAGATAATCCACGTAACATATTATTATAATTATAAATCATAACAAATGTTAGATACATGGTCTACCTGTAATCTGAACTTTGTTGAAGTATAACGGAACTTTATGTTTGTAAAAAAAAAACATTGCCCCACACTAGGAATTTCTCCTGTTACGTGGGTGCGTTTACAATCATTTAAACTCGCATACACAAACAGCAAGACCCGAAACAACTCTCTGTAGGTCATACAAATATTTGTTCCGTGCGGAAATCGAGCCCGCGACACGCACAACAGCAATCAATCGCTCAGCCACTGAAAACTTGTAATAAACTCACAGTTCCTTGTTCTTCATGACATGGGCACAGAGTTCGCCCCACATGTAGCCTCCCACGGAGAAGCCATGCACCACCAGAGGATGCTCGTTCTCATTCATAGCCATGAACTTGATCAAGTCTGCGGCCACCAACTGTAAGGGAAAGCATTCATATAGAATACTAGCTTTTGCCCGCGGCTTCGCTCGCGTTTAATTCGGGGTAACACAGTTCCCCTTGCGCCTTATTGATTTGTAATAGCAACGCTAAGTTTTTCCTTTTCTTCCCTCTTTCTCCCTCACATCGCACTTTTTAAAAAAAAATAGCCTAGCCTATGTCCGTTTCCTGGTTCCCAACTATCTCTGTACCAAAATTCATCAAAATCGGTTTAGCCATTAAAGCGTGAAGAGGTAACAAACAAACAAACTCACTTTCGCTTTAATAATATTATATATATATAGCTGTGCCCAGCGGTTTCACCCGCTGAGGTTTAGCGGTATGAAAAATAGATGTTAGCCGATTCTCAGACCTACCCAATATGCACCCAAAATTTCATAAGAATCGGTCGAGCCGTTTCGGAGGAGTACGGTAACTAACATTGTGACACGGAAATTTTATATATTAGAAGAAGAAGATATAAGTAAGGATGTAGGTTGGTCTGTGGATGGGTGACCGTTCATACCAGAGACACGTTAAGCTGTTGGCTGTTATTTGTAGATATTTGACAGTCGTTAAGGGTAGTCATTGTCCCGAAAGATTGACAACCAGTCTTACCAAGGGGTGTCGTATTGCCCAGTACTAATTAGGTTGTGCAGTTATTTTAACCACTGTCATCGTTATTATCCTACTAATATTATAATCCTACTATAATATTATTAATTAGAATGTTTGTGAAGATGTATGGATGTTTGTTACTTTTTCACGTCAAAACGGCTGAACGGATCTTGATGAAATTTGGCACAGAGGTAGATTATGGTCTGGAATAACTCACAGGATATTTTTATTACGATATCACGCGGGCAAAGCCGCGAGAGCCCAACAGAACAGCGTACTTTAATTTATAAGTGTTCCTGAATATTTTACTTGGAGGCTCTCAAGACGCGTTTCAAGTGGACTTGTGCAAGACATCTAGACGTGGAGATGGCCGATGGAGCAAGACATTGACCAAGTGGTGACCAAGGTAAGGCCAAAGAAAGGGGCCTTCCTACAGCGTGTAAATGGAAGTGTTGCAGATGAAAAAGGAGGCTTATGCCCAGCAGTGAGTGATCCCCAGCTGAAATGATGATAAATCAGCATAGATATTCACAATCAATCAATCAATCGTGCCGTGAATCTATTCTAAAAAGTCATCCAAACGCTATTCACAGTCGTAATCGACCCATTTTAAGATATCTGCAAACCGTGTTAGGTTATGAACCGACAAAAACAAATACCTGGTAAAAATAATATATTTATCACTTTAAATATTCTACCACAAATTTCTTTTTGCTACCATTATGTAACGTACCCTCTTAAAAATACCTGGTAATGTTTTTTTTTTTAGAAAAAACTCCTCTCGGATTTGTGTATAACGTTTTGCCGGTTTGACGATTGAATTACGAGAACATGGACTAGTGTCGATTGGCGATCACGATTGGATTGTTTGTTAATGCAGGACTTGTTGGATTTCTGACGAAATATGGCATATGGACATTGTAAGAATCATAAGTTTGGCTTTCGGACAAAATTCAGTTAGGTCGGTATCGCAGTTTAAAAGCTAATTGCTTCGATAGCCGAGGCAATTATCAGTCTTGACAGGAACTTGCTTTAATTTTGTTACACCAGCCTCAAATACACTTTATTGTTCCTAGCATAACGTTTATAATAGACTGGCCAGATACAGATCAACTTATGGTTCTTGACCATCCACCTAACCCCAACAGCATCAGGGTTTAATTTAGAATGCAGTCACAAACCTGTGTTCCCTTAAGTGGCCACATCAGTTGCCATGGGGTGCAGGACACGGAGACCACGTCGAAGCCTTGTTCTAGGTATAATGTGGCGTATTTCATAACGTGCTTCTGTCTAGCCAGGAGCCAGTTAATCATCACGCACATGGGCTTGTCGACCCGTTTGTCCAGTCTGGTGACAAAGAAAACAAACTATATTATAGATAGATTCTTTCGCAGTTCTCCTGGAACTAATCCTGCTAATCATTACTAATATTATAAAAGCGAATGTGAGAGCGATTTTGATGAATTTTGGTACACAGAGATAGTTGGAACCCTGGACAACGGACATAGGCATAAAAAAGTGAGAAAAGGGGGAGTAAGAGGAAAAAAAGGGGAGAGAAAGATATTTTTTTCGATCATCACGCGGGTTAAATTTAGCGTTAGCCCAAAGTAACTATGCCACGAGGACGAAGTCGCGGGCGGAAGCTAGTAATATACATGCGAGTTAGTATTACAATTTTGTGAGGATGTATAGATGTGTTTTACTCTTGCATGCAAAAAGTATTGAACGATTTTGATGATATTTCCTAATAATAATGTAGCGACTGGAGAGCCAACTTACTGTGCATACACACTTGATCATCGGCTCGAAAAGATGAACTGTGCATGAATTGCATCGTCCAGTTGAAAAATCATAAAAATCGCGTCCGCATCAACACGCCATCCAAAGCTGTATAACCAATTTAACTCAATAGCACAAATGCTATCCGTCCTATTATATGTAAGATCGGCAACATCTTCGTTGCCGATCTTACATATAATCGGGGTGATTGCCTAGTTTTAAGTTACAAGCGCATTTAAAGTAAAATTAAGATCAAGAGTAGGCCTAAACCATGCCTTTTAACATTTCTTAAAAAACACGTTATTAGTTAATTTTTAAACGACTTAAAAAAAGAGGAGGTTCTCTTTTCTTCTGTATTTTTTTGTATTTTTGTTACGATATTTCTCCAACGACTGTGGACCGATTTTCAAAATTCTTTTTACAATCTTTTGGATATAGGATCCCATATAAATGTTATCTATATTGAACTTCATACGGTTGGAATCCGATGCCATCATAGAAAATAGCCAGACAGATAATCTGCAATGCATTGATATTCAAATACTTTTATGGCCGGAATCACTCCACGCATACCATCATAAGATGTAACATAGTAACAGATCACCAGTTCACTGTTCTAGCGTCAAATCGACCCAGTCCCCCGATTGGCTCTCAATTCACGACGCGAAACAAATAGAATGTAATTATATCACAACTACACAAGTGTACCAATGAGATTGCGTAACGTTGGACGTACGACATCATAATGTTGGATGCATTGTGAGAGTAGAGCATTTAGTTTTTTTTTTTGCGGATGGGAAATCATCAAATAACTTCCCCCGCTCTGGGTGGAGCTAGGGAGTGTCAGACTAGTACTGACTAAAACCCACCCATGTGCCTTCTATTGCCCTTTATGTTCCGGGGCCGCTGTATCCCTTTTGAAAAACTCGCAACCCCGAAAAGCGGTGGCCCTGGCAGGCACCTCTGCTTTGCTGACATCTCTTTGAGGGGCTCGTCGACACGGCATTTAGATTTGTCTAACATAAAGAGTGGCTGTCCACTCTTTATGTTAGACAAATCTAAATGCCGTAATTTGAAAGGAAAATATAGTCGAGAGATGCTGAGTTCTTACTTGACATACTGTGGTGACACACTTAGTTAAAATTAGCCAAAAAGTGGATAGACATGCAATTTTGTACCATAAGAGCAACAACTGTAGAGCTAAACCACCTTACTGCTGTTGCAATGATTACGGTAGGTTTTGAACTTTCAAGGTTCGAATTTATGTAACCACATTCGTTTAAGGTATTAAGCAGAAGGATTTCAACTTCAAGTTAGACATTAAGATCGTAGCAAATGTTTGTCCTAAATCTATCAACATTCTCCTGTCCTTAAGCAAATTTATTTCGCGTCGATGCTGCATATTTCCTTCCCTACTTCTCTATTAATCACCATCTCCTTTCTTGCCCTATCATCTTCCACTCAGTCCCTCCATCGTTTCTTAGATCTTCACCCATTTATATTCTTGCTCATAACTTTCCTCACAAAAAACACTGGAAGATATCATACATTTATTGACGGAATGTGCCAGATTAGAGAGCTCGAGATGAATTTGTACGATGTTTGCATGATTCACTATATTTTGTCGACACCTAACTTCAAAGCTGCCTATAGTGTACCTAATTAAGTATGTGTTATTACGTTTTATATAATAATGTCCGATGGGACTGGCATGTACCTTTGTAGAAAAATCCATTAATATAAATAAAGAAAAAAATACTTTTCTCACAAAATTTTAATTCAGTAATTTGGCGTTTAATTTCATACGCGTCATTGTCAATTGGAAAAACACGACAACTTGTGTAATTAAAACAGGTCGTCGATGAAACAATTACTGTTCTCAAGTTGCTTACAGCAGGAACTATACTATTACTAGCTCGTTAACAGAAGTAATGTGGGTTGAAGTAGACAGTGACCAGCTGAAGAAGAAGGGGAAAGCCCTACACTAGGTATTTCTCCTATATTAGGGGTGCGTTTACAAACATTTAAACTACACAAACAGCACATGTAAGACTAAAAATGAAAATGGGCAGGTCATTTGTTAAGAGAAAGTAATGGGAAATGGACAAAAACAATTACAGAGTGGTGATGGGAAAAGGAGCAAAGGACGACAATCAAGGCGCTGGGAAGACGAGTTAAAGGGAATCGGTGGACCAAAATGGATGAAAAATTGCGAGGGATAGGGACATGTGGAAATTTTTAGAGGAGGCCTGTGTCGAAAGACAAACTGGGGAAGAACGTACACACGACGACACATCAACCTATACAAAACCAGTTTATGCGGATCTCTCATTGTACTTGAAATCTATGGTGTATGATCCGTTGTTGAGAGAGCAGCATAAACTGGTTTTGTATAGGTTGATGTGTCGTCGTGTGTACCATTGAAAATATTAGTTTTAAGAATTAACTGTAACAACTCAGAAAATGTAAAAAAAACACACACAAACAGCCAGACCGGAAACAAATGAATGAAATATTTATCCAGTCCACAAGTTAAGTTTGTAAAAAAAAAAAATGTAAGAAGTAACATTGCACCAGAAACCGTTCGAAGACAACTCTGTCACCTTTAAATGATTTTCAGGAACAGATTGATGTTTTGTTTAAAATTAATCTAGCGTTTAATGAGTGAGCTAAATAAAAACTGCCGCTCGACTCGATCTTAAGTTTAAACCACGCTTGCCTCGCACTCGCAGGTCGGTCAGCGGAGGGGTGAAGTGACTACCCGATACATGCCGAGTTTCCTCCGTGCCTAGGAAAGCACGTTAAACCGTTGGTCCCGGCTGTCATTTGTAGATCATTGACAGTCGTTACAAGTAGGCAGTGGCTAGAAAGTTTGACCACCAGTCTTACCAAGGAGTATCGTACTACCCAGTTGTTATAATAGTATAGGTTGTGGCAGTCGCCTCATGAAAGATACTGGTAGTCAGCTGAATCGGGTACGACTGGACTGATACGACCCCAACGTAGTTGGAAAAAGGCTAGGCAGATAATGATGTTTTTTTTAATAAGTTTACCGATTTCTGGTGCAAGTGGGCATTGGGAAGACTCCACAATTAGGCACGAATTATATGTGGATAGCTCATTTTAGTGATAAACATGTCACGTTGGTTTGTCAGCAAGGAACACGCTGACCTAGAACTGGAGTTACATATAGTATTTCCACTCGAACTCTTAGGAAACTCTTTTCAATATACATTTGTAGAAAATTGCTAGAGTAAAAAAAGACCGATACTCACTTCATGGTCGCAGGATCTGCTGTCAGCTTGATCTTATCGTTGCTGATGTACTGGATGTTTTTGGTGATGTCCTGTGTGTGAGCATTGCGGTCCAGCGCCACCATCGCGACTGGGGCGCAGGACAGCAGCGGGCGGAATGACGCCTAGAAATAAAGATACATTAAGCTACATTTTCGTAAAGGATCAATAAGATGGAAGAAGTAGGCTTCATAAGTGTGTCGGGTGTAAATGTATCTTTAGTAACACAGACATTAGAAAGGTAGGACCAAAAACTTCAGCTCTATTTTTTTTTGCACCGTATGAATGCTAATGGAAATGGCTTTCTTTTTTTTGTTTCTTTGGGGTTTTGTTGATGGTTTTCTGGTCAAAGCTTCTTTATGTTGGAAGCTCCTGAGAAGCCCGCGAAATTCAAATTTTTTGTTTTTTTTTCGCAATTGCAGGCCAGTGACAGGTTCTATGTTGATAAAAAATATAAATTGCGACCATGGTTGGACCATTGCAAATATGGTTTTACAGAGTTAAACTTGAGAACCTCATCCTTTTTAGGGTTTCATATCCAAATGTAAAAACGCGACCCTTTTACTAAGACAACGCTGTCCGTCCATCTTCACCAGGCTATATCTCAAGAACCGTGATAGTTAAAATGATGAAATTTTCACAGACGATGTATTATCTCGCCTTAGCGGCAACAGAAATGGTTACATCATTTCTTCATCGTTACCAACAAATAGTAACAAACTTGGCATACAACAAACTTGATATTTTTTAGCCGTTTTTATAGTCCGATTCGCACTTGGCCGATTTCTTTTTGTTAGTTAAAATTTACACTACAATTCAATCATCGAAACTGGAAATTAATACTCGAATACGATTCTAATTGTTTTTGTAAAGGCATCGTCCCTTGAACCGCAGAATTCACCTACAGTTTCGTGAATTAGTTAATGACTCAACTTTTAAGGAAAATGATTACATATTATTACTAGGTACCTAAATGAAAAACCAGCAAAGTGCGGGTCGGACTCGCACACCGAGGGTTCCGTACACAACTTGTGACATAAATGATTGCGCAGACTTAGAGTTGTTTTGTTTTTCATAGTTTCAAGAGATTACAGACTTGAATATATGGTTTAAATTTCAATTCGATACCTCCAAGCGTTCCCGAGATGAAGGGTATTTTTTTGCGGATGGGAAATCATCAAATAACTTCCCCCGCTCTGGGTGGAGCGGGGAGGAGTGTCAGACTTGTGCTGACTAACACTCACCCATGTTCCTTCTATTGCCCTTTATGTTCCGGGGCCGCGGTATCTCTTTCGAACAACCCGCAACCCCGGAGATAATGGGTCATAAAGACAAACAGGCAGAAAGACGGACCACAAAGTATCCAATAATGGTTCCGTTGTTCCTATTGATGCACGGAACCCCAAAAAGAGCATGAATGAATATCTGTAATCACATTATTTGTAAACGCTACTAGATGTGAGTCACAGATAAATGTACACGTGTAGGTAAAGTGACAAAAACAATGTTATCAATATTACACTTAGACACGTTCGTGATAGCGGTGGCCTTCCCCAAAATTGGCAAAACAAACAATTACAAGCGTAAGAGCCTTGATGGTGAAAGGATTTTGGTAGACCCAGACATGGTCAAAAAGCGCGAGTTTTCACAACATTTTCAGGACTGCTTTCGACAAACATGTACGGTTAACAAAAGAGAAAAGTAACCAGGCTCATTCAAATTTAATTTATTCGAAAACATTCATGAAATTTCCAGTAAATTTCAACTGTATTCGATGAGCCTGGGAACCTAGGAATTTATCCTGTATCTATATGGGTGCGTTTACAAACATTTAAACTCACATACACAAACAGCCAGACCCGAAACAACTACCTGTAGGTCATACAAATATTTGTTCCGTGCGGGGATCAAACCCGCGACACGTAGCGCAGCAGTCGCTCGCTCAACCACTGCGCCAACCGTGCCGTCAAATCAGAAATTAAAACAAAAAACATTAAGCGTTACAATTATTATATCGCTAAAGACGATAATGCTTATGCCAATGCAGGGGGAGGTAAATTGCACACGTAACCGGCAATCGTGCAAAACAGCAAAGCTATCGAGCTCAAGTTCAATGTCAGTCGACGGCTCGCGCAAGCGCGAGACGGACAGTAAAAAAGTTAAAACGAACGTAGCCTGGACATTATATAATCGGTACTAATAATAGATTATTATGTGTTGTTAACTTTTCATTTGCTGTAACAGGTGCGAGTTGTCCAGTTACAATTTTAAATGTTACCTGTGCTAGTTAACCTTTTGAAAAGAATTGCAAGACTATGCTGCTCTGAGTAAAATCATTTGAACAAAAAAATACCCAGTCTCATCATTCCCCCCCCCATACCAATTTATTTGAGGTTGGCGCAGCATGTCTTCTTCTTTCTTTCTTGCCATATCACCCTTCTCGCAGTCACATCGTTTCTTTGATGTTTTTCAACTCCATATTCATTTTTTTCGGTTGTGAAATAACTTCTCCCGTTCTGGGAGGAGCAGGGGGCAGTGTCAGACTGGAAGGCGGGTTCCTCTGCTTTGCTGTTATCTCTTAGAGGCGCGCGTGGAACACGAACGGGCCATCGACGGCTTTATCGTCCCTAGACGGACGGACGGTGAGCTACCCATTGCTCACTGTAAAAAGACCCGCGTTTACGGTGGCAGGGAGGGGCGCCCGACGCCCGGAGCGTCTCCTGCGGAGTAACCGTCAGCGACACTCAGAAACTCAGGGTGCCACGTTATACAGTGTCTCAATTGTGGAGGTCAGATGAGCAGTCTTCATCTAAAAGACTTATATTTAACTGCATCCGGTTGGACTGCAAGCCAAACCCAGCATTTTGTGAAAAGGGTGGGCAGATGATGATGATGATGATGATGAACAGACGAAAAGAACAATACTAGGTCAATGTTCCATTTGGCAAGATTTTCGTATCGGAAGTATAAAAACAACTTTGCCAGTCTGCGCACCAGAAATATTTGCACTCGTAATACTGCAATAGATGAATACGTAAACGAAGTCATTTATTGCCTATGTTTTATGTACGAATATTAAATATAACCCAAGAACCTGCCTAGTCTTGAACTATATTTAAATGTTTAAGGCACTTGACTCAATTCCGCCGACGGGCTTACTTAGGTTATGGACAAAATATTCTATTCTATTCATTCTCCTGAACTTATCCCATTTATTTGTAGTCGGCGCAGCATTTCTTCTCTTACTAGTAATCTCAGCAGTCATCTTCTTTCTAAGCATGCCATCCTCCACATTGACACCATCGTTCCTTTTATTTTTCTCTACGCTTATATTCTCCATTTCTCCGCATCAAGTGTCCACACCATGATAACTAATTACCACACAACTCTTTAGTCGCAGGCACTACTCTCGGGTTTCCTCTGGCAGTTAAAGATATACGAGTACATCTACTTGTATATTGAATTCTCGTGTCACATATTTAGTTGCCATACTCCAAAAACTGTTTGACCGATTTCAGTAAACTGTATATGTACATACGGTAGGTCTGAGAATCGGTCGTAATCTTTTTACATACCCCTCTCCAGAAATGGAGCTGAGCAGAAGGTGAAATCGCAGGGGAAAGTTAGTGCAGTTATATAATTACTATTTATTATAACAAGTAGTTTAAAAACGATGAAGAAAACCTGCGCTTTAATTCTTTGAATAACTTGATTTACTCAGAACGAAGAGACCACTAATGGTGACTTGAACTCTTGGAAAGTAACTGAAAATTCAATAAAATAAAGGGCATAGCCTGATACTGAACGTTGCATGGCATCTTCCTTGGTGTAATAGTACCCCGAACGAAGCCGAAACGCTGTTGATTAAAGGCGCGTCGCCCACACTACCAACAGTCGAGGCGCAGTCGAGGCGCACAAAAGGAAAGAACGGAAACCTTATAGGGGCACTTTGTTTTGCGGGTTGTTCGAAAGAGATACCGCGGCCTCGGAACGTAAAGGGCAATAGAAGGAACATGGGTGGGTTTTAGTCAGTACAAGTCTGACATGCCCCCCCGCTCCGCCTAGAGCGGGGGAAGTCATTGGATGATTTCCACCCGAAAAAAAAAAAGGGGCACTTTGTTGTCCTTCTCTCTGTCTGTCAAGAACCTTTATCTCGGGAACGCGTCAAAGTATCCAGTTGAAATTACAATGACATAAACATTAATTTCATTGTTAGAGCTCTTACACACGAGCGGCATGTTCCCAACGGTAGAGGTAACTGCAGCCGTCGACGCGCGGCGTCAGCAACCGTCAACGCGTCGACGGCAGCCGTCGTCATTTCAACGTCGAAGATCAGCGGCAGCCGTCGTCTGCTCTCTTAGTATAGGAGTCAGTTGTAAAATGGATTTATTATTAAAATCATTTACATTTTCTTCACAAACCGCCATCCATGCTGTGTTTTATTGCTATTTTTCAATTTATAATTCCAAATACTTTTCATTTTTCTTTACTGCCAAAAATATAGCAATTAATTATGAATTTCGTCAGTAGAACTCATTTTACAAATTTGTGACGCGTGCTCACTCTTGAACTATTTGCAGTCGACTGACAAAATGGCGGTCGCGGCACACTACAACTGCAAGTGTCGCTATAGGTCGACTGCTGCCGTCGACGCGTTGACGGTTGCCGCCGACGCGCGTCGACGGCTGCAGTTACCTCTGCCGTTGGGAACATGCCGCTCGTGTGTTAAGAGCTCTTATTGTCACGAATAAATATAATTGTTTAAAAAATCTATAAACATTGTTTCTCGTGTTTTTGTCAGGAAACCTGTTCATTTGATTGATTTAAAAAATAACAAATCTGCCATCTTTAGGAGTCCGCCATATTGGATTCAGAATGACGTCACTTAGCAGGCACTCTAATCCCAACTAAACATGCAGGTACTTATGCAAAATTTTATCTCACTATGAAATCAGGAAGTTTTTTTACATTGTTATTTACAGGTGAAGCTAAAAACCGTATTTAAATTCAAATAGGTTTATTCGTTTCACATAATTTAAAATAAGGCGTATATTTTTACACATAAAGTAGTGCAGGTTGCAGTTTATACAGACGTAAAAATTACTGTTATTACAGCCTACTCACCTATAACGACCATATGTTTTTCATTAAATATACATTTAACATTTTACAATAGGGTAGTTTCCAGGGTCAAAGTAATAACATTCTATTTAGTCCTCCTTTAGATTATTCAAAAATAAGGGACACGTATTTTTTATTTGTAAATTAGACCAAAAATGACAAAGATATAGCCCATTAAAGTTACGTGTGACGTCACTTGTTGCGAAAAAATGCAGCAAAGCGTGACGTTTTTAATAAAAACAATTAAGGAAACTAGCCTATTGAATCTTTGGCAAGACAATGGCTCAGTCCGTTCCCAACGCAAAAACAAACTACTTTTTCGTTATGACATGAAACGGGTTGATAATTTCGCCAACACTTCTCATGTCAGGATGGCCGAGCGGTCTAAGGCGCCAGACTCAAGGATTCCTTACTTACTAAACGTGAGTCGAGTTGTTCTGGTCCTCTCTGAGGGCGTGGGTTCGAATCCCACTTCTGACAAGACTATTTTGCTTTAATGTTTTTGCTGTGAAGCTAGTTTTTTTTTACAGCAAAATAATGTTTATTTGTTTCTAACCATTTCATAGCGACTAACACTACTGTACTATCTATTAAGTAAAAAAAATAACGTAGTTCTGTGGTAATCAGATTTAACCGGCTGCGTTATAGTGATATCATATCAAATTGGTGATAGATATCTTTCAAATGATACCTACAGTATCTATTTTAGTCCTACGACTGTTTGGAAATTCTGTCTGCACTAAATTATTTACGAAAATATTGTCGGCTATTTCATTATAGATTTTTTTTCAAGAAGCAAATACTGAAATGTTGAAGGACGGAGAGCGAGAGTAAGGCTAAAGAAAATATGGTTGGATTGTGTAAGGTTAAAGGTTGATATGAAGGAGAAAGGAGTAAATGATGCCGTAACGTCTAATAGAGGAGAATGGAAGAAGAAAACGTGTTGCGCCGATCCCAAATAGAACGGGACATGGGCAGGAAAATAAAGCAATTACTGCTATTTCTATTACGGTCTACCTGCCTACTTTGGGGTTCGAATTCGAAGTGTTTTTCAATCATTAATTTACTTGTTTTTTTTTTCAAATCGTTAAATAACTTCTTCCGCTCTGAAATCTCAGAGCGGAAGAGTAGCGAGTAGGAGAGAAGAGAGCGGAAGAGCGGGAGTGTCCGACTGTTCTTGACTAAAACATATTCATGTTACATCTTTTTGCCCTTTGTGTTCCGGAGCCGCGGTATCTCTTTCGAAAAAACTGCCACAGTGTGCTCCACGCGGGTTAAAGTTACTAGTACCAAAGTAACTATGCCACGCGGGCGAAGTCACGGGCGGAAGCTAGTAATATATAATGCCAGAATCCGACCACAGTCATGATGAATCATATGTGATAATGACTTGCGATGCGCGGGATTCGGATGATCATACTCTCACAATGCACCCAGGCGGAACAGCTTGTTTTTATCACGTCTTGATAGTTTTATAATGACATTCAAACTAATAAGAAGTGGTATATAACGTTTTATTGATTGTTTGTTTATTTTCCTTTAAAAAAGGATAAACAATTCACATAAGGATACGTAAGGTCTTGTAATCTTTCGAGGACCCGATTCACTCACGTAGGGATAGATCTAAGCTCAAATAGGACTGTGAAACCTGTTTTCAATACAATCTCGGGATAATTGAGAATTTAGCATTGACCTTAGCTTTGGACAGTGTTAGAAAGAAAAAAAAACCTATTTAATTGACTCACACACAGGACAAAACAGTAAAACAAAAGAAACCTAATAAAAAATGAAACATGAAATAAATTAGATCTATAACAGTCATATAGACGAGATTCCCAAACATATGCAGCATTGGATTACTTTGGATTGTGCTAGAAAAAGTTTCACGGGATTAGGACGTTCTTCTTGCGATAATATCCAAAGTGCAGACAGACAGACATATCAAAATATTTTCCATTTCCATTTCGAATTTAATGCCTACAACAAAAACCTGTATCGTGTCTTATCGCTAGCATTCATAAATCATTCATTACGTGCATCATCTGTTAAACGCGTGTTACCCACGTGTTCAGTGTCCACTGTTCAATTCTACACGCAATACCTTAGTCAGTCAGTCCCGAACAGCGTGCTACTTTTTGTACAGAAGCCTGCAAATCAAGCTACTACAATCTGTCACTTCAAGATTTCTTTGATAGATTTTCGACTTTATTTCTAAAATATAAGGTTCAAGGTTCATTGGGAAAAATTGACAGTTTCGGGCAGCTTGACCTGCAGGCGTCTGTACAAATACTCCAAGACGATGTTGTAAAAAAAAGAAAGACAGTATACAAATTCGCAACTAAGGTGAGCTCGGAGCTCAGAGCACCCTAAAATGCATTTCATCATATTGACTAGCTTTAGAAACTCTGGCCCATTTTGAATCTCTCTATGGGTTAACTCCTGAAATTAGTCAAGTGGATCCATATTTAATTGCAGTATATAGTATATACAGTGTGTAATAAACGCCAGATATCTTGTATGGTATCAGAAACCATGAAACTGAACCCTTCTTTCTAATATCTACGGAACAACCTTTACTGATTGCGACAGCTCCCTTAAGCTTCTTTTCCAGCGTCAGCGGAGAAGAAAGAAGCAGAATCTGAGAGACCAAACGGAAGATTTCGCGTTTATTGTAACACCTCACCTTGTATAAATCTAATTTTCTTTTTTTTATTATATTTATTTTAATTCCACCCTCTTGTATTCGGACGATTGAGATGAAAATCTACAATAAGTGTTTTTGTTCTTAGTCTATATTCTTTTTTTCTCGTTACTCTCTGTTAAATATATTTGTGAGTTATTGACCTCACGCTAGCTAATAAACTAGCTACATATTCTAGCCATTCATTAGCAAGAGATCCTATTCTGCCATCACATTTCTAGAACCTTACATCAGCATATAATACATTGCGAACCTCTATATTAGTTCTCAATAACAATGATTTACAAGCAACAATGAGACATCATCTAAACAGCGCGTGCCGGCTGATTGGCTCGTTGAACAGAAATGATGATAACTCGGTAATGTCGGCAGTTTCCACGCGACCGCAGGGACAACTACTGATTGTTCTGAATCGTTCGTTTGGGATAATTCTTCCTTATTTATACTGAATCTTGAATAATGATGATTGTTGTTATCGAATAGATTGTGTAAATCATGTGAGGACAGTGCAGGCTTGAAAGTCATCATTCTTTCTTCTGTCGGCAGCGCAGCATGTCGTTCTTTTCTTTTTACTTTGTTATTGGTCGTCATCATTGAACGCACCCCTTTCTAACCATATCATCTTTCACTAACTCCATCCATCGTTTCTTTGGTTTTTAAATGGGTTGACATATTTTTAGTATTTTCCCAACAAAGGCATTACTTGCTAAAAGGGAACGTCCATTTTTTTTTAATGAAATTAAGACACAATCAAAAGCCATTTTTTTTACGCCAAGTTCAATATTTTCTAGTCTTAACAAAAGTATTTGGCAAGTGCAATGTTTACTTTAAAACAAAACATTTCCTGTTTACTCCTGGTAGCCTAGTACACAATATAATAGGAAATATTTGATAAAATGTGTCGCTTCTCTATAAAATCAGATGAATTTCGAGACATATACATAATTGCAGAGGCTCTACTACGAATCGCACACCGTAGTAGAGAGATCAGGTTATAATGGTTTTGTGTAGGTTGATGTGACGTCGTCTGTACATCGCGGCAAAAGTGGTGTGACGAACTTATCTTGTTTGACGGTCGAACATGGCCCGAGATCGAACAAGACTGAGAGGTATTGACAGAAAATCTGGCCCGGCAATGGAACACTCGAAAGACTAGACAAAAAAATTGGAGATGACCCAATGGTCGAATTTCAGAAGAAAACTACATTCAGTCGTTTCGGACTAACAAATAAAACTACCGATTAGCATTTCCGGGTAAATTGTATGACAATTCAATGATATCAAAGTGGCGCCATGTCAACACGTGGTCAACACGTTAAAAAACACGCGTCTAAAATGCATTTTGCGTATAGGAATAAAAAACCGGCAAAGAGCGAATCAGACTCGCGCACCGAGGGTTTCTTACAAAATTGCGGCATAAACGGCCATATCTTTTGACGAAGTAGACTTAAAAGAGTTCATTTTTTCACAGCTCCGAGGGACAACAGACTTAAATATGTTTCTAATTTTAACGATACATCCACGCGTCTCTTTGTGTTCTTTTGAGGTACGGAAACCTAAAATGCCTTTTTACGCATAAATAAATAAAAGAAATCGTTTATGCCTTTTTATCTTGAACTAGAGTTTCAGTAAGCCATTGTCGATAACCTTGATAATGCAATCCCCACTAACCTATATTCCATAACAAACTAGTAAAACGCAATACGCACTTCATGGTGCGCTCGCATAATGCACAGCCACGTGACGATGACGTCATCAGAGTCGTTGCCAAGTGCACGTTATACGGAACTTATCTATCGTGCGATGTGAGATACGTTTATAAATTTTATGCAAAGTTAGTGTAGGTCCAGACTTGTGATCAAATAGGATGAGGTTCCATAAGATCGTCTTCCTGTCCTTGTTCCATTCACGTTTTCTTCTTCCATGCTCCCCAAGATGTCACGGCATCGTTTACTCTTTTCTCTTTGATATCATACCTTACATTATCTATTGACATATATTTGACTTTTTTTTTCATTCTTTTTTATTTTTTTAACACAGACAATTATTTATTTTTGCTTTGGATATTTCGTATATCGTAATACAGTGTTTGTTTCCAAACGTTTCACATGATGCACCAGGTCCATAGTCCAATGTACTTATGTAAATAAGACCATTTGTCATTTTATCAAGTCACTCTAATCGGACATGCATTCTTATTGCACATTAATCTGATAACTGCGTCAGTTCATGATTAGAATTTCGTAGATATTGAATTAACGTATTTACGATTTGAACTAAGCATTACATATGGCAACAATAATCAATTACTCAGTATACTTTTCCAATGATTTATTAAAACGTTAGTATAGATAGAGTAATAATAACTTTAAAAAGGTACCTGCTACCTGTAGTTTTTGCCCTTGCGCCTTATTGAATGTAATAGCAATGCTAAGTTTTCCCTTTTCTTCCCTCTTTCTCCCTAATTTCCAACTTTAAAAAAAAAATATTAGCTCTCCGTCTCCAGGGTCCCAACTATCTCCTGCAAATCAGGAAAGGGGAACTGTGTTACCCTGAATTTAACGCGAGCGAAACCGCGGGCAAAAGCTAGTCTTGTATAAAAACGATCAAGTGTTGGTATCGCAATTTTTGAACGGAAAGTAGTTATTCAAAGGTTGAAGCTAATATTTGCATAGAACCAGTACGACAGACGAAAGTATTGAAATATAATTCCTATGTGCATATAGAACACCATAACAAAGGAAACTCGAGTGCGGAACTATGAGTGAATAGTGTTTATTTTACATAGTTAATTATTGTGAAATAGTAGTACTTACAAATTTTCCATTGCTCCTTAATCCAACCTTGCCGTGGTTCACTGCTAACGAAACTGCATTTTTTAAGGCACTCATTTTACCTGCAAGTAAAGAGAAACAGTGTGTCAGTTACATTTACACAGGCCTGTGGACGGTGAGGAATGGGTAGCTCACCGTCCGTCCGTCTACTGACGACAGGCCTTGTCTAAGGCGCGTTGTTCCACGCGCGCCTCAGCGCAGAGGGGCCTGCCAGGGCCACTGCCTGCCAGCGTTGCGGGTTGTTTGAAAGAGATACCGCGGCCCCGGAACATAAAGGGCAATAGAAGGAACATGGGTGGGTTTTAGTCAGTACAAGTCTGAAACTCCCGGAAGTTATTTTATGATTTCCCAAACGCAAAAAAAGTAATATATTACAAGCGAATCGCATCGGTTTCGTACGGGTGCAAATGTGCAATGTAGATAGATACAAACTAATTACTACATTTAAACCTTTCTCTTGGATCACTCTACCTATTTAAAAATAACCGCATCAAAATCCAGTTTTAAAGATCTATATGTATGTATATGCATAGGGACAGACAGACAACAGGAACTGTGTTGAATAGTATGTAGTGACTAGCTGGCCCCCGTGGCTTCCCCCGTGTGATAGAGACATTCTCATTTATAATATTAGTAGGTTATATCAGTGGAAAACTATGAAAGATTTTTTTTTCCAGACGACCTGTTAAATATTTCAATAAGCCCGAGTTTAAAATTACCTCCAGACATACTGACGTAAAGTCGGTCTGTTCATTAGTTCTAGTAATTTTGTTTAATTTTTCATAACTTTTTTCAAACTACATATGTATTTACATAATTGGCAAATGGCTATTTTATTAAACAATAGAATCATATTACACTACATCCTCTTAATATCCTACTATAATTATTATAAATGCGAAAGTTTGTAAGGATGTATGGATGCTTGCATTCTTCTATGTTAATCTTTCACGCAAAACCTACTATGGTTGAGATATGTTTGAGATTTGGCAGACAGATAATTTATTATCTGGTTTTTTTATTTATTTTTTATTTATTCTTTTTTTAATCATTGCCCCACACGAGGAATTTCTCCTGTATCGTAGGTGCGACACTTAACTTTACACTGACACTTTACTTTTAATCCGTATAGAAATGATCTTGTAGAATTATTACCGAGATTCACGTGGTCAACTACGGGCAGGAGCTAGTAATAAATAAATACTATTAATAACATACACTTTCCTACAGTTTCATGACACGGTGAAGTAAAAAAAACTGAGGGATATTTTAGCAGCTATGGTAAGAATTCACTAAAGTACGTAGTCCTCAAAAGTATGCACTTTAACTAACCGACTGTTTAACTGATAAATCTATGAAAGAATGCAGAATTTTCTTCACGTGACTGTAATTTATATAAATTCAGTAATCGTCCAATTACGGTGCACTTTGTGGTATTTTTTCATACGATCTTGTAATGGCGTAGATCTTAGGCACATGCAATTTAGGTACAGCCATAGTTAGTCTGTGAGTTGTTGTAAGTTTCTGGAAAAACACACTTGACCCTACAAGATAATGTTGCAATAATCAAATCCTAAATAGGTCTCACGGGATGCTGCTGGCAATGTTTTATGACTCGGATGTACACGAAGTTGTGGGTTAAAATCCGGGCAAGTACCAATGAGACTTATTCAATTCAAGTTCATATGATGGCACGGTTGGTGCAGTGGTTGAGCGATTGACAGCTGCTTTGCGTGTCGTGGGTTCGATTCCCGCACGGAACAAATATTTTTATGACCTGCAGATAGTTGTTTCGGGTCTGACTGTATGTGTGTGTGCGTTTAAATGTTAGTAAACGCACCCACGACACAGGAGAAATTCCTAGTGTGGGGCAACGTTTTTTGTTTTTTTTTTAATATGGTCTGACAGCTAGTAAAGGAAAAAATCGTGAAGGAACCTAGACTTATCTATACCAGTATTATAAAGAGAAGATTTTTGTTTGTATCTAGGCTCCAAAACTACTGGACCGATTTTAACCATTTTTTCACTAATAGGAAGCCACACACTAACCCACGGGAGCAGGGCAGCAACTACGGACACGGGCATAATCGCGCAGAACAGCTAGTGTAATAAGTAATATATTATAATGAATATAAATTTGAAATCGCCAACCCGTCTTGAGCAAGTGTGGTAATCAATGCACGTGCCTTTTCTCTTCACTGTATGAGAAGAGGCTTTTTTTTCAGCAGTGAGACAGTAATAAGCTAATATTAATATAATGTGTGATTAACATCCTGATCGCGAAAACAAAAAAACATTCCGGCCTGTCCCATACATTTGGGTCGAATAACTCAAATTGCTGAAACTCGAAGAAAGTCTAATTGATTTGCCTTCTTATACCCAATTACTGCCTTAATGGTGATACGTAGCGTGTGTGTCGTTTTCAGATCAGGGTCGTGGGTTCGATACCCTCTCCGGGCAACTAGATCTATGCTACTTGTTTTAGACGCCGTTCAGTAGCGCAGTGCAATGTATGCTGCGTTTGCATTCAGGAAAACATAAATAATATGACCTGGGGAGCGTTACGCACGCGGAATACCAATATTAAATATTCATATTATTTATTGTACCATTTACGTTGAAGAGCAATCGATTACGAATTATTTTTACACAGTCTTTTGTCTTTCTGTACACGGACTAGCAGTTCGTTTTGATAATCACGTACCTATTTGTTAAATGTTTGGAAACTAATTCGCGAACGCGGTTCGGTCTCTATATATCTTGTCCGGTGGAGATGTATTTATTGATTACTTTGTAATACTACCACTAAATACTACTGTATTCCGTTTACAAACTTAGTAAGTCCATAGTCCAAGATCTTAGAAATATTTTATGAACATGATAAGATTTTTCTTACAGAGGGATCTAGAGTTCGCGCGATAGTAGCCACACAAGTATGGGTTAAACACTATCCCGCAACTTAAATAATATAATCAAACACAAACGCATTTATCTTGATTTTTTAGGGTTCCAACCTCATCAGGAAAAACGGAGCCCTGATGGGATCACTTTGTTGGCCTACTGTCTGTCTGTCTGTTTTTTTAATGGGTGCCAAGTGATGGGCAGTGCCGCCAAGGTCGACCCAGAAAGTGTAAATTGCATATAAGCTATTGGGTATTATATTTCTTCGAAGCGAATGAAGTTGCGCGCAAAAGCTATTTGATTAATAATCACGCACATTATATATGCATCTTGCACAAAGCAGCACACATAAAATTTTGTGGCTGAAGGGACTATTTTACTTTCATGTTCATACTAATTCAAAGAAAAGATTTGAAACAATAAAAATATGTTGATCAGTATTAGGCGTCTTCCTAACTGTCTATCGATCCTAAGACGACATGATGCGCGCAATGAATTCAAACACAGATTTCTTCAGGGTGTCCTAATTGAAGCTCGTAAGTCATCGCGCGAGCACAGGAAATGTTTCATTGACCACTTTCAAGACGAGAACGCATCGTTCGATCCCTGCCAGATAGGACAACGCCTTTTTTTACTTTTTCGGGTAAATTAATCAAATAACTTGTTCCGCTCTGAGCGGAGCAGTGGGGAGTGCCAGACTTTTACAGGCTAAAACTTATCCATGTTTCTTCTTTTGCCCTTTGTGTTCCAGGACCGCAGTATCGACGCCTAACAGAAGGACAACATAACGCCACGCTCGTAATCCGCGAAAGGCTAGACAGAGGTGTACCCTTATAGTTACACCAACCTCGTTATTTTTAAGTCCCATGTTTTTCTACATTATTCTCACATATAATTTTAACATGAATGATGTAACCATGATTTTGTAAAAAAAAAAAAATATTTAAAGAGTGTCCATGGAATTTCTTGCCCATTCTTCTCCATAGAAGTCTCAATTTGGAATGGGCAACTACAGTACTTTCACAAGTTATTATATCTTGTGACTGGGACTGCAATTTTTTTTTGACATTTAAAAATGCCTGTAATGGTCTAATTGAAAATAAATGCTTTGAGTTTTTTTGAGTTACAGTGGCAAGATTGTTGTCCTGAGTTTGCCAGTCAAATATGACTAGAATGCTAAAAAAAGGCCATCACTACCTTTACAGTCATTTAATTTAAAGGGGTGAACATAATTATTCCTACTGACATTTCTAATGGTATCATAGTTTCAAACAATCACTTACATGACACATTGACTTTTGAACCTTGGCGCAATCTTTATCACATTCTTTTGTTTATAAAATGTTAATTAGTCATTGATTGTTTTATTATTTGAGCACAGGTAATTTGTTTTATTGTAGGATATTGTTTCAGCTCATTTTCTTTAACATCTTGTTTAGAGTTTAATTGTTTTTAAGAGGATATCACATTCAGTATTTTTTTTAAATTGTTGGTTTATATGATTGCTGGTAGATTCACTCAGTTTATATTCGAAAATATAGCATTATGACACTTGCAGATAATGTAGTGTCATAAAAGACTTATAGGAATTGGATCAGCAGATCCAAAGATTATCCCTCTCCCCAAAGAAACTTTAGCTCTTTATAATATTAGAATAGATATTGCTCAAAGTTATTGTTATGATTATAACTTCATATACAGTCCTTCAGTGGTACACAGGCAGACTTAACCCAACAAATCTCTAATGTAATGAAACTGCATTTATAAGAAAAAAATACTTGAAATGATAATGACTATAATTGATAAAACTGTAGAGGTCCTACAAGGAGAGGGTTGATATTTAAAGTTAAGAAAATTAAGAAGGGGCTAGTCATACAAAGGTACTTTTATAAGTTTTTATTTAACAAATATATTTGCTCTATTTTTAAATTCCAGGGAGAATGTATGACCTACTTTTAAGGGCTAAACACTGCTAGTTTTTTTTTTTAATTAAGCACATTTTTCTAACAACAGTTTGATCATTAAATTCTAAATGAAGGAAGATAACATTTGGCCGAAATATAGGAGATTACAAAATGTGGTTGGTTAAAGGAGCTTACACTTTCATATTTTGTATTCTTTGGTTAAATACCTTACCTTCAATTAAGTAGTAGTAGTAGTAGGCATTAATACAGCTAGTTTTAAGATTAATTTACTTTTCATTTAACTTGCTTCTCTTTAACTTGTGAAATACTATTAATGTGTTTGTGTAACACTGAAATAAATACAGGTCTGATATTATGTTTGTTTAATTAATTTAAATAGTCAACTTTAGAAAGTAACAACTAAGTAGCAACATTGTAGAGAAATAAACATGCCAAACATGCAACTATTCAGTGTTTATTATTCGTTTCAAGGCTATCACAAATTTACCCTATATCTAGATCATGTGTTCAGATAGCAGCTATAATAGTTATACAGATTTTATTTGATCCCATGAAGTACTATTCTTCATTTGTTGAGTATTTTAATGAGTTCCGTTTTCTAGATCATTTTAAGAACAGTACCTCTACATTCACGTTACGAAAAACTTTTTTTTTGTTAAAATGTTATTTTGTTTTTAACTACGTTGTTAAACGAGACTTTCGTAGAATTACATTATATGTTTGTGGTTCCTTTCTTTCGTTATTGTAATGCCTACCCGTTGTCGCCAATGATGACACATAAATAAATTAGTTTGAATAAATGTCTACTTATAATGGGTGTTTAGACTATCTGTGCCACATTGACTATAATTTCCCTTCACGCCGGCAGGTTCTAAAGTGCACATTACTAGATATTCCCGCACATAGAAACGGCGAACAGTTACGATAATTAATTTGTAAATATTCACAACTTACCGGTTTAAAATTAAAGCTGGTAACAGAAAAAAAACAGATAACTATAACAAAACGAAATTTAGGAGAAACTAGTCGACACAACCGAGGTATCACTACACAAACTAAAAATTTATTTTAATAAAAAGCAACAAACACGCACTCACTGCGTGATTTGACGTGCCGTATTTGATTTAGTGCGGACACCACAAAAAATATTTTTTTAATCACAATACGATGAGGGTAACATTGACTCCATTTATATATTATATTAGTCTATGATTGACTCTCCGACAATCAGTCCGATTGATTAGAATGTCAGCGAGGAAAAAGCTACTATCTATTTATGTTAAGTTTATTTACTTGCACAAAATGTTGTTTGTTTATATGGATCTAACAAAAGTGTTTTCGTCCATGTCACAAAAATTAACTGTGTACCTATATCTAACTGGTTTAAAACTCATTTTGTTTTAATGCGTGCACATTTGCATGCCGAAATGGCTACAACATTTAGCTGAACTGCTATTAAACAGACGATATAAAGTTAGTTTATAAATTCAAAGTACTAGTATTTTTGTGGACGAATGTTTGTCACCCTGTAATTATTTTACCATTTTTATACTTGTTTATATTTGACTATTCATAGATATAAATATTTGTATTTAAAGACAAAAAGATATTTTTGAACGTGTAATCCCACGACAATGTCAAAATCACATGGCGTTGTTGTCATTCTACGAGTGCGACTTTCAGTGTCAAAAATAACTCGTGTCAACTCGTGTGAAGATTTGAAACCGTGCAATGTGGTTATTTACATGATAAAATAAATATTAAAAGTCATTTTATTAGAATATACCAGTAAAAGGTGGATGAAAAACAAAATGAATGAAAACGATGAAAAAGCGTTTGCTGAACTTGGTGTTAAAACCTGGCTTATCAAGCAGTTATTTAGTCTGGGTATGTTTTGTATTTTAGAAGTGAATCAAAATAACCGTGTGACAGATAGACAGAAGAAAGAAACTTTGTTTTATACTATCTTGTGATTATACTAAGTAGTGATATCCATTAGAGAACCTTTCGTTTTAATTATGTTAAGTATTAACCAAATAAACCATGCTAACAAAACTAAAAGCACAGCTTATTTCAAAGGAAGTTTCTACCAGCAGACCTTCAAAAGGAATAACCTTAAATTACACTTTTTTTTCATTACATTTTTTTCAGGTATCAGAAGTCCAACACCTATACAAAAAGCTTGTGTATCCCGCATAATAGCTGGTGAAGATTGTATTGGAGCAGCTAAGACGGGTTCAGGCAAAACATTTGCATTTGCACTGCCTATACTTCAACATTTGGCTGAAGATCCTTATGGGATCTTTGCTTTAGTGCTGACACCAACACATGAGTTGGCTTATCAGGTATATTTTTTTTGTTGATCAATTTTTTACTTAGCCTTATAAAAGGAAATGGTGGAGCAAGCTGGTCAGAACCAAAATAGAGTCCACATATTTAGCTCTAAATAAAAATTGAATTCATGATGTGAATTTTCTGTACCAATACATTTCCTAGAGGTATAATCTAATATTAAAATTCTTGTGTTGCTGTGCTGGTTACCAAACTCCTTCAAAATGGCTGGATCGCTTTGTTTGAATTTTTGAGTGCATATTGGGTAGGTCTGATAATCTGCCAATATCTATTTTTTTTTATACTCATAAGTGATAAGGGTGGCGTAAGCAGTGGGTGAAACCGTTGGGAACAGCTAGTATATAACTCTAGAAAATGCCTAGGTGCCAAATTGTTTAGTTACAAAACGTAACTGCAAGATTTTTTTTACCCAGACTTACTGTCAATAAAGCAAAGCATTTTCTAGTACTTTGCACACTATTATATAGGTTGTGATTAAAAAAAACAACATTACACCTGTATATTATATACTGTATAACTGCAGTAAACACACATAGTAGGGTGTGAATTCTTTCTCAAACTACATTCCTTTCGCTACTGAGAAATTCCTGTTTGAAAAACTATGCCTAGCCTGAGTATCCAACCCAGCACTACATACACTGCAATAACCAATGAAGCAATAAATTGTTTAAAATTAACTTGTTACTAATCAATTCTGTCATAATCATTTTAGATAGCAGACCAGTTCAGCATCCTAGGCCAGCCGCTCAAGCTAAGAGTATGCATAGTGACTGGAGGATCAGATCAACTGGAAGAATCTCTGAAGCTCGCTAAACGACCCCACATAGTTGTAGCCATGCCCGGACGGTTGGCGGACCACATTACAGGATGTGACACTTTTAGTTTGAAGAAAATCAAGTATTTGGTGCTTGATGAAGCTGACAGGTAGAATAAAGTTCTTTTTATGGTTCTGTACATCATCATCTGCCTAGCCTTTTCCCAACTATTTTGGGGTCGGCTTCCAGTCTTACTGGATGCAGCTGAATATCAGTATTTTACATGGAGCGACTGCCTATCTGACCTCCACAACCCAGTTAGTACTAGGTAATACAATACCCCTTGGTAAGACTGGTTGTCAGACTTTCGGAACACTGACTACCTGTAACGACTGTCAAAGATCTACAAATGACAGCCGGGACCAACGGCTTAACGTGCTTTCCGAGGCACGGAGGAAACTCGGTATGTAACGGGTGGTCACCCATCCACAGACCAACCTAGGCAAGCGTAGCTTAACTTTAAGATCGACCTGAGCGGCTGCTATTATTTAGCCAGGAGCTCCTCATTTATGGTTCTGTACATCAAGAAGGAAAAACTGAACCCTTATTCACTTTGTTATCCGTCTGTTAAGACTCTTTATCTTGGGAACGTGTGGAGGTATCCAGTTGAAATTAAAACCATCAACTCCAAGTCTACGCAGTCAAAAGATATGGCTGCTTATGTCGCAAGTTTGTACAGAACCCTTGTTGCGCGAGTCTGACTCGCAGGTTTTTTTTAATTTACAATTCCTGCAGTATCCACCATAATAGGCATGACGACAGTATAAAAAAATCGCTGATTCAGTGATGACAGGGGAGAAGTCATATTAAAAAAAAAGTAAACACAGGTTTAGTTTTATTTAAAAATAACAGATTATTAAGATTTTCAATAAAATAAAACATTAAAATACTGCAATCGGCCATTTTGACTGAAACACCGATCACAGCGTATGACGTCACGGTTATGTGATTTATGGGACGTTGTTATAGAAACAATGTCATTTTTATTTAACTGTGACGTCATGCCGACGCCATGACACATGCGAGCTGTTTTCGGGCACTATTGAAAAATTATGAGAAAAATGGCTTCAAACTTTGTTAAACTTAAGTTTATTACCGAAATAAAGGCTTTTTTGTAAATAGTAAAAGTGTACCCAAATTATGGAAGAGGATTTTAAAATCTTTCGTCACGCCTATTACCTGTATACATTATAATTAAATAAATAATACTAAACTAGCCAATTTAAATGATATCATCAATCCCCAAGTGATGAATTTAAATTATTCAGGTAATAATTAGAGGTTAAATAAAAAGTGTTTTCCGCTCTTTTGTGCCATTGCTAGGCAAATACCTCCCCTTTCTAAATGTATAAATAACTTTCTAAGGTATCTTTCCAAATGTATCTAATTTCTGCGACATCACAAAGTATAAAGTAAAAAAAGAAAGACCAAGTCAAAAAACAACCATAATTATTTCATTAATACACATAACTTACTTATCAATAGGTTATGTTAACACACATTATTATTTTCAGACTGTTCAGTGAATCATTCCAAGATGACTTGGAGACCATATTCAATGCATTGCCGGCTCAGAGACAGAACCTACTGTTCTCAGCAACAATCACACAAGATGTCAGAGAATCCAAACTGCTTTCACTTAACAAAGATGTAAGAACCTTTTCATTTTTGATAATTCACTCTGTTTGGAAGGAGCTCTTTCCGTGGTTTCTCTGTGGCGTTCTTCGGTGACTAAATAATATCAGGCGCATGTGTTGATCTTCATGGTTGGCACATTGAGCCCCAAGTTCCGGCAGTCATTTGTAGATTTCTGACAGTAGTGTCAGCTAGTCAGTAGCCTGTAAGTCTGACAACCAGTCCTAGCAAGGGGTATCGTATTACCCAGTACTAACTGGGTTGTGGAGGTGAGGTAGGCAATCGCTCCATGTAAATGTTAATATATTAGTTTTATTCCACAATTATTTTATACTCTTTGCTGTGCCCTACAGGGTCCGTAATTGTACCTTAGCTTAAAGCCCATTGTAAGATCTTCACACATGAAATACAAATAAAGATTTGAATATAAGATTCCGGCAGTTATATGAAGTCTCATGTAATAGGGGACGAGTATAATGCCGTCAATTGAGCACAAATGGTTATTTAGGTTAGATTCAGATGGTTATTTAGGTCCAAACACAGGAGCTTGTGGCAAAATGTTAGAAAAGGGGGGGTATTGGGTATTACCCAGTGCTAACTGGGTTGTGGAGGACAGACAGGCAGTCATTCCTTGTATTATTGGTATTATTAATATATTAACAAAATAATTTTTAATATTAATTAATCAATAATTTTATTGAGATCAGTCACATCAAAATTATTATTAAATTGTACTTATTGTATTGTATAACGGGCTGGTGTCCGCAACTCCACGTCTGAGGCGATAAGATATTATTAAAATAAATTGGTATGTTTATAATACCTCTATATAACTCTTCTGGAAAAACGACAATGATGTTATGAGTCTGTCAATTCTTCCAGAAACTTCTAACATGGACTGAGACGGACAGCCAGCTGACAGTGACGACCCTCGACCAGCGATACGTGGTGTGTCCCGCGTACGCAAGAGACGTGTACCTCGTGCAGACGCTGCGGAAGTACCGCGAGATTAAACCGAGCAGCCATATCATCGTGTTCACGGATACCAAGAAGTAAGTCTTCATTGCTGTTGTCATCATTTTCCTGCCCTTGTCCCATTCTATTTGGGGTCGGCGCAACACGTTTTCTTCTTCCATTCTCCCCTAGCAGACGTCACAGCAACATTCACTCCTTTCTCCTTCATATCATTCCTTACACAATCCTTCATTGCTGTTGTATGGAAGCTTTAATCAGTAACCATTTAAATTCAACTGTGATAGAAAACTTAGCATTATGTTTTTTCGTAAGAGGTTGTGTCATGCAGGGCCTGCCAGGGCCACCGCCGTGTTGCGGGTTGTTCGAAAGAGATACCGCGGCCCCGGAACGTAAAGGGCAATAGAAGGAACATGGTGGGTTTTAGTCAGTACAAGTCTGACACTCGCCTCCGCTCCGCCCAGAGCGGGAAAAGTTATTTGATGATAACCGCAAAAAAGAGGTTATGTCATAGGATGCATATCAAGCAAACCATAGAGATTACTTTCTTTGATTGTAAGAAGTCTATATAAATGTATTTTTTTACCTATTTTTATAACTAGAGTCGTTAATAAAATATTTTCTTGACTGGAGGCCTTAAATCCAAGGCACCCATAGGATAATCCGGTTGAACAGCTAACAACGTCATAGGCAGACATGCCAGAACTCATAATCTAATATATAAAATTCTCGTGTCACAGTTTTCGTTCCCATACTCCTCCGAAACGGCTGGACCGATTTAAACGAAATTTTGTGTACATATCGGGTAGGTCTGAGAATCGGCCAACATCTATTTTTCATAGCCCTAAGTGAGCAGCGGGTGAAACCGCTGGGCACAGCTAGTTAAAACTATATATTTATTAATGACTAGCTTTTGCCCGCAGCTTCGCTCGCGTTAAATTCGGGGTAACACAGTTCCCCTTGTGCGCCTTATTGATTTGTAATAGCAACGCTGAGTTTTCCCTTTTCTGCCCTCTTTCAAAAAACGTGGGATGTGAGGGATCACATCCCACGTTTTTTTTTTTTTAAATAGCCTATGTCCGTCTCCTGGTTCCCAACTATCTCTGTACCAAAATTCATCAAAATCGGTTTAGCCATTAAAGCGTGAAGAGGTAACAAACAAACAAACAAACTCACTTTCGCTTTTATAATATTAGTAAGGATACGCCATTTATGTCTAACTAGCTTTCGCCCGCTTTAAATTCGGGATAACACAGTTCCCCTTTCCTGATTTGCAGGTACCTGCTACCTGTAGTTTTTTCTAGCGCCTTACAGAGATAGCTCTGTACCAAAATTCATCAAAATCGGTTTAGCCATTTAGGCGTGAAGACGTAACAAACAAACTCACTTTCGCTTTTATAATATTAGTAAGGATATATATACGTTCGAAAAATTTGATGGCTTTAAAAGCCAACAGACACCGTAAATTCATCTTTAGGTAGTGGCAATAAGATGTAAATTCCAATGTTTAGACTTAGAAATCTACCCCAAATCATTTTTTCAAAAGGTCCAAATAGAATCATTTACTTTATCAATACTGGCCCCAAACTTATTCTTTTTTTTCTATCGTACTAGAGAATGCCAAGTCCTATCAATGATGCTGAACGCTATATCCATGGACAACGTCTGCCTCCACGGCTTCATGCGTCAAAAGGAACGGGTGGCCGCCCTGACTCAATTCCGCAGTAACCTCAAATGTACGCTGGTAGCTACCAACGTTGCTGCAAGAGGCCTGGATATACCTACAGTAGATTTAGTCGTCAATCATAAACTGCCGCTGGAACCTAAGGAGTATATTCACAGGTGAGTTATATTAGAACTGCTCAGGTAACGAATTTCAGTCTTCCTTAGTCTTATCCTAGGTTTAACAATCCAGGTTATAAACAATCTGTGTTATTTGATGCAGCAAAAGACACAATGCAGGAACTAACACAAATAATATCAAACTGATAACTGATTTAAAAAAAAGTAAGTTAGAAATTAGATTGAGCCATTGGCATTTACACACATCACTTACATTTATAAGGGTCGCCCACTACTGGGCGGTGTGTGTCTCAAGATTACACCAAATAGGAGTCCAGCTCAGCATAATAACAGGTAGACTACCTGACGCTGGTATTCTGCTTAATCCTGCTAGTGACACACTTAAGCTTTAGAGCCCCAGCGGCACAAAACGTTCCAGTAAACAAGTGTTACCGTTGAGCCCCGCTGGCACAAATTTGTGCCACCAAACCCCGACCGATTTAAAACTGTATTTGTAGTAAAAATATGTCTTAAAATCAGATTACGCTTACGATAAGAGCCCTCCCGGCGGTGCTTGACGGACAGTTGACGTAAATAATGGCGGTCCTTGAGAGGTTAAACATTATTGGCGTAATGTGGGGGGTACTATTAGGTAACCCTTTGCCTAACCCTACGGGGATTTCAAGCGTGATGTTAAATCATTTATATCAATTGTCTCGCAACAGGGTCGGCCGCACAGCGAGAGCAGGCAGGAGCGGTATGGCGATATCTCTGATCACGCCCTACGATATACTGCGGCTGGGAGAGATTGAAGAAGCGATCAATACCAAACTCACAGAGTACAAGATCGATGGTGAGTTTAATCGCTGATATAACGCTCCGGAAATATGTAAACTCAAACTCAAAGCATTTATTTCAATTGGTCTAATTGAAATAAATGCTTTGAGTATTACAAGCACTTTAGAATTTCATAAAAACAAAAAAGTTGCTGCAACAGTCCCAGTCACAAGACATAATAACTTCGAAAGTACTGTAGATGCCTATTTCAAAGCGTAGATCTCTATGGAGAAGAACTGAAGAAGGGGCAAGAAACTCCATGGACATTCTTTTAAATCATATTTTTTTACAAAATCACATCAAAATGGATACATCATTCATGTTGAGATGATACATACATGTGAGAACGATGCAGAAAAATGAGCACATTAAGAGCGCCCAAAGTAAAAGCAAAAACAAGAGTTTTATAGATGAATTAATTAATGAAAACAAACCGTGGCGGCTATGAGATGACCAGTCACGACTGACAGCGCCCGTTCACAATCATGACGCATATATCAGCCCCATTCATGCTAACTGGAACCTGGTCCTTAGATCCTAGGTACAGTCTTGTTCAAACAGTGACAACGTTACGAATAACAGTCGTGGTATTTAGGCCTGAAACTGCGTTAAGCGGGCATGTCAGACTTGTACTGACTAAAACCCACCCATGTTCCTTCAATTGCCCTTTATGTTCCGGGGCCGCGGTATCTCTTTCGAACAAACGGCAACCCCGGCAAGCGGTGGCCCTGGCAGGCCCCTCTGCTTTGCTGACATCTCTTTGAGGCGCGTGACCACTAACGGCCTGTTGTCAATAGACGGACGGACGGTGATCTACCCATTGCTCACCGTCTACAGACCCGCATCTACGGTGGCCGGGAGTCGGGGCGTTACCCCGCTCCCGTGGGTAGTAGCGTGATGTTGTATAGCATAGTGAAAAAACATATCATATAACGTGATACAAACAAATCTTTCCTCTTAATAATGTTAGTATAGATTAACGGTATGATACCTTACTTTTTAATGTTCTCAGATGACGAAGCAGTTAAAATCTTCACGACCGTCAGCGTGACTCGTCGTGAGCAGGAAGCTCAGTTGGACAACGAGGAGTTTGAGCAGAGGAAGAAGAACTACCGCGTCAAGCGATGGATACAGGCTGGAGTTGATCCTGACATGATGGAAGAAGGGTGAGGGACTATCAGTTATATGGAAATTGGTAATAGGAGTGCTTTTGGATGGCTCAAATAGATCAAAATGAGTTATAATTTCGCATATATTGCAATGGTACTGTTGCTGTGATGCTTACATCAACCCACTGCTGGACAAAGGCCTCTGACCCGACGTCCCTATGACTTCTAGTTGGTGCGATTCAGTGCCAATATCGTTGATTTTATATAGCTCGTCCCGCCATCTTCTACGAGATGGTATACAAAGTGGTTATGACAATACGAAAATAAATGAAAAAATTGACAATACTAGTTTATAAGAATAATTCTAAACTATCAAAAAACCCTAATGCCAAAAATAAAAATTTCGAACAAACTAAATGGCATAAAAGTGTAAGCAAATTAGAACAACCTATTTGTAAAGGACAAATAGGTCACTAACCTATGAGGTACGTGCAGCAGGAGTAAAGAACAAATTCCGAGTGACGTCTATGACGCGATGCGCTACGGGCCAATCACTGCACTTTCCCCGCCCCGCGCCTCACTTCATACCACCAAACGGACCCTATAACTCACTTTTGCGCAGGTTAAGGTCGTTATCCTGTCAGTACTTCCCTTTTATTTAAACCAAATTTTAAAAATGTAAAATAATTTCCTGTGACTAAACTACTAGATATGTTCAAATATTTTTTTATAGATAGACTGAGAACGTCTTGAGGTATGCGTAGTTTAATTTATTGTCGTATTATCTTAACCACTTTGTAAATAGGAACGAAAGAAAACATATTCATTGGACTCACAAAAGTCAAACAACTAAAATTTTACTACAATGTAAAATCAGAATATTTTTTTTTTAAACTAAAGCAAATTATACTAATTCGGTTCGGTTATACAGGGTTATTTGTAAAACACCGGCAACGTCTCAGGACCATGTTACTAACATCATAATCAACAACTTTTGTTCTAGGACATTTAAACATTTATCATATTTTAGTTCATCAGATTTTCATACAAAAATAAAAATATTGAAATTGAACGCTCTAAATGTTACGAAATCTATGCGAAGCAAACGTACCTACAAGCGGCGGTGTAGGTATGTAGGCAAAATACGGAGTTGAAATGTGTTAGATAGGACAACGAAATCTTGAAGATTTGTTTTTGGTAAATGTATAAAATTTTGTAAAAAATCATGGAACAAAAGTTGTTGTTTATGATGATTGTAATACAGTCCTGCAAGGTTGTCGGTGTTTTACAAATAACCCTGTAGTGTATATGTATACAACGACCACCCAAGCTATTAAAAACCAGTTTATGCGGATCTATCAGTGTCGTGTTATACAAAAAATATACCTTAGTGTTTGTGTGCAGCCAAAAGTGATCTCAGCACGTTTGGTTTTTTAATGACAATATTGATGTTGCCAATAAAAAAATAAAACCAATTCTGGAGTGGTCACATTATACATTAACTTGTCTATGCATCATTAGTATTAATTCAAACATTTCTCACCAGTCTCGAAGAAATGCGCCGAAAACGGATAAAAGCCGCGAAGAAGGCGAAACTGGCGAAAATTAAAGAAGTACAATCACAGATTCAGACCCAAAGTCCTGTACAAAACGAAGATCGTCTTCAGAACGAAACTCAAGACATCGACGCTACAATCAAGGATAACTTGAAGAAAGTCAACAAATCGCTTATGAAGAAAGATGACCGGTTCAAAGATGTTATAGGCAAGATAACTAAGATTAAACGGAAAGCTGAACATGTTAAAATCAAGAAGGATGTCGCAGAGATAGGAAAAAAGAAGAAAGGAAATAAAGTGTTGAGAAATAAATGATTGATTTTGAAATTCTTTTTTTTTACCCAAGTATTATTTATGCCATTTTTGCCTATGGGAAATCATCAAATAACTTCCCCGCTATGGGCGGACCGGAGGGGAGTCTCAGACTTGTACTAACTAAAATCCGCTGGGGCCGCGGTATCTTCCGAATAACCCTTCACCCCGTGCGGCGGTGTCCGCTTTCTAATCTGCCCTTGCTAATTTTAAGATTTAACCTCATCCTTCCAGAGCGGGAATACTATGCCACGCGTTTTTCGCTCAAGCAAATGACGGTTCCCAGTGACAGAAAAGAAAAGGAGTATGGATTAGTGTTATTCCGTGCTGCTAAATAAGGCGCAACCCTTCAGTCGTCAGTCCTCTAACCTTTTTAACCCCATTGTCACATATATGTGACAAACAACCGCGTGTCCTTGTCGCTAACGACACACATATATGACAAAAATGTATGTACTTAAATTAGTTTCTCGGCGTAGAGGTCACGCGCGTTTATGCTCTATTGTCCAAAAGGTTCAGTGGCCCACGCTACACTAACCTGCCCAGGAGAGGCTGTTAGACGTAACAGTGTATAACCGAAATGTCCACACTGCAGAAGACTGCATAACTTTGAGATCGTTATAATGTAGCCTCAGCATTGAGAGAACGTCGATGAGGAATTTTTCAAATCATTGTAAGGCGCGCACACCGCTGGAAGCGCGGCGAAGCGCAATTGAAGACAACAATTTAATATAAACCTTAACTACCTTGACATACGGTCTACAAAAGAATAAATTTGCATGCTGCGCTCGGAGCGCCTTCAAGCTACTACAAGAGCATGCGCGCGAGTGCTCCAGTCGCCGCCATGCTGCTCTGCGCTCCGCTGCATTGCTCCGCGCGCGGCTGACTGGCTTTTTCTGCAAGCGCATCAATAATAATCATGTCCCAGTCCACATCCATTACGAACGAGAGCGAGTTGTCTGTGCAAAGTACCGATCAGCACTAAATGACATGGCCGCGCTCGGAGTAGCTGCGCGCCGCCGCGCTCCTCTGCGCTCGAAGGCTCTCAAGGGCTCTTGGCAACGATCAAAGGCCGCGGAATCCGCCCGCGCGTTTCAAGGAAATGCGCTCCACCGCGCCTCCAGCGGTGCGCTGGGCCTTTGTCCTACAAAATTTAAAACTGTACAAAGCTATTCAGGGAAATTGAAATAAAACAAAACAGTTAAGTAGTTAATAATTTATTACATTTTATACATTGTAAAATTACAAATAAATACAACAATGATATATGTATATTCAAGCAATGTTGCGACGATGGCAAATAATTTGGCACAAAATTGTAAAAGCTTTCGCGTGGTTGAGGCCGCAGCTATTCGTATAGATTGCCTCTAATACAGGGTGTAAAAAGACCTTTCGCAAACCCGTCATCAGCGCATTCTCTACATCAAACTCGGAAACAGTGAGTAAACAGTTATTTTCTCAAAGGGATGTCAGCAAAGCAGAGAGGCGTGCCAGGGCCAACGCCTGCCGGGGATGCGGGTTGTTCGAAAGAGATACTGCAGCCCCGAAACATAAAAGGCAATGGAAGGAACATGGGTGGGTTTTAGTCAGTACAAGTCTGACACTCTCCGCTCTGCCCAGAGCGAGGAAGTTATTTGATGAATTCCCACCCCAAAAAAAAGCAGTTATCCTTACTAATATTATAAAAGCGAAATTGAGTTTGTTTGTTTGTTACCTCTTCACGCTTTAATGGCTACACCGATTTTGATGAATTTTGGTACAGAGATAGTTGGGAACTAGGAGACACGGACATAGGCTATTTTTTAAGAAAAAAAAAGTGGGATGTGAGGGAGAAAGAGGGAAGAAAAGGGAAAACTTAGCGTTGCTATTACAAATCAATACGGCGCAAGGGGAACTGTGTTACCCCGAATTTAACGCGAGGGAAGCTGCGGGCAAAATCTAGTTATATTATATTTTTATATATCCTGCTATTGTCTATGTGACATTTTTTTGTTGCAAAATTGCGGTCACACATTCTTTCTATTTATACCAACAGCTCAAATCAATATAATAAAGTACTATATAAAGCGTCACGTTTCCGAAATATAAGTTTATCAAATCTTTATTGGGTTTCGGCTCAAGTCTTTTTACACCCGATATTTAAAATTAGTGTCATAATATAACGACTCGATACATTTACTTGAATATATTACTTAATCACCTATAATATACGCTTTTGACCAACTGTGGGCTTTGCTTTGATTGTAGATTTTTGAAGTGAGTGAGAATGGACGAGCTTAATTTACACTACGGTGCCGAAAACTCGTAACTATTTCAGTAGCGATAATATTCAAATCTTATTAAAAATACATTGAGACTGAAACGGTTCCGGGTTTAAAGTCATAATTAAACATTAAAATATTTCGTAAAAATATAACATTTATCACCACAAGGTCAGATTAAATTAGCTAGATGAACTCCGCCTTTCGTTAGGAAAAATCAATTAAAAAAGTATTTTTGAGACCAAAACCGCTGGTAATATAGTAATCATGAATACTTTATCAAACTAAAACGGAAACGTCTATATCCGAAACCTATAGGCCAAAAGTCCTTGGTCAAGAATTATGTAGACAAGGTGGGTAGACGTTTTATAACTGCTCATGTAGGCCTATGTGAAATAAACTATTTAGATTTATGAGTTGAAACTTCTATCACGAACGACATCAAATTGAAGTTGTGGCTATTCCAACCCTCAGATTTCAGTCAGACTTCACTTTCCAATAGTCTTCAATCTCTGACTTCAATCTCTCGTAGATTGAAGTCGTGGACTAGTTAATTAGTAAGTTTGAGTTGAGAAAACTACGGTTTTGATTCTTTGTTTTTCTCTATCACGTCTGCGGAGTTTCGCTAGTTAACCTTTTGCACGCTAGCGCTGTTTTACGTTACTTGACCCCAACGAAAAGCCTTGTAAAAATGTATATAAGTGCATATGTGTGAGGCATTTTCGCCACTAATGGGACATTTTCGATTTTCATATAGTTTATTATAATTTAGACAACTTTAGTTGTCGTGGCGTCCCAGCCACGCAGTTTTTCAACTTAATTTGCCAATAGCGTTCAAAAGGTTTAATATAATTTGACCGTGTGTGTTTTATCAAGTAAGTAGTTAAACAGAATCGTAGGACATGCTTATAAATGTAAACATTTAACTATGATATTTTAGGTGTGGATTCTTGCATTTTTTTACTAGCATTTACCGTGCCAAGTGTAATTTACTTACGCATAAAGTATAACTTGATATAAATTCTAATATAACTTTAAAATCACAATAATAATTCATCGTCTAAATACTACACACTTAAATATTGGAATAACAATTCAGAACTTAAAATAATAACCAATAAAATTATAATTAATATGGGCAATTTTGAGCAAAATAAGAAAACAAAATTTTAGTCACTTTATAAAGTGGTGCAAGTAATATTTTTACAAAATAACAATAGGTGTAATTTCATCAATAAAACTGAACGCGATTAACACTATCTAAACTGTATTCATGAGCTGTCAGTGTCAATCAGGAGCTGTCAATGTCAATCGAGAGCTGTTAGTGTCAATCGTTATCATCAGCATTATTCTCCTGCCACGCAACATATCATCCTATGCATATATTTTTTTACACATTCAAGTATTCTCTAGAATTCAGTTTAGATGTTGCCAGGTTTTGTTTTATAAATAAAGTCAGTCCTTAGAAAAAAAAAAACTGATATTTTTAAAGTATTCTTCACAGATTCGAAATACATAAATTTACAAAAATTCTTTAGTATCAAAGCACTTACAGCTACAGAGTAAGGCCGAGCTTTAGAATACCAGTATTTTTCTTTACATATCTTTATTTAATGTATTGTATATTTGAGGCCAAAGCGAATGGCCAACTTTTATCAAACATATTATTAACATTGGGAATTTGAAATGGCGAAAGGGACAAGAACGTTGTTGGATTTGCAACAGAGAGAGACTATGACCTCTTCGGATACAATACACTGGTCTCACCTAATTAAAAAAACCGCCGTAAAAGTGTTCATAAAAACCTATTTGCAAAATAAACTTTTATCAAGCTCTGGTTTACGCCGACGAAAATTCATCAGATTAGCGTTTTAAAATGAATGTTGTGACTTAAATTCCTCAATCACTTATTTATGGGGAACCTCATCTTAAGAAAAAAAAAAAAATCCAAGTTTGTATTTTAAATTTGATTGAGAAAGTTATAACCAGCAGTGGCCTAAAAAGTCGATTTAATGAAATGTGTAATTATATAATACACGTCATGATTTTTCCATATTGATTGAGTGATCGCACTTATCGATGAGGCTTGGCTTAAGCGGAGCAGAGAGATCTTTATATGTCCATGCAATTAAAGGTGAGGCCTTCGGATCGAAAGGGACTCGATACCTCTGTGACAAAAGTGTTGATACCTGATAGGCTCAAGCCATTTCCAAGTCGACAAGTGACGTTACTATCTTATTCTGCAGTAAACGAGTAGATAATTAGATTATTCAGACATTTGCAGCAGCGAATTGATGGTCGCGTCTTTGTTGCCGCCGTTTGCTTCCAAAACAGACTTGATGACTTCCTTGTCCATACTCGGGAACATTTCTTCGATCTGAGAAAAGATACGTTTTTTTTTTAATATTCACTGATACAGCCAGCGTCCCTTAAAGGTTACACTTCTAACCTCGGAGTAACTAAGTAAGTACTGTAACGATTTATAGCTTACATTCATCCTTAAATAAGAGAGACTCCTTATTGCGACATTCGGATTTTCAAATGATTTGAATATAGAAAATAAATATGGTAATCGAATTCTATATTTGTAAAGTGTAGTGGTGGATTATTTAAAATTTCTGTCACTGAAAATTAAGCCAAATAGGTTTTATCTTTACGGTACCAGCATCCGAACAGGTCGGTGTCCTAATCTAGGTTTAACAAAGATTGCCGAGATCGTTCCGTGTATAGACTGATCGACTATTAGATATGGAGATCCCTTTACACAAAATAAATCACACGAAGCCGTGGTTCCCGCTGTCATTAACAGTCACTACGGGTATTTAGAAATTTTGAGGTTAAGCCGAGCTTGTCTATTTTGTTTTTTGGATAGCTATAGGTAGAGATAAAGTACGAAAAGACAAGAAAGATAAAAAACTAAACTCTGAAAAAAAAATCACGTATCGACGTAAAGGAAATCGCCATAGCGGGAATGACAAGATGACGACACGGTTGGCGCAGTGGCTGAGCGATCGACTGCTGCGTTGCGTGTCACGGGTTCGATCCCCGCACGGAACAAATATTTGTATGGCCTACAGGTAGTTGTTTCGGGTGTGGCTGTTTGTGTATGTGAGTTTAAATGTTTGTTAACGCACCCACGACACAGGAGAAATTCCTATTGTGGGGCAACGTTAAAAACAAAACTGATTCATTGTATTACAGTCACTGGCTTACGAATGTTAGATAGACATGCATTTAAAACAAACCACCGCAAAGTCCACAGTGATCGGTCGCAGCTCCGGTTACTGTATCTGTTGCGGTACCACCAGCATCGGGAGAATCGTTGCTACGGCAACCGGTTAGACGTAAGAAAAAAATACTACTGTAACAGAGTGGGTATTTTACCCTCTCTGTGTCTCAATCTCTTTCCTTTTAGATCAACATTGATTTTAAAAATTTTAAATATTCATATTTCGAATTTTATTCTGTCATTTCATCTTCAACAGTCATTTTTTCGCTCATTACGTCTTTGGATCTCGGCTAGTAGCCACTTGTGCTAGTTAATGTGTTTTTTACTAAATTGTACCTATTTGTGAAGTTTTTGTGCAGTTTGTGATAATAACTATTTATGATATTTTACTTGACCAAAAATACAATAGTGTATTTTCTCCCTTGATAAAAGGTATGTGTAAAATTATTTAGTATTAAGTTTTCTACCTTCTACATTATTTTTTGTGTTATAGTGTGTCAATTTTGTTATTTTATTGTTTAAAGGGTCCTCCCTCGGGATTAAAGTTATTTAAAAACCTGTAGTGGCTATCATATGTACACCTGTTGCCTCAGCATGTTTTTTTGTTGAGAAGCAAATTCTGTCAGTTTTTAATTTATGTTTTAATTTTTTAAATTTGAATTTAGTGTTTATTTTGTCAAAATAGTATAAGGTTTACGTGTATTTAAAAGAAAAGAGCGCATCTCGCCATCAAACGTAAAGTTTGTCGAGTAATATTGTATTAATCTACACAAAAATTGTTTGAGAAATAAATAAAAAAAAAAAAAAAAAAAACCTCTAACACCTGGAATCTTCAACCTCGCTCGAAGAGCAACGAGCGAGTGTTACACTACTATACTTAAGGCGCTGTACAAAGCAAACACTTCGTAAAACGTCTAGTTTTTCGTCGCAAAGTTAGCCGTATCTGTACATGCCACTAGCCAAAAAAAAATACCGTGTATAGTTCAATACATAAAGTAAAGAGTTAAACAAAATAAGTTTACAAAAGTGGTCTAGTACTACGAAAAAAAAATGTTTAAAAAGACCAAGAAAAAAAATTTTTCGTCTCGAAATTCTCAATTTTTATATTTACAACAAAGAAAATTGTATATACTAAAGAAATATCTAAAATTTTTCAAACATTGAGCTGTATTTTTTTTATATTCAATAAAAACTGCAAAATGACCTACATTTTGGCGGACAGGATATTCAAATAAAATCAAACACCGAAATATTTTCGACCTTATTTCTATTCTTTCGATGCAATACTGTCGTGTACTTGTGTCAGACCATGCCTAGTATGCAGCTAGCGTCACTTTCGTGAATACCTAAAGATTAGCTTATTGCCGCGCCTTAATAGGGTCACTGACCTGCTGCAACTGCTCGGCGGTGATGGGCTGCGGCTGCGGCTGCGCCTGCTGCGCCATGTGCGGCGCGGGCGCAGGCGCCGGGTACATCGGCATGGCGGCGTAACCCATCCCTGTGCTCGGCACCACCAGCATCGGCGGGAATGTTGCCACCGCGGCGGGGCCGACCTGAAGAGGGATACAGCTTTAGAGAGATGCCCAACATAAATACTGTTCACGAAACCGAAAGTCGCTTGTTGCATGTTTGTGTGTTCGGATATACAATATTTGACGACACGGTTGGCACGGTGGCTGAGCAATCGGCTGCTACGCTGCGTGTCGCGGGTTCGATCCCCGCACGGAACAAATATTTGTATAGCCTACAGATAAGTAGTTGTTCCGAGTCTGGCTGTTTGTGTGTGTGAGTTTAAATGTTTGTAAACGCACCCACGATACAGGAGTAATTCCTGGTGTGGGGCAACGTTTTAAAAAGAAATAAGATACCAGATGAATTTTAAATACCAGCTTATAGAGATTATTTTTTTGTTCTGGATGTTTTATGTCCTGGGAATGTTCTAGTTACAGAGATATTAAGGCTCCATCCATTAATTAAAATATTTTTTTTAATGTTATAACTATCCTTTAAAAACCTCCATGATTTCCGTGACTATCAGCACCATGTTTTGAGTGCGTGCCAGGTTAACGGATTAGTATTGACTCCGTTTACACCTTGTATATTTCAGACCGACATACTACGCGGTCAATGGAAACGAACTCAATATGAAAAATATATTATTGGGTTGTAAGAAGAGGTTTTATTGGAAACTAGCTGACGCCCGCGGCTTAAGCCAGCGTGATATCGAAAAAAAATCCTATGTGTTATTCCAGACTACAATCTACCTCTGTGCCAAATTTCATCAAGATCCGTTCAGCCGTTTTGACGTAAAACAGTAACAAACATCCATACATCCATCCTCACAAACATTCGCATTTATAATATCATAACTAGGATACTCACGGAGTAACTGAGAACTAGGTTGATGACTCCTTCCTTTCCATCTCCTTGCTTACCGTTCAGTGAGAACCAGTTGTCGTAAGTCTCGCCCTGAGAAAAAAAAAACAGTAATGTATTATGTATTCAAGAAAAACTGCTCATCTACCAATCAATGTGTCCTTGAATAATTATTTTGTTTTATCTGATTTCAATCAATGTTATAATTTGATAAATTAATTTTAAGGTCACTTTTCAACATTTAAATGGAATTAGTATTAGTAGTTTTATTTCACAATTAGGTACCTAGTTTATACTTGTTTCTGCGCACTACAGGGTCTGTAATTGTACCTTAGCTTAGATCTTCACACATTATAGAATGAAAATAAAGATATGAATATGAACTCTTCATACAAAAAAGAATAAATATTAATACAAGGTGCAGTTTTGCCTTCTCATCAAAATTGAAGAGATGTTCATTTAAGACATAAATAATTACCAAGATAAATTATAATCAGAAGGTATATTATTTGTAGAACTTTGACAGTTGATACAGTTCATACTACAGGTAGTCAGTGACCCAAAATCTGACAACCAGCCTTACCAAGAGGTATCCTATTCCTTAGTACTGGTGTTCAGCTGCACCCGATTTGATTGGAAGCCGAGTCCAAAATAGTTGGGAAAAGGCTAGGGATATGATAAGACTACATGGTTGCCATCGTGGGTACAACCTAGATGATGTAACAGCAGGCGAGGAGCTTGGAGACTGTCACAGGCGAAGAGGATTATACCCAGCAGTGTGTAAAGTCGGGCTTTGGATGATGATGCTTCTCTTTACCTGCAACACAGCTGGTGGGATGGTGATATGTGCCCAGGCGACGAGCTCGTCCATTGTGAACGAGCATTCGTCGAAGATCTCCAGGTAGACCGAGTTGACGCCGGGAGGCAGCAGGCTGGGAAATAAAATCTATATTAAAATGACAATCATTAAAATTCAAAGTCATTTATGATAGGTATTCGGTTGAAAATCGACAGCTTTTAAATGTCAATATACAGGCTCAGCGACAAATTAGGCAGTCTGTGGCCAATGAACACCCATTTTTGTAAAAAAAAAACCTTGGCAATAATGTTATTTATTATTTAACTAGCTTTTGCCCGCGGCTTCGCTCGCGTTAAATTCAGGGTAACACAGTTCCTCTTGCGCCTTATTGATTTGTAATAGCATCGCTAAGTTTTCCCTTTTCTTCCCTCTTTCTCCCTCACATCCCACTTTTTTAAAATAAAAGTTAGCCTATGTCCGTCTCCTGGTTCCCAACTATCTCTGTACCAAATTTCATCAAAATCGGTGTAGCCATTAAAGCGTGAAGAGGTAACAAACAAACAAACAAACAAACAAACTCACTTTCGCTTTTATAATATTAGTAAGGACTTTACACAAAGCAAAACTTAAGCCACTTTGGCCTAGGTTCTTGTGTGGATGGGTTACCACCCGTTTCCGAGTTTCCTCCGTACGTAACTGCTGTAAGCTGTTAGCCCTGGTTATCATTTATAGATCTTTACCAGTCGTTACAGATAGTCACAGTCTCCCGAACGTCTGTCAACCAGTCTTACCAAGGAGTATGGTATAACCGAGTACTAACCGGCTTGTGGAGGTTAGATAGAGAGTTGCACCATGTAAAATACTTGTATATAGCCGCATCTAGTTAGACTGGAAGCCTAACTGTATAAGACAAAGACAATCCCCAAACGACAGCACTTCCTAGTATTACAAGCAGCAATTCTACTAGCATCCCTTCTAGACGTATCTAGAATATGTCGGAAACGTGATGCTTTAGAAGATTTTAATCTCATACAACCTTTGTTTGTATTGATGCCAGTATTGCCAGCTATTTTTTTACAAGGATTTTATGAGTGGTTAATAAAATTATTGTTATCCTGGAAACGTTACGTTTTAGAAGTTTTGGGTCTCATACAAAACTTGACGCTAATGCGTGGCCGTTATTTTTAAAATAAAACAAAATGGCGGAAGTTATATAGGCCAAATAATTGAAAGCTAATTCACATTGCTTGGGTAGTTTATGGTTGTTCTTCTAGGTCTAAGTGAATGATCCATCTGCTTACGATGTTTAGTAAAAAAACAGCGATTGAAAAAAAAGTATGCATCTTCATGAACTGGAAGAATTGCTTATCAACTTACCAGTGGATGACCTTGTTCCACCTTGGCGTCCTGCCGCCACTGGGGTCCGTGTGGGTTTCATATATGCAATGGCCAACGCGCAGTCGCACGTAAGGGTCCATGCGGGTCAGACCTGTAAAAAATAAAGATTCAGTACCTATAATGCTTTAGGGGTCTACAGTCAAGATAAAAGGTTGATGCTCAATAAAATCCACAAGGGTCGATCATTAAAGGAGGTTCGTACCTACCCATACCCATACGTAGTTGGAAAAAGGCTAGACTGTTACTCATTTTTTTTTTATGTTGGGGAACTTCTGCTATATCGTTATGATTACAATTCTTATTGAATGTCAGACAATTTTAAATATTCGCATTATTAGGTAAGTTGGTTTTTGGAATTTCCTTTATTTTTAACCGACTTCAAAAAAGGAGGAGGTTCTCAATTCGACTGTATGTTTTTTTTTTTTTTTTTTTTTTTTTTTGTGTTTGTTACCTCATAACTCTGGTCTGGGTGAACAGATTTTGATGATTCTTTTTTTATTCGAAAGCTGATGGTTGTCGTTTGGTCCCATAAAAAAAATATCAAGATCCGGCCAGTAGTTTTTGAGTTATCTTTAATAATGCGTATTAGATTGACTTCGTCTACGTTGATGATATAATTTTAGAGGTTGTCGAAGACAAATTTAATGAACAAAAAACGCTATGCACTATGATTTGGAAGGTCATCGCAGTTTTTGAGGTGATTGTATTTTAATTTGGTGATAGAACTTCAGTGATATACAACGGAACTCTTCAATAAATGACCGCAAATCTGCCGTGATTGCTGCAATCACATGTATAAGTATGGGTTTCGCCAGGGTAGGCAGGCGAGTGGGAGCAGGGTGCCCGTACCCCCTCCCCTCCCCTCACCCAGTCATAAAGAAACATAATCAATCATTAGATCAAGTATCAGCTGTATCCCCTAGGCGATGATGCATATGATTTCTGAATTGGTTTTAAACTAAAGCATAATTTAGATAGTATTAAATACTATAGCGTGATGTGGAACTAAGGCACTTGTCTCACCGGCAACGATTAACGAGTAACGAGTAGAGCTAGAACTAGAAACGAGTTAGCGAGACGTGGGGAGCAAGTGCGTAGTTCCGATATTTGTGTAGCTCGGCTATAAGCGAGTGTGCGAGTGAGGCGGGCGATTACTCGCATCACTCGCTCGCGGCAGTCAAGCGTACAGTCAGTCTTGCGGCCTCATACGCGACCAAATGACATGACCACTGGTTGCTCTCTCGGCGTGATTTCTAATCGCTTGGCGAGTATCGCCGAGTGAGTGTTATCTTTCATAGCTCTTGTCGCTCAGCGACAAACTAGTGAAGCGAGTGCTCGCCGGCAGTGTGAACAGTCAGCGATCAACTGTTTGTATATGCATCTCTTTTATTCACACGGAAAGTATTCTATTGTACGTTTCTTGAGCGAGAAAATAGCCGATAGTTAGTCGTTTTCTCGTCGTTGGTGAGACAACTGCCTAAAGCTTGTATTTAAGACGGGACCTACGCACTAAAAAGCTAAAAATAACCGTGTTTGCGAATTATATCCTATAGTCTAGTCAACAAGTGCTTTTTTAGTCAAAACTTTTTAAAAGGCTCGGAAAAATATGGTTGAGGGCTCATTCGATTCGGGATCGAATCTAGAAAGTTTTTGAAAAAATTCAAGACCCGCTCGAAAAAATTGCAAAAGTTATTAACAAATTAGTAAACAAAAAAAAAGGGGTTTAGTTTTTTTGGTATATCTCGAAAACTATTTGATATATTTTGATTTTGAAAAAAGATTCAAAAAGAGGAGAAAATTTCCTAAAAAAAACTCCCAACTCGCGAAATTGTAGGACCAATATAAAAAATTTTACAGGGAGCTGAAATTACGCCTGAAAACGGGTACTCGGGTTTCCGCAAGCCACGCCCCCTTCGAGCGCTTTAATGAAAACTATTATTTAAACATATTAAATTTTGATATTAAAATTTGAAAAAATTCAGACTTGTACAGGACAAATTAAAGAATGAAATGCCGTAGAAAAAATATTTTTATCGCGATTTTATAAAATGTTATCCTTAAATTAATTAACAATTTCTTCCGACTGGGCTATAAACATTGCAAGTTGCATAATTTTTAAACCAGAAATCTCAATTTTTTTTCCTCTCGTGGAGCTATTCTTCAAAGATTAAAGAAAGGATTTCCGTTGAGTAAATTAAAAAATTGTTAATTTTCTATTTGTTATTAACTAATTACCTAGGTGGCAAATTAAATATTTAAATAAATGTTACAAGAATTATTTTTTTTTCCAATGTCGATGATCACTCGTTTTTCTATCAATAAAAGCTACCTAAAAATATTTTTTTATAAATTTTAATTCTTTTTGTTTATAAAATTGTTATAAACAAATAGATTATTTATAAGATAATTGAATTTTTTTTTGAAAATAGATTCCTCGTAAAAAATTATGAATTTTAAGATAAAAAACGATCCTTAAAAAAAAATTTTTATTGCTAAAAAACCGTTTTGTTAATTAACATTTTTTTTTTACCACTTGTTAATACTATCAAGGTACGCTTTTTTTTTAAAATATCATTATTTATTATCCTCCCTAATAATCAAAAAAAAATTTCGTTTTTTTATAAATTTTCATTGTTTATTAAATAAACAATTTGTTATAAACAATTAATTTTTTTTTGTATAATTTTTTTAGAATTCTTTACACTAAAATAAAACCGACCAATTACCTTTATGCGGAAAAAAAAATTATTCGATAATAAATATAAATATATATTTTTTTTTTGCAAAAAGGTAATTAGTATATCAAAAAACTAAACCCCTTTTTTTTTGTTTACTAATTTGTTAATAACTTTTGCAATTTTTTCGAGCGGGTCTTGAATTTTTTCAAAAACTTTCTAGATTCGATCCCGAATCGAATGAGCCCTCAACCATATTTTTCCGAGCCTTTTAAAAAGTTTTGACTAAAAAAGCACTTGTTGACTAGACTACTAATACTATAACTAAAAATGCTAAAATAAAAAACTTTTTTGCAAAAAATAAAACCGACTTCCAAAAAAAAAAGTGGAAAATAACTTTATTTCCGGAAGTCGGTGGCAAAAAAGTCAACGAAACCAACAAAAGCCACCGACTTCCGGAAATAAAGTTATTTTCCACTTTTTTTTTTGGAAGTCGGTTTTATTTTTTGCAAAAAAGTTTTTTATTTTTTGCATATTAACTCATACATATAGTGAAAAACTATCAAACATTCATATTTTATTTTATTTTTTATTATCAGTTGTTTGTAGTACTGATAAATTATGTTTTTTTTTATAATCTCGAAAGGTTCTGTTAATAAGAAAATTAGATTTTATTTTATAAATAGGTATCAATTCTAAAACATCTTATCTCTCATTGAAAATAAAACTTGTTTAGCAAATATAGGTATTTCTTCCAGGAAAAATAAACTTACCATAGTTTTTAGAAAGTTTAGCTTGTGCTATTGTGATGCTGAGCCTTGCTGTCAATGGAGGGCCTGCAGCTGGGAGCTACAAATAAAAAATATAAACAATGATATCCATTCTACAATCTGGTGATTGGTTTAATGTAATAAGTAGCTCAATAAATGATTTGATCACCTCACTCACACATATCTTCATAATAAAAAAGAGACGTCTTGGTATTAATTTTTCTTTTTTTTAATGTTATTTATTGATTTAATTAGTTTTAGTTTCTTCACTTTATGCACTCTTTTCTTTATATTTTCTTTTGTAATCAACTCAGCTAAATTTATAATGTGGCCTTACTTGGGAAGAGATTGAACCCCGTGACACAGGGTACCCTAGTGTGGAGTTCAGAGAATATACAGCAATCTAAATTAAAGCTAATTAATTTAAAAGAGTTACAAACTTTTCAATATTGTACTGTGTTGATTAGACTGAATAAATACATTTTTATTTTTTTTATCTTAGATCTAAGAGAAAAAAAAGACTCGAGTTCGTCCCACCATCTCCTTTTGGGCCAGCAGCTGATGTTGATGATTAATTTCCATGATTAATTTCCATTTTTTATTAGTTATTTCTTAGTTGAAGTTTGAATTCGCGGTTGGTTGGTGGCAAAAGGGTATAACAATAGGCCACGTCAAAGGAGCCGAGTGCTCCCTATAACATAGTAAGTATTTAAACAAAATTTTCAAATTGTTTAATTATATGTGGGTTGACCTCTGTTTTACCTCTCAGAAATTACAGGCGTCACAAGTGCCTACTTGTGACGCTTAAAAACGATAATATCTGTGATAAAAATCTTTTTAGCTATATTGTCGAAACTGCCACAATACAATTAGGATATGTCTAATCCAAAGATTTATTTTACTCAACAAATTCTGCAAATATAATTATGATAAAAACTTACTGTAGCTCCACTTAACTGCTGCTGCAGAGCGAGAGCAGCCTGATAGTCTGCATCAACAGTGTCAACTACTCCATCAGCACGAAGGAATCCTGCGGGTAGGGGGCCTAAGAGCACCTGAAACAAAGTAATTGATTAAATATTTACTCTAACTAAATACTTTAACATCGCTTTGCAGTGACCGTCTAGTTGTGATAGTACTTTTGTGTGCACGTCGCGTGTTGCACTGCCATGTCAAAGGCCTCGAGTTCAAACCTCAGAAACGCACCTTAAATTTTTTGGATTCATATGCGTTTTGTATAATTATCACTTGCTTCGGTGAAGGAAAACATTGTAAGGAAACCAGCATGCCTTAGAGATATTTCTTTACAGTATATTTAGCCAAGTCAGCAATACTTAACCACAGGATAAAGAAGAAGAAGACCACATTTACACAGTTTTATGCCTTTTCAGGAAAGAACCACACAGGTTTGAGTGGACTTGTTTAATCAAGGGTTTCAGAACGCACAGAATGTATTATGTTTTAGCAACTGTGCTTAACCTTTTTGAATTTTCAAAGCAAGCCAACAGACATTCCAGAATTTATTCAATGTAATTACAGCATAGAATTCCGTGTTGAAACTAATTAGATTTAATGAAAATAGGAAACAGGTGTTAGTATACCTATGTATCAACATTGATGGATTCATGGTCAAAATTATGGTGAAAACTACTACAAGATCCATTACGAATATGTGCATAGTTTAGACTTTGAGTACCAATATTTTGATCATCAAATACTTGTATCTAGGTCTTAAAAGGCTAAGCTCAAACAACCAAATATTATACAACACTGAAAAGAAATATACAAATGACAGCAAAAGAATCAATAAATACCATGAATATTCATATAATTTATTCATTGCATGGCTTGTTTTTGTTAAAGATTTCTCTGTTATGTATTAAAAAACAAACTTGGCAGACAGAGATTATTATTACAAAATGTTCCAAATACCCCATTATTTTTATTTAATGGATAGAACATTAAATAGGAGGACAAAAGAATGTTATTGCATTCATATACTTTGTTTAATTCTATACTAGCAAGTCTTGCAACCACCACATGCTTGTCAAAACTTCAAAAAGCATAGGTTTTAATCATGATAAATTAAAATAATAACATATGTAGCAGGGGATCATGGGCGCCACAAATCTGTCGCAAACTATGCTCTATCTGCCACCCTGTCCTTTTAGCCCAAAAACATGAAGCTGATGTTGTCTCCACATTGCCACTGACGACATCAAGGAGGACGAGTTCTGGTCTAAAAAAATATTAATACTGTTGTGCTAGTGACACAATGAAGAAGAATGTATATTGTTAACGTGAACTTTCATTCAACTTTTTGAATATACTCTCTAAATGGCAGTAAAAACCGAATCAAATCCTTCCACTTTCCTTAGTTGTGACATGTATTTTATATTCAAAATTCAAACGTATATTATTAAGTAAATAAAATATACTGTTCTACTTTTTGAATTACAAAAAAAAAAAAAAAAAATTACACAAAATTCCGCAGGATTTAATTGGACAAATTTAGCTCTATGCTTTGAAGTTAGTGGTTGTGTCACAGGACGCATACCAAGCAAGCCATTGAACACGCCCATAAAATTACTTAATGTCCTAATAAATAGTGACAGATTGTAAGCAAAAAGTATAACAAAAAAAAAAAAAAAAAAACTTTTTTAATAATCATAAATATGAAAGTGTTGGATTGGACTGAGTCTTCGTTTGTCCTTGCTTCACAGAGTTACAGATCAGTATAGATATAACCTAGAATTTTATGGTTAGGGGATTTTATTATGTGAAACTACAGGAAGGTTGGTAACATAATAACATTTTGCACAAACTGTTCGTCGAAGCCATACTACTTTGGAATTGACTGGAAAGGAAAGAAAAGAAGTGACTGCTAAATTGATGAGTAATAGAGAACTTTGGAAGAAGAAGACTTGCAGGCCGATCCCAAATATTTTTTGATAAGGGCAGAAGAGTGATGACACTTATGGAATACTAGCTTTTGAGTGCGGCTTCGCTCACATTAAATTCAGAGTAACACAGTTCCCCTTTCCTGATTTATACAGGTACCTGCTACCTGTAGTTTCTGCCCTTTCGACTTATTTATTGTAATAGCAATGCTAAGTTTTCCCTTTTCTTCCCTCTTTCTCCCTCATATCCCAATCATTTTTTTTTTAAAAAGCCTTGCCTTGTTTATGTCTGTCTTCAGGGTCCCAACTATCTCTGTACAAAAAATCATCAAAATCGGTTTAGCCATTTAAGCGTGAAGAGGTAACAAACAAACTAAATTTCGCTTTTATAATATTAGTAAGGATGTTTTAGTGATAAAACAGTAGAGATTTAAGTAAGTATTTTACAAGAAAATAACTTTTGAATGTTGTCAAGTGTAAGCATAGTACTGCTTGTGTCTGTACTCAAAATGACTATATTATTACAACAGTGAAGAGGGTGCACTTTAGGCAATCACTTGACAGGGACTAGACTAAAAATAGATGAAACAAAATCCAAATTAAAACATTACTTTTGCATCATTTCTTGCATACAAATGAGAGCAGTATTGAGAACCAGTAACATAAATATCAACAAACTTGTTTAAACTTCTTTTTTGTGATAACAAGTATTTTAGTTCATAAACTATTGCATAATAATTTAATACTCATTACCACCTACTTATTAAAAACAATTTTATAATGTAAATAAATATACTATTATAACAAGTACAATGTTGTATCAAAATATGGTGATTCACTAGGAAATCCACTTCAGTTAAGGCTATTCCTATCTATTGATAAAATTTTGTGATTCACCTTCAAGTGTTAAGGCTTATCAATTTAAAAGTCAAATCCAATTAGTTAGTTATGTCCCAAAGTCTATGGTATGTTTTACACAAACATAAATGATATGGTTAAGTCTTTCTAATTTTAGGTTGATGACCTCCTCTTTGTCTGAAAACCTTCTTCAGGAATCCCTTGATAAGTCTGGAAAATTCCTAGCGACGCAAATCAATACCTACGCACTAATAATGCTGAATACACTAACAATATTTATTGCGAACGAGAACCGGTTCTGGAGCCTGTTTAAGATCCAAAAACCGGACTCTTCAACGTAATATTCCTTCCAAATAATCGCGAAAACAATGATTCACCCTATCGTTCGCGAATCGTCGCAAATAATAACATTATGTTTAACAATATTTTCACTACTTACCCTTCGGCGGCGCTCCTCGTTCCTGTCTGTAGGCAAAGTTGACGTCATAATTCTGTTTATTAAATGTATTTTGATGTTTTCTCCTCCAAAATGAATTTTATATTTTATTTATATCGCAACAAAGTGCAAACAAATACCGATGAATGAACTACAGAAGCAGACGTCACAAATTCTGACAGATGAGATGATAGAGATGCACCCATGATTGAAATAGTTTTGTTTTGGGAAGCGATCTAGAGCGCAGAGCTAAAATGTCCCGGAGGGACCATGGCGCAAATCACAAAATAAAACATCTCACACAAATGGAAAAATAGAGTGCATATATTAATGTATAGGATTTTGTAAACTTCTATTTCGTGACGTGGCACAACCATAGAGTCATTTTTATTTAGTTATCCTCTTTACAGCAGTTACAGCTATCCTAACAGGCCTTAACCTAACCTATATACTTACCTAACTTATAAAAATAAATCTAAAAAATAAAACCGGTTACCTGCCACCTGTAGTTTATGCCCTGGCGCCTTATATAATGTAATAGCAATGCTAAGTTTTCCCATTTTTTCCCTCCTCCCTCATTTCTCACACTTTTTTCTAACGTACACATACATTACACATACAACTATGTATGTGTAATGTATGTGTACGTATTGTACCTGTTTGCTCTTGTATGTATGTACTACGTTTGAGTTAGCAAAGTTCCAAGTATTTCATCATTAACACTACGATAAACAGTACAGAACAGAAGTGGGTATAACAGTTCAAATACCTCAGACATTATGTTACTGAGGGCCTTGATGACCAAGTGACCAAGTTGACATTGAAAGGGAACGTAGGGCATTGGAGGTCAAAAGTAATATGCTGGCCCGCAGGTTTGCGCGATTGCGGATTTTGTACTCACATGTTAAATACGAAATACCATGGTTAAACAGCAGATTTAGAAGTGATAAATCGTTTTTTGCATAATTGTCAATCACTCAATTGCATCTGGTTAGACTGGAAGTCAAGCCCAACATGAATGGGAAAAGGCTGGGTAGATGATGGCTCTTTTCTGACATGATACAATACACAATGGATGGTGTGTGTCAGCGAATTGACTAGTTTTATACAAACGTCCATGGTCTCATTTCCAATGTATTTACTTTGGTAGTGGAGTAAGCCCAGTCATACCATCTCCAGGGGCTATTTACTCTGAGATCTACGCCAATGAATGACCAGACAATCGCAATTTCGTTGAAAGCGACCGAGCTATCCAATATTTTGAGTGTGAAAGAGCAAGAAACAGTTATGTTCAAAATATGATTTTCATCGTATTTTTTGTAAACACGACGTCTACAGAAATTAAACGTCAAAAGCAAGAATCAAACTTTTGGTTTGATTATTTCTGTTTGTGTGCTGATTTCTACTTGTTGATTATTTGCTAAAAAAAAACTGCTGTTCATCATTTGTGTACAGTGAAATACGTGTTTTTATGTTCGTGGACTTTTGTATTCAGAAAATCATATTTCTAAAACATATGTCGTGTTGATGTGAATTGGTTATTTTATCGATTATCGTGAGCTGCTGCTATGGATACTCCTAAGGTAAGTTTTGATTTTAGTCATTTCGTCTTTAGAAACTTTATTTCTGAGTACTGTGGAAAAAAATGGGCAAACTATGTTGTGTCTAGCAATATCTGAGGCGTTTTCTACACTGTGCCTTCTTTTTCAAAAGATCGCTTAAAATAGGAAAGTTAAACTATTAATTACACTGCTTCAGAAAACATTACTGCAGAAACCTAGGCACTTTTAGATAAAAACATAAAATGAGTATTTCAACTAAAAACAATGGAGTTACAATAGTCATTGTGAATGTTGATAAAGCTATCTATGCCCTTATCTTGTTTAGTGCAATGCTGTCGTAATCGTATATTATCCTGTATGAAAATGGGTATCTAGTTCAAATTATCCCATAACGTAACCAACTAATTGTCAATCACATTAACTTTAAGCAGAGTAAGATTATTGAAGGAATGAAAAAAATAAATACTTCTAGCATTCCTTCCCTTATATGTCAGGACGAAAATAATCTCATGAGAGTGTATTATCTGGATAAAACATATTCTATGTCTCTCAGGTTGTGGTTTACCAGAATACTTTAATAAAAGCAGCTGTTATATTGTATAAAGCATAATAGGATAAGATATTACACATAATAATGTAAACTAATCTGAGTTAGAATAGCCTGTATTTATTTCCCTTGAGATCAAAAACTCCCAGAGAAGGCAGAGATGAAAGAACTACAGTACGGCCAACGAGAAGCGATACCAAATGTCAAACAAAAGCATGGGTTTTGTTTGACATTTGGTATCGCTTCTCGTTGGCCGTACTTTAGCATTAAACACTGACAAAGCTATTGACATAGGTAATTTCAGGCACTTTGTAATACAGTGAAAAGTTTTAAGGGTTTTTTTTTGGGTTGGGAAATCATCAAATAACTTCCCCCGCTCTGGGCGGAGCAGGGGGGAGTGTCAGACTTGTACTGGCTAAAACCCACCCAAGTTCCTTATATCTTTACATTCCGGGGCCACGGTAGCTCTTTCAAACAACCTGCAACCCTGGCAGGAAGTTTTTGGGGTTTGCGTAAGGAAACTAAGGCCTATAACATTGGGCTGTCATTTTTTTACCTCTTAATATCAACAACCTAGGTAGCTAGTTAATTGCAAAAACTAAGTGATGTTGGCGGCTTTAGTCAAATGGTGTAAGGTTTGATCACAGGATCATTCTAGGGGTATAAAAAGTATCCCATGTGTTAATCTAGGTTATAATCAGTCTGTGTGCCTACTTATATCTAAATCTGTTCAGTAGGTTTTATGTGAAAACAGCAACACATCCATCTTTCCTCATAATTTTTTCCATTTGTATTAGGTACTTCCTATTGTTAATGGACTGTAGTAAAGTTACTTTATACGATTACTTTTACTACACAACAGATAACATCCAGCTTGTAATCCCAATAGGTAGAGGTGTACCTAATAGTTCACCCACATTTAAACAGTTATGTTTAAGCCCCATGTAATATAGGGCCTATTAATATAGCCTATTGTCATCATCAGAGGAATTCCCGATGGAAAATCCCATGAGACATATTCAAAACCCATACAGTTAAGTAAAAATATTTTTTTACAGCTTGATCTGTCCCACTCTGGGACACTAGGTCTATGACCATTCTCAATTCACAAATGATAAATCCTACTAATATTATAAATGCGAATGTTTGTGAAGATGTATGGTTGTTTGTTACTCTGTCACATCAAAACGGCTGAATGGATCTTGATGAAATTTGGTACAGAGATAGATTATAGTCTGGAATAACACATAGGATCCTTTTTTATCGATCATCACGCGGGTGAAACCGCGGGCGCCAGCTAGTTAAATGGCTAAAGTAAGTACTAACTTAAGTACTTTCAATAAGTTTATCATATCTATGTTTAAGTAATATGTTTCTGACCTTGTAGGTACAGACGCCTGCACATCAAGCTACTACAATCTGTCAGATTTCTTTGATAGATTTTCGACTTTATTTCTAAAGTATTAGGTTCAAGGTTCATTGGAAAAAATTGTCAGTTTCGGGTAGCTTGACCTGCTGGCGTCTGTACTAGACAGCCAAGGGGGGTGGGTAGTTACCGCCCCAAATATAATTAATTGCATTCTGTTGCGACTTAATAGTCAGTAATAACAACACACGTGTGTTTCAAATTCGGAAATGGAAAATAAATTGCGGAATTCTCGTCATCCCTTTCCAACTCTCAGAATACTCGTAGTTCTGTCTCTTTTCACCGCGCATGCTCCGAAAATCTGAACCCTGCCCTTTGATAAAATATACCCTACCAGGACACAATAGAGTGTAACATCGTTTGGATTACACGCCACAAGTTTGAAAATGCGAATATTTTGACGATAAATAACTGTGATTCCCGATTACTGTCAGTTGAATTCGTGCCGGCACGGAGGGTAGACGCCTTTTCGGTAAAGAGTTGGGATTTTACACTTACAAAATTTTGTGACGAGATCCATCCGCGCAATAAACGTAATTGGAAAACTTTTATATTCCTCGCCCTCGTTGATACCAATGGAAATGGACATCCTCTTCCTTTACTTGGATTGGAATTAAAAGTTTGTTTGGAAATATTTTGTGAATCACTGAAATGAAATTAACAAAAAAGTAACCCTGGCTATTTAAATAAAGCGAACTTTCACATAGAAAAAACTAAGTAGAAAGAAAATTCTGTTTTTTTTTTCGATGATATAAATTTGTGAGGTACAGTTGGTGTAATAATCATGGCGCTTAGTTCGTTGACACCTTCAAATATGCTCGGGGAGCTAGGCCGTTTGGCCAGTTGGCTGAAAGGCGACTGCCTGGCTCCTGAGGAGTATGCTGGTCTTGCTGTCACTGAGAAGGTGAGGCTACTGTTAATTTTAAGTCTCTGTACGATATGAGTTTGCTTTGTGCATTCATTTTCTTTACATATTTGTTAACCTTTTTGCAACAAGCACACTCAGTTTTATCCATAGATATGAATAAATTCCGAAAATTATGAATATATTACATGTGAAGCGGGTATTTTTAGTTTTAAAATTGACGTATTTCGTTACGGTAATGCCACGAACTCGTTCTAGGAACTAAATTTTGGAACGAGAAGCAGAATATATTACTATTTGATGACAGTCACCATGTTAGGTGACGATATATTATTGACAGCTTCAACGTAGTTTCCAGAAAGAAGCTAAAACCTTTGAACGCTGTCTTATAAAAAGAAGTGCATACTTCCGTGGAACGCCATCGAAGCATTGAAGGCTTGTGTTGGTTACACGATTCATATTACCGCCGGAAGGAGAGTCATTCCACGCGATTTAGGTTAACGCGGGAAGTAAAAAGTTACCCCAGGAGGCAATAAATCATATGAAGCTAGCGGAACAAGCAGTATTTTTAAAGGGATGTGTTTTCCGAAAAATTGCTGGGACCTTCAGAATTTCGCCGAAATGCGATGTTTCATTTTGACGCCTATTGCGGCGGTGTTTGGTTCAGCACTTAAACAAGTCGCAGTCTACAGCAGCAATTAACATAGTTGTGCTATCATTGTATGGATAACCGCAATAATGAGAAAGCAGGATTTTTCGTTTTCCAATCGGGCGATGTTCCAAAACCGTGCTGGGGTTTCCAATAGGAAGCTAAGCTTATCAGAAAGCACATGTAGTTTCCAAACTGGGCCAAGGTACCAGAATATGTTAAATTTTAAATCTCAAGCTAGATCTTGAATGCAGCACTTTTGTTCTTGAATTATGCTATTTTCAGGCGTTACCAAGAAACCGCCAAGACAGTTAGAAGAAAAGATGTCTACTATAGATTATTTAATTGAACCTAGTTTTAAATTAGTCAATAGCGGGTTGTTGGTGTAATTTAATTCACTAGTGGTCGAAATTCGACCGTTATTCATTAAATTAAGTTCTTTTTACATATTTTTTTATTGTCCTCCATATGAACTTCAACTATGCTAAATACCACACTCGGCCGTGCAAGCGCAAAGTTACTTCGTCACACATTTAGATTCTTCCATCATCTATAAGTCTGAACAGATAATCAAACTTTTTCAGCGTATACCAATGCATGCCAAAATCCGTCCACATTGCACATTTGGGAACAGAAACTTCGCAGCGTACTGTATAAATTGGCAAAACGCAATACCGCGAGGGGCGTGAACATTTTGTAAAGGAACGCCCGCAGGCACGTATAGCGAAGATTGATGGTCCAACAGTCGTAACCGACTGAGCTGTCCTAAGCACTCGTAACCTACTAACAACGATAATACGTTTCCTTTATGGACTATAACTTATTCTGAATGGAAATGTTAGCTAGAGAATCCGATACTTTCTTGGAGAGCAGCATTGTAAGATTTAAGCTAGGGTTTGGTACGATTATTTTACCGCTAAATATCATCCTTAATTCTTGATCCTTGAAACGATATTTGGGACTAAATAATACATATAAAAGTAATCAACTTAACCCTTCGACAAATAGCAAGAACATGTATCTAAACTAAACCTTAAGCTCGAGTAACCCAACCACATCTAGATTATTTATTTAATTGAAACGGGAAATTGAATTTACTCCAACGACCAGAGATCTGCGGGATTTTTATTGTTTAAGACAATAAAAAACCCGCAGATCTCTTAAATCCTTTCGCAATGAACCCAAAAACGAGGTATACAACGAAATGGTAAGAGTTAAGTCACATATGTGGCTGGACCCATTCACTTTGAGGACCACGCTTAAGACAGATTATATAGGCTGAGAGCTGAGACCTTTCTAGTGGCTTTGACCAGAAACACAGATGCAGAAGGTCGACCATCAAAAGATTAATAAAAAAGCTTAATCTTATAATGTTTAAGCTACCAATCACGCAAACCTTATGGACTCGAGAAACTAATGCGCCACGAAATGTGCACCATGTCTTTGAATGTGCTAATGGTGTCTGCACTACACAGTAACATTCGTAATTTTTTACGTTACATTCAACCAAAGAACGCGTTTCCCCAAACCCGTTCTTTCTCCAGAAGTACATGATGATCTTACAAGGTCCCATCCTGAGCCTCTTTCTTTGGTAACCTTTGATACTAAATGACTTTAGGTATTTCACCAATGACATGACACCTCTTAAAATGCACTGTTTTGATGACTGTGTTCATCGCGGTTTTTATTAAAAGTTAAGAAAATTGTAATCGACATATTGTTATTTACTAGGTAAACCTTCTGTTCCATTCTTGGGGTCTTCCTAACACTTCATGCCGCTTTATCTCTGGTTCCTTAGTTCACAACTGAGCGGACTTGACGTCTCGTTATTGTTTTTTACGATTCATTGAGTCTCGTTTCTCTTGGAATATTTTTGGTCCTATTACTTGCCAAGCTTTGTATTGGTTTGTGGGTTAATCGTTTGATGTTTGATGTTTGCTCACCTCGGTTTTAATCAAAGTGTTTACATTTACTTGATAAACAGAATTGTAGCTTCGGGCTTTAATTTCGTGAGGGTTAAACTGTCATCACCTCAAAATGTCTTTAAATCAAAAGGTTGGCCAAAGTAAGGAAAACTTTTTAGGTGGGGATTCATAAATGACTGTGCCGTGGACAAAAATGTGATGTTTTCCCACAAACGATGGGACCCTTGCCTTCCTGCCTGTCCTGTTGCTTGCACATAACAGAAGTTGATCGATGCTACAGAGAGCGCCCAACTCGTCGCCAAATTATGCTGACTAACTTATATTGTCATAGACACGCTGAGAAGACCTCAAAATAAAAAAAAAACTGTCATCCAATCGTTAAGCATGATATATTCTTTCGGACACATCATTATCCGTGTATTCCAAAAACTGTAGCTTGGGTCCAAAACAAACTTATAAAGTCTGGATTGTTCTCTATGGCTTAAAGAACCAACTCTACTTAGCCCTTACAGATACCGGCACGGATCTTGAGCGCTCGGCGGAAGGGTGGGGATCGCTTTGCGCATCGTACACATATGGCAAATAAAACGCACGCCCGTTGATTATTTATTTTTTCTAAGTTACCTACGTAATTTCTTACTGGTTCTATGGTTGAAAGAAAGATTAAATAATGATTCATTAAATTGAGAAATGGAAATTGAGATCAAAGAAGTAGGTAATTAACAAGTATTTCTAAATTAAAATTATAACTTAGTTCTTGTAGTTTGTCAAAAATTACTAAAAAAAACTACTACGTATTTTTTTTTCTTAGCAGTTTTGACTTCGAATTTTATTTGTTGTAGATAAAAACTTTATCTATTGAATATTTCGATTCATTTCGATACAAGTACAAATAAAATAATTAATTGAAAAATAGATTTGCTAATTACAAACTGACATTATTTTTTTCCCCGTTTTGCTTTCGATAAATATCACCTTTGATTATAATTCCAACGGTATATTTAATAAAAAATCACATAAAATATTTGAATAACATAATTTAAAAATGTTGTCAATTAAATTGGCCGGAATTGTACTCGTCGTCGTGAGGTACATGCAGCACGGAAAAGAACGAATCCCGAGTGACGTCTATGACGCGATGCGCTACGGGCCAATCACTGCACTTTCCCCGCCCCCGCGCCTCACTTCATACCACCAAAGGGACCCAATAACTCACTTCTGCGCAAGTGAAGGTCAGCGCTCAAGAACCGTGCCGGTAACTATACCTGTTGCCTGAATAGATACTTCATCTTATTACAGGCGTACTTCGTAGAAAGAGCGACGACACTTGACCCGTTTTACCTCGTACCTGGCTCTCGGTATATCAAGGTATCTACATACTTGTACAGTATTAATGGTACTAGTCATTGAAGTGCCCCGATAATAGAACAATGAACTTCAATTAGATAGGAAAACGGATTAACGAAAACAATATTGTGTTAGTGTTATGTTGTTCTTAATCAAGTCGGGTTATCAGATATTTCGTTCGGGAATGTTGCGTAAATATGCTCATTTACTTAATCGCGTGTCAGTGCCAATGATATTTTTCGTTTATATATAGGTACTTTTCCTATGACCAGTGGTGGCCCCCACTTGACGTGTAGGTCGTGATTGCAAAATGCTAGCTGCTAACCAAGGCACTTTACTATCCTCAAACCAACCCAGCCGCCGCGAGACGACTCCCGGCCACCGTAGATACGGGCCTGTGGACGGTGAGCAATGGGTAGCTTACCGTCCATCCGTCTATTGACGACAGGCCGTGTCGACGGCGCGTTTGTGTTTCACGCGCGCCTCAAAGAGATGTCAGCAAAGCAGAGGGGCTTGCCAGGGCCTCCGCCTGCCGGGGTTGCGGGTTGTTCGAAAGAGATACCGCGGCCCCGGAACGTAAAAGGCAATAGAAGGAACATGGGTGGGTTTTAGTCAGTAAAAGTCTGACACTCCCCCCCGCTCTAGAGCGGGGGAAGTTATTTGATGACCACCTCTTTACTATGTGTTAAATAAATCATCACCTCTAAACTCACAATGGTGAAGAAAAACATAGAGTAAGTAATCCAAACTGGCCCTGCGTGGTAGAACATGGCTCTTTGGAATTGATCTCAGCAGTGGTATCGAAGGCTAATGACACTGTCAAACTGCTGAACTGGTTGGCTAAAGCTGTTCATGAACTACTTTTTCTAGTCATTCTGCATCCTTAATGATTAAAGGCTAGTCAGTAAATCAACAATACACCCACTTTTTCGCGAGTTTAGTTTATGACAAGGCACAACTTGCTAATGGTGGAACTGTATTAGTTTGCTGCTCTCACTAATCTGTTAATCGTTCGTGGTGTATCAACTTTTTGTACTATGTTTGTAGTCATCATTAAAAATGATACGATTGCCTATCTGACCTCAACAACTTATTAACTAGGTAACAAATGGCAAGACTGGGTGTCTGATTTTCGAGATTCTTTCGTTAGGAGTCTAATAATTATCATCTGCCTAGGCTTTTCCTCAACTATTTTGAGGTCGGTTTACAGTTTAACCGAAAGCAACTGAATACTAGTATTTTATATGGAGTAACTACCTATCGAACCTCCACAACCCAGCCACTATTACCATTAATACGATGCCCCCTGGTAAGAGTGGTTGTCAGACTTTCGGGACACTGACTATCTGTAACAACTGTCTATGTGCAGTAATGGATGACAGTAATTTCATTTTTCAAAAAAGTGTAAGCTCAACAACATCTAAAAACGCAATGCAAATTGATGAATTGACAAAATGAAAGGGATTTTAGTTGTGCGAGTTTTACGCATCGGAACCACATATCGAAAAATATCATATTAATGGGAGAAAATATATTACATAAATTTATGATGGCAATACTTACCGGAATATCTTTTTTAATGCCAACTGGTATCAAAGCCGTAGAAATCACAGTCTGGTTGCCTGCTATAGTGTCTTCAGGCTACTGGCTACCTATAATGACCATCAAAGATCTACAAATGACAGCTAGAACCAACACGGCTTAACGAGTTACCCAAGACACACAAAAGTGTCGGTATGCAATGGTTAGTCAATCATCCACGACCCGACCTTTGCAAGCATTGCAGAACTCTAAAAATCGACTCGTACAGCTGTTATAACTTAACCAAGAGCCATTGGTATGGTAGAACTTCTCAGACTAGTCTCGAGTCTGTACTTACGTTCTACAATTCTACACTACACGTTCCAGATTTAAGTTTTCTAACTACAAAGACATGAAGTTCTCTATCGCCTTATCTTACTAATGTTATAAATGAAGATCGTGAGAATGTATACATGTATGAATGTATGAAAGATACTATTGATTTTTGAGAATTTTCTCTCGCAGAGTGTATAACCTGGATTGACACTTACTTTTAATCCAGGTACTCTAGGTATATAAATAAAATAACCGGACTCGTGCACCGAGGATTCCGTACAAACTTGCGCCATAAACGGCCATATCTTTAAATTGCGTAGACTTTGGTAGATTACTTCACGGCTCCAAGGGACCACTAACTTGAGTACATGGTTTGTGTGTATGTATCTGAGATAAAGAGTCCTGGCAGACAGACAAACAACAAAGAGATCCTATTAGGGTTTCGTTTTTTCCTTTTTCGGAACCCTAAAAAACCGCCAAAAAAGAATATTCTATCCACCTAAATTCCCTTTGGATAAATTTTGACGTCCATGTGAGCAATGCCGCGACAACAGCTAGTCTTGTATATTAAGACACTTCGAATTTAGTGAGCTTGATATCACGTTTATCAATATTCGGTTCATTGTTTCAAAAGTAGCACTTAACCAAAATTGAAAATATCGATCTGGAACTTATTGTTACAGCCAACTGGTGATGGAATCGATGACATCATTGCCGTTTTTGTAGATTTTGGCTTCAAAGGTTAAATTGCCGTACACTCAGCAGCCCAAAACACTCAATATTCATAATAATTTCGGTAGGTGACACTTTTTCCAAAACTACCATTTTTATTAAAACGTTGAGTGAATTCTCCTGTATCGTGGGTGCGTTTACAAACATTACACACATGACACACCCTTGATAAGCAGCGTGTATTCACTGCTGGCTTTCTGTTCCCTGATCATTGTAATCTGGATCTCTTGAAAGTTTCAGAGAAACGGTTTCTTCTAGGCAGGCGTGCACCACCCTAGGCCGTATCATCTCTTCTCTTCAGGCGAGCTGCGGCCAAACGCAAGCCTATCAAGTAAAATCCTTACTATAATATTATAAAAGCGAAAGTGACTTTGTTTGTTTGTAACGTCTTCACGCCTAAATGGCCAAACCGATTTTGATTAATTTTGGTACAAAGATAGTTATGTAGTTGAAACTCTGTTGAAGCTAAAAATCGGTACACACACTCTTTGTTACTAACAAAAAATATCTGCAAATCAGGAAAGGGGAACTGTGTTACCCCGAAATTAACGTTTGCGAAGCCGCGGGCAAAAGCTAGTGTTCTATAAAATACAATAATTCACCAAAATCGCAGCATTATCTTAAACCTCACCGTCCTTGAACGACCCTTAACTTTTAATAACTTTACAACGTAGTACCTGGTAAGACGTCCTCTGCTGGATTACAACCATCTTCAAAACTCTTTAACAGACGCTAAGGGATAATGACTTTAAGGGCTATTATCCCAAAGCCTAGCCGCAAATTGCTGATAGTGATTGCTTGAATATGTAGATCAGTTGACCTGATAGGACTTCTTAGTTTACAGTTACTGATCGGGAGTTAAAAGGTCATGATACAAGGATTGAAAATGAGAAGTTATTAAAAACTTGCCCAGTTGTTTAAAACTCGTAGCACGCGTATTAGTGCTCCCCTACATTGGCACCACTTTACTACATTTTCACTAGCTGATCCCGATTCAACGATTCCGTTAAGTTGAAGTGTGTATAAAATTGGTGAACCGTGAACGAGTTACGTTACGTTAGTTTGTGCGTTGAACTTCACGGTACAAAGCGACACGAATGCGTTTAATCGAGAACATTCTATTCACGTTCTGATCGTTTTCTCTGCATCGGTGTCGTGAAAATAAATGCGAACAGACCTTATGTAATGCTGTACACGCGGGGTTGAAAATTGTGAAATTGCTCCAGTTCTCGCCTTAAAACGGAATGTCTTGAAGAACGACAAGTTTATGCCTGAAATGTTTAATATTCTCGTAGTGTAAATGCTTACGGAGTAAAAAGTTCGAACATGTCTCTTTCAGCTTAGTTTCTGTGTTTATGAAACATTGATTGTGGAGTAGTTTGTACTGTACACGTACTTACAGGGGCCTAAGTCTGCTATTACAATAGTGTCAGAATGGTCGATCACTGATCGCATAATGATTGATTTTGATAATTTTGGTAATCTACTACATACTAAACTTGTCAAAATCAATCATTATGCGATCAGTGATCGACCATTCTGACACTATTGTAATAGCAGACTTAGGCCCCAGGGTTAATTTTTAATAGCTGGCTGAAAAATAATGAGTAATTCAGAAAGCACAATTCCAAAATTGAATAAAAATAGGAATTGATTCATCACATGTCAAATGATCAGATAATCAATGGAAAAACGTACAACTCGGTGCAAGGTAGCAAGCGAAAGCCATCAGGAAAGACACAAACACATTCAAATTATAACAATAAACACACTTGAACTTTAAACAAAATTGACATTGACAGTGAAATAGGGTTCATCATCATCTGCCTAGCCTTTTCCAACTATGTTGGGGTCGGCCTCCAGTCTAACCGGATGCAGCTGAATATCAGTATTTTACATGGAGCGACTGCCTATCTGACCACTACCAGTTAATACTGGGTAATACGATACCCCTTGGTAAGACTGGTTGTCAGACTTTCGGAACACTGACTACCTGTAACGACTGTCAAAGATCTACAAATGACAGCCGGGACCAACGGCTTAACGTGCTTTGCGATGCACGGAGGGAACTCGGTATGTAACGGGTGGTCACCCATCCACAGACCAACCTAGGCAAGCGCGGCTTAACCTAAAGATCGACCCGAGCGGCTACTATTATTTAGCCACGAGCTTCTGAAATAGGGTTACCAGCATAATAAAATGTATTACCCTTACTAAACCGTGTCTTTTTTATTTATTATATAAACTATAACATGTTTCCTAACTCCACTCCCTGGAATGTAAATAAATCTATCCTATATCTACCGAACAGCAGGTTTATTTACTATTCTATAGCGAAGTAATTGTCCCATCCACCAACAATTTACCCTTAATTGAACCCAGTGGTATAGTAAATTGACTCAGAACAAACCTATTAGCTTCAAGGTTTGATCGTGTACCCGCAAAAGGTATTGAACGGGGAAAATATTGATATAACTGAAATACGACTGTCACCATGATTTCCAGAAACATGGTGACAGATGGTAAAGGGTAAGGTATATCGTTTGCTGAGGAGCTCCTTGGACACGATATGAACGAGAGAGTTGGCATTTAGGGGCACTATATTGTGTCATGTGTGATTGACGTTCAAAAAGTGCTGGTCAGCCTAGTTTAAATTAATACTTTTGATTTGATTTAAGCGGACAAACCTGCTTATAGTTTAGGAATGATTGCAGATAAGCATAATAAAAAAACAAATAACTGGAATATCCGTATTTTCAGCCCTTATTAAAAATTGATCTCAGTACTAACCATCTGTCGTGTTCATTTGGCGCCGCAGCATTTTGACAACTGTGTGACAGTTGGGTAAACTGTCAAAAACGAGCTGTCAGGCGGTCGTTGGTGCGCCAAGAAGGCGCGGATTAAACGTAACGTTATTCAAACCATTTAAAAATGTATTCCTAAATTGAACGGTGGAACATCAAGCTATACTTTTTCAGTATAACATGGTCTTGCTTTGGACAGATTTCCCGTACTTTGAGAAATATGCATAAACTGGTTTTAAAAAGCTTGATGCTTATATGTTCGGAGGCAATGAAATAAGCTTTTGTTAGTTCTAGGGCGTAATATTTCAATAAATACAATACTCAACTTTACCACTCGCGTGACAAACAACAATGATCATTAACTGGATTTATTCAGTGGAATCGAAAATGGAATTCCTTGTAGGCATAATAAACATCAAAAGTGTTTTCTGACTCAAACTCCCCCGACGGAAAATGTTTTATCGATAGTTGTTAAAGTCCTTAAATGTTATGTTAAAATCGAAATTCAGAACATCTCTATTTACAGCAAAACCAAATCGTTTATGCTCTGCTGAAACGGTCCGTGATTTGTTTAGGATAGTGATATTATTTTCAGCTTATCTATGACATTAACATTCACAGGCACGTACGATTTTTCTTTGAGAGCGTCTGCGTCTGTTTGACGTTTCGCCACTCCTTTGTTTATGGTACGTTTTGTCCATAACTAAGGTTAAGCTGCTATCAAACGCATTAGGTTTACTTTTTATATTTTTCACAAAAAACCGTCTAAGTAATCTAGTTCGACGATGATGTTAGATAGATAGATTGCAATAATTAATTTGAATTGATATAAAGGGGAAAGAAGTGAACGATGCCGTGACGTCTGACAGGGGAGAATGGAAGAAGAAAACGTGTTGCGCCGACCTCAAATGGAATGGGACATGGGTAGGAAAATGATGATAAATTAATTAGAAATGAATATTAATTTCTATGTATTATGCCGGGGTCGGGTAAACTGTAAATAAAATAAAGGGTATAAAAGCCGAAACAACGAAATAACGTAATCGAAAGGCATTTATTCGCCCCGTCATATCCATATTTTTTTCTGTTCTAGACTAAATCTGGGAACCTAGTACTTTACGGAGAAGGAGGACAAAGTTCAAAATTGTTAATCTTAAAACTTTACTTTAAATACTTCTTCGACGATATTCTTCAATGCATCCATATCAGCACAATGTTTTGAGTTATACCGTAAACTGGGTTTTTTACCCCAAAAAAAAACATTTCCATCTGTATTTTTTCTGAGTTACTTAGTTGGATGTATAGAATGCATGGTTTAAGTTCGGAAGGGTTCGTTTACATTCTTCCTTCTAATATTATAAATGCGAATGTTGGTGAGGATGGACGGATGGATGTATGAATGATTGTTACTCTTTCATGTCAAAACGGCTGAACGGATCTTGATGAAATTTGGCACAGAGGTAGATTATAGACTGGAATAACGCATAGGATACTTTTTTTGTCGATATCACGCAGGTGAAGCCGCGGGCGCCAGCTAGTCCTGTAATGTCCTGTATAAATGAAAACTCACCCAAGTGAACCGTTTACCTGAGTCCTTTGATATCACCTTAACAGGTTTTATTTCTTTGTGAAACGTGGAGTAAATTAATTACGAGATTCCCCATTATGATGTCTTAAAGAAAAATAAAACAGCCATTATTATCATGTAGGGTTATTCTCTAAGATTACAGCATCAAACTTGGCACTGCTGCGTCAAGTTTCTTAGAGTCGTCTGGGATCGGCGCTGCGCTCGACGCTGTATTCTTAGAGAATAGCCCTACTGCTTATTATGGTATAACATTTCTGTGAACGTTTTTTCTTTTTGTCTGTTATTATTGGAGGGTTTATTTCTAAATGCTTTATATTTTTAAATGTCACTTGTAATAAATTAAATTAAATTCTTGATGGGAGGACATTTAGCAAATGTCAAGGTTGAAGAACGAAATTAAATATAGTATGAGGGTAGCTATAACGTCGTACTAATATTAAATGTAGAATACATTCTTCCTTTTTTTTTCGGATGCTAAATTCATCAAATGACTTCTCCTGCTCTGGGCGAAGCAGGGGGGAGTTACAGACTTTTACTGACTAAAAGCCACCCATGTTCCTTCTTTTGCGTTTTATGTTCCGGGGCCGTGGTACCTCTTTCGAACAACCCGCAACCCTGGCAGGCGGTGGCCCTGATAGGCCCGCCAGGAGGCCGATGACTTCCCAACCTAAAAAAAAAACAAACTGAGAACAGCCCCATTCTCGTAGTAGGAGTCCCGAAGGTTAATAAAACATTAGATTTGTGGGCAGAGTAGATTTCCCAAGAAATCAGTTTTTTTAGTTCTGTACTCGGAATGGTGATTAAAAAACTAACTAGCACACAATCCAATCAGTTTCATCCATTGATATACCTCAAGAATTTAAAAAAAAAACAGCCATTGCGAGTCAGCCTCGCACACCGAGAGTTCCCTACAAACATGCGATATACTCGTAAACGGCCATTTCTTTGATTGCGTAGATTAACGCCCAGATACACAGATAGTAGTATTTTGACAAACGTCTCATAGAACTTATGTCAAAATACTACTATCCGTAAGCAAAACGAATCGTTTTTTGTTTATTAGAACCGGGCGTTAGAGAGTTGAATTTCAACTCGATACGTCGACGCGTTTCCTAAAAAAACCGGCCAAGAGCGTGTCGGGCCACGCTCAGTGTAGGGTTCCGTAGTTTCCCGTCCGTCACAATAAGTGTTCCCACTTATGAGTTTAAAGGTGGAGGAGGAAATTATTTTGTACAACTTTTTGTCTTTTTTGTACAAAAACTGTTGTGTCAATCAAGTTCAAAATAATTTTCCTAGAAAGTCCTTATAAAGTTCTACTTTTCAGATTTTTTTCATATTTTCTAAACTTATGGTTCAAAAGTTAGAGGGGGGGGGACACATTGTTTTTTACTTTTGGAGCGATTATTTCCGAAATTATAGACATTAACAAAAAATGATTTTAGTAAACCCCTATTCATTTTTAAATACTTTTCCAAAAATATATCACACGTTAGGGTTGAAATTAAAAAAAAAATCACTTCCCACTTTACATATAGGGTGGCTACCCTAATAAAACATTTTTGTCCAATTTTTATTTTACCACTTTGTCGGCGTGATTGATATACATATTGGTACCAAATTTCAGCTTTCTAGTGCTAACGGTCACAGAGATTAAGCGAGGACGGACGGACGGACGGACGGACAGACAGACATGGCGAAACTATAAGGGTTCCTAGTTGACTACGGAACCCTAAAAAGGGTCTCCGTCTATCAAGAGTTCGGTTTTTTCCTTTTGCGGTACGCAACCCTAAAAATACATATGATCCCTTACGGCTCTATTTAATATTTACCATCACGTTTGCAATGCCCGAAGTAAACTTACCTACATTTGGCCCGTTATGTTTAAGTCCCAAGTTATAGGAGCCTATTGCCATCAATCGGGTATAAATCCAGAATCCGTGGCTACTGTGAAATTCCCGAAAATACGAGAACTACCTTATACAGGACAAACTTTGTGTGATGAGCATGATTGTTTGTTCTGTGTCTGGGTGTGATTTATCTATATTATGTATGTATTTATAAATTATATAAGTATGTATATCAGTTGTCTGGTTACCATAACACAAGCTCTGCTTAGCTTGGGATCAGATAGCCGTGTGTGAGTTGTCCCAAGATATTTATTTATTTATAACAGTGGTCGACCCAGGAATCGATCAGAACCTCAAGTTAAACAGTCGCGTTTGTGATCACTAGATCGCCAAAGAAGTCAGTATCATAATTGAAATACTTAATTTTTATTCGCTATTTTTTATTTTGCTTATGTTTTACATTCTTAAATATTTATGTAGGAAACATTTTCTGTCGGTAGGGTCCAAGCTACCGGTGTGGTTAGGTTCCAGAGACATGAGCCTCACAATGCGGGCCGTATCGAGGAGTACCGCCTTCTGAATCAGGCCCTTGATCCAACCGCTTATGGGGAGCTTCGAAAGTAAACAATTTTATTATTAGTAACTAATTAAATGTAAACAAATCTTAAATTTACCACCACTTCCCGTCAATCTAATCTTTCAATAATTGTGCTTTCGCCTGCGATATAGTAGGTATAAGATTTTTTGCGTTCGCAAAATTTAAAGGACAAAACAGAACAAACATTTGTGTCAATCAAATTGACACTATGAAATAAGGTTCATCATCCCAGCCATTGGCCCATTCTATTTGGGGTCGACGCAACACGTTTTCTTCTTCCATTCTCATCTCATGAAATAAGGTTATTATCATAATAAAAATCCATACCCATAATTAAACTAGTTTACTAAGAAAAGACTGGAATATCTATCCTGACGTAGTTAGTTATTTTCCCCTCTGTAAATTCAGTGTTCATATGTCATAAAATGTTATCGGCAAACGATGGATGTATCTATGAACATCGTAAAAGTCTAAGAAATCATAAAGTTGGTGGAATGCTCTCTGAATCTGACGGAGATAGCTGGCAGCACTCATTTTAGCTGACGGCTGATATTAATATTGTAAGGAAGGCAGGGATGGGAAGAAAGATTTAGATGTGACAGTGCTGTGCAGTGCTCGGGTTAATGTAATATAATACAGAGGAAACAATATGACGTCGAAATATAAAAAAACCATAATCCTTACTAATATTATAAAAGCGAAAGTGAGTTTGTTTGTTATATCTTCACGCCTAAATGGCCCAACCGATTTTGATGAATTTTGGCACAGAGATAGTTGGGACTCTAGAGACTGATATAGGCTATTTTTTAAAAAGTAAGAAAGGGGTAGAAAGAGGGAAGAGAAGATACTTTTTTTTCGATCATCAAGCGGGTTGAAGCTAGCTTTAGCCCAAAGTAACTATGCCCCGCAGACGAAGTCGCGGGCGGAAGCTTGTAAAAAATAAAAAAATTAAGCAAGGCGTGACGTAATTTTTTTTGTTCTCTTCTCAGCGTGTGGAGTTCGCCATATTGGATTTGGAATGACGTCACTTAGCTGCCATGCATTGTCATTCAGGTCACTCATGTAACAGGAAGTGGGTCAAAGTTTGCTTTTAAGTTTTTTTATTGAGCTACGGGTGAAACGAACGCATGTAAAAAGAGCAGTATTTTCATTTATCCAAAAATTCGTCCCATGTGTCACACGAATTACAAATCCTCAAATATGCATGAAACTACGTGATACATCCGACAGCCAGACTCGTATGAATTTTAATGAAGCCATTCATGTTTTGACTCGCAGGTTGAATCTATACAACTAGCTGCGTAGAGAACTTTTAATTGCATATAAAAACATCACGCCAGTAAGCCGAAGAATTAGGCAGAGGTATAACTGCATAACTAGGCACAAATCCAGACACAGTGGCTGATACTGGGAAATTCGTAATAGAAAAGCCAGTAACAGTTTATTCCGACCTGGAAATCGAACCCAAGACCTGATGCTCCGCGAGATGACTCCCGGTCACCGTAGATCTGTGGATGGTGAACAATGGGTAGCTCATCGTCCGTCCGTCTAGTGACGACAGCCCGTAGCGACGGCGAGTACATATTTCACGCGCGCCTCAAACATATGTCATGATGTCGGCAAAGCAGAGGGGCCTGCCAGGACCACCGCCTGCCGGGGTTGCGGGTTGTTCGAAAGAGATACCGCGCGCGCCTCGGAACATAAAGGGGAAAATAAGGAACATGGGCGGATTTTAGTCCGTACAAGTCTCCCCCCCCCCGCTCCGCCCAGAGCGGGGGAAGTTATTTTTAATGATTTCCCATCCGTAAAAATGAACCTGATGCTAAGTTGTAGAGCATGCGACCAGTATTGAAATGATATTCCAAGACATTTAGACCACGTTATTTTGTAGATCAGCATGTTAAGAGGAAGAGCTACAGTAGCTCTCGAAATCAAATTTTCTTATGTTATTGCAGGTCAGTGTCAGATCTATGTAAACCCGGGGTTGCGGGTTGTTCGAAAGTAATACTGCCGCCCCCGAACATAAAGGGCAATAGAAGGAACTTGGGTGGGTTTTTAGTCAGAACAAGTCTGACACTCCCCTCCGCTCCGCCCAGAGCGGGGGAAGTTATTTGATGTTTCTTGTGCACGTTATTTTCTTTTGCCCTTTATGTTTCAGCAGCGGTATCTCTTTCGAACAACCCGCAACCATACTGCCCTGACTGCAAATTGAAAAAAACTTCGGGGCCACCTTGGCGCTTCTGTTATGAACAATAATATTTTAGTCTGGAATGTTCGTTACATTATTGACATTTGCGAAGGGCTAATAGTCCCATACACCTTTAGCTATGTCCTTTTAGCGACCGATGTGCCCTGCCAACGATCCTTCTATCGATTCTGGCTCAGATTGTGTCACAGCCCTTAATACCCTTTTATTTTTCGTATCTTTTCTCTCTAGAACCCTTTTTTTCTTTGCTATCTCTTGGTTATTGAGAAAAGAAACAAGGGTATTTGTTATGTTTTTATTCCGTTTTATATTGGCTGACACAGATTTTTCTTTTTCTTTGTACTAGCTAGCGTAACTAGCATTCACACTGTTTCCATAAATAACATAAAATGACTCGTAAAACAAGGTCTTAAATGTAAACGCGATAACCGAAACATTAAATACAGGGTATAAAGGACACCGACGCGAAAACGGTTACCAAGTATTCAGTACAGCATTCTGAATCTCCCACATGGAAAGGTTTCGTCGGTAAAAAACACTCGTTTTCTATAAAACTGCAAAACCTATGTTACCCAATGTTTAAAGAAAAGCTTATTTATTTAAAATTACATACGAAGTTTTTTAAATAAGTTATAAAAAAAAATACTATAATACTTTTACACATTGTATACAACACACACATTGTTGACAAAAATATAATTTTGAACTCCAATAAGTCCGTAACTAGAAGCTTCCCAGGTATGATCTAGAACAAAAAAATATCGTAATGACTTGAAAAACAAAATTCCTTTCGGCTTTGTTAAGGGTACTTTATAATAAATGCGAAAATTTGTGAGAATAGATGGATATAAATCCATCTATCCTCACAAACTTTCGCATTTATAATAGTAGTCAGATTTCCTTCAGAACCTCTTCTTAACTGGGAATATAGAGTAGTTTATATTCCTAACTAGGTAAATCAAATTACAATATGCCCGGCCGAACTACAACTTTCTCCTCCTTTTATGAATGTTCCGATGACGATAGTCCTTACAGTTCCTGACTGTTCAAAAGCGCTTATTAAGGACTTTGCGTGTTACAAGAAGTTTTTGATTTGACTTCGAGAAGTTCGAAGTCTATCTGGCGGAAAAAGTTGATTAAACTAGGCAGCTTACTTCGAAATAAAGTCTTCAAGGTTTTGCAAATACTGTAATATACAGTTTAGCGATCAGGGATTTTCTGAAGATCGATCTTGCATGCCAGAAACAATATTTGGACGGTATTGAATTGTGATATTTTGGATCACAGGTTTAAATAAACCTAGATTGAGTTGGTCGCTAACCAAACATTTTTCCTTTATAACTTGCAGCTGTTATAAAAAAAAAGTAATCAGTGGCCCGAATATCTGACAACCAAGTGGTATCAGATTAACTAGTGCTAACTGGGTTGTGGACCTCAGATAAGCAGTCTCTCCATATAAAATACTGGTATTCACCTGCTTCCGGTTAGCCTGGAAGCCGAACATACATAGTTGCGAAAAGGGAGGTAGTTGATGATTATTATTATTATTTGCAGCTGTAATAAAAATATGTTAGTTGTAGTAAGCGCTGATTGTACCAGTAATTAAAATTTCACTTCTGTACCAAAATTAACGCTTTTTGTGAACATACATCTAATCTACATCTAAACTGACACACACTTTTTCCTGAACTGAAGACTCGAAGTCTTCAGTTCAGGAAAAAGGTTGTGGTTCAATGAGGTCGAGATCCGCAAATGAATGAGTGATTCGGTGTATTTACCGTACGACTAGCCGGGACGGCAGGGCCATAAACGTAGTTATAAACGTAGATACAAGTGCGAGGTCTTTTACGTGTCAATATTAAACCGACCTCTTTACTTTTTAAAAGAAAGGATTATGGGTTAACTCTGTTCCAATTCTTACCTTAAGTTGTAGGTACAATAATTTATTAGCATGTGGCCAAAATCTAAAACTATCGCTGCCATTTCGAGATATTACATTATATAAAATACTAGCTGTTGCCCGAGAGTTCGATCGCAATTTAAGAAGATTTAACTAAGTGTAATATAAAAGGATTCTATGTGCTATTCCAGACCAACATCTGTCTCTGTTGCAAATTTTATCCAGATCCATTCAGCTGTTCTGGCGAGATTGACTAACAGACATCCATCCATCCAAGCTTTCCCATTATAATTAGCTGTGCCTAGCGGTTTCACCCGTCATTCAAACCACCCTTACTAGTTAGGGGTATGAAAAATAGATGTTGGCCGATTTTCAGACCTACCCGATATGCACACAAAATTTAATACATATCGGTTCAGCCGTTTCGGAGAAGTTTGGTTACAAACATCGCGACACGAGAATTTTATATATTAGAAGTATAGCTGTATAACAACAGCGCTCTTCATCAAGCGCCAATATTTTTGTACGAGTCTTATGCTTTAAGTTTATTCATAAACTGATGTTAACCTGAAACACAATAATTCTCTTGATGGAAACATATTCAGGTATCTGAAATCGAGTTAGTGACGCTACAATTCCGCTTATGATTTACCTAAAATCAATTAAAACCCAAGGCGTTTAGTGAACTCCGCATTTATGCTGTAATTAGAACCCACCTAGACCTATAATAGAAATAGCGTGACTGCTGAAAAGAGGTCTTGGCTTCGATCCTCAGGTTGCGCAGTGTTATTGGGTTCTCAATCAGGAATTTCTGAGGAGCAGCCACGTGAGCCACGGAATCTAGATTTATGCGCGATTAATGGTGATAAGCTCCTCCCCCCTTTTTTTTTGGGGTGGGAAATCATCAAATAACTCATCTGTGACCTACAATGAGTAGTGTGGACTGTGACTAAAACCTTCTATTGCCCTTTACGTTCCGGGGCCGCGGTATCTCTTTCGAGCAACCGCAACAGCTCGTCCCCCTTAATAGGGGGTTTAATTCCCATGTAATCATGGGTAACCTCTAGTGTAACAGCTTAATCACGAAATATACACACAAACAACAGGCAGGCTACAACGACTGCTGAGAAAACAAAAAGATGTACACGCAAAAAAACACGCTTCGAGGACATGCTTTACTGAGCAACCGTTCTCGCACAGTCGCATTGCCTGAGGACATGAACGGGGCATATACCCAAGATCTGAATTTTCAGTATTGAATAATAGCGTCCTCTGCGATATAAGAAACGTTGACATTTCAATTTAGAGGTTAGAGTAAAATCGTGACTTCAGGCTATGGAATATTATTTCTGAAATTGGTTCGGCAGTTTGTTTAGTTTTGGTTTCAATTTGCGTAATTTTAGTTCGCTTTGGGATTTATCTGTAAATACAGCTCAGTATTTGAGCTTGGTTCAGAATGTGCCTCGATTTTATTTAAAGGCAACTTCTTTTGGTCTTACTCAAACAGAACAGTGCCAGTTTGTATGAGTTCTTTTGGGGATTGTAGACCTTCAATAACATAATTCTTTTAGTAATTCAATAATTTTTTTTGTTTGTTGGCACATAAGGAACTGCTGACTATCATCTGTATCTGCTTCACATTCTTTCCTAGAGTTTTTATGCCACCTACGGGGCTCTGACTTGGCTTAACATGCCGTTGAGATATATTTATTAAGCACGCAGATTTCCTCACGAGGTTTTCCTTTACTAACGCATGTAATTAAAATACAAAACGCACATAAAATCGAAAATCACAGGTGCCTTTAAAATCATCAAATGACTTCCCTCGCTCTGGGCGGTGCGGGGCGGGTGTCAGAGTGACTTGTACTGACTAAAATCCACCCATGTTCCTTCTATTGCCTTTTTGTTCCGGGACCGCGGTTTATTTTCCTTCGAACAACCCGCAACCCCGGAATGGAAAACCCTAACTTTAACAGTGAGGTGAGCAGTTATCCTCCTTTTATTAAAACTAATGTGTAAGGCAACTCAAGATATGAAAGCATTCTCCAAAGTTGTAAACAGCCTCGCTATCTTCCTGCAAGACTGCATTCACAACTTTAACATTATTGTAGGTAACGCTTGCAAACTATGTTCCTGGTATATAAACTAAACAACGAAGTATAAGTCTGTGAACGCCAGCTTTCTCTAAGGCAGCGTTTCCACCTGAGATGAGCGAAGATGCGTAAAGAAGAATGTGTGTGAAATTAACCCATAGTAAAACTTCTTTTTCACAGCTTGAGCCAAGGTGTGTACGTATGTGATTGGTAAGTTTCACACACATCCCTCGCTACGCATCCTCGCTCATCTTCGATGGAAACGCAGCCTAAAGGAGGCAATGGTGCCAGTACAAAAATATGTACCTACGTACGAAATACGTCCCACACAAACACTCGGACAATAGCTAGCTTTTCTCCCGTACGTACCGAAGAGAGTTCAATAAAAATCTCGCTATACGAAAGAATTGGTAGTCGTAAAAACACATATTTCTTTGATATGAAAGTAAAAGAAAACGAAGCGGGTGAATTTGGGAACCTTGAACTTAACGGAACACAGTATTTTTTCATTTGAATGATGATTTGTGAATACTTCGACATGTCTTTACGACAAGATTGATATCAAGAGTGAGACCAAAAACAATAAAAAAAAAATTGGTTGTTTGTAAAGTAGGTTTACGATCGAGATGTTTACGTGATAACGTCTTATTGGTGATATAAGTTATCACCAGTAGTGACATCTAAAATGAAATTAAGTACTAATTTAAAGTTTTTTTTTCGAGTCAAGTAACAGATGGCGCTACCATCTTTATGAAATGTCGCTCGTGAGGTTTTGGTGTGACACAAGTTTCTGAACATGTCACCCGACTAAAACGATTTTAAAGACGTTATCACATCAAAAATTGTTTTTTTCTATCATAGTATTCTCTCTCACTGCTGTGCAATGGCCTCCCCATTACTTTCCTTCCAATTCATTCGATGCCTTCTCTGCCTAATCAGTCAAGAACGAGATCAAATACAGCTTAAATAATGTTTAATCATTGTTTTTAAATGCTTTTGAGCCAGATCCAACCGAGACAGGCATCATTTGCTTAAGCTCCATCAATAACACCCCAAAGTTTCGTCCTAAAATTGAACGACATTTGTAAAATCTGGTCTAATTGTCCCTAGTCCCAATTGTGGTAAAACATGGACACACAACAACCACGTAAACCAACGGTTTAAACTTTAAACCCTTTTATGTGAACATAATCCGCTTTTATCTGTTTCCAAAAGTTTCAAATCGAGCCGAGATTACCTTTGACCTATGTTGGAGTAAGCTTTAAGTTAACTCCTCCCAAATGGCAATCCAGGTTATTGTACTTGGTGGCACTGTTTGGGTCACGACCTGTTTCAAGAGTGTGTGGTTAAGGGTTCTCGAAAACGATGGATGCACATGCATCAGCTGTGACAGTGTTGCACTGCGATGCTTTGTGGTGGTCTCTTGTTTTGGGTTGCGTTGCGCGCAATGCGGGTTTTCGCTCGAGCGGTGTATAATAATTACTTTATTTATTAACCAGCTTTTGCCCGCGGCTTTGTTCGCGTTTAATTCGGGGTAACACAGTTCCCCTTTCCTGATTTGCAGGTACCCGCTACCTGTAGTTTTTGCCCTAGCGCCTTATTTATTGTAATAGCAAAGCTAAGTTTTCCTTTTTCTTCCCTCTTTCTACCTCATTTCTCACTTTTTTCAAAAAAAAACTCTGTACCAAAATTCATCAAAAACGGTTTAGCCATTTAGGCGTGAAGACGTAACAAACAAACAAACTCACTTTCTCTTTTATAATATTAGTAAGGATAAGGATTTATTTGGTACTCTAACAGCAATACATACTAAAACTTACAAGGAACTATGCAATAATACAAAAGTGCTGGTATGTATGCCTATAATATACGCAGCATTCACCATAGTGACAACAAAAAGTTTACAAATAAAATAACACTATGATATTAACATAAAAATAAATGAAAGTGTGAGATTATCCTTAATAATATTATAAAAAAAGCGAAAGTGAGTTTGTTTGTTTGTAACGTCTTCACGCCTAAATGGCCAAACCGATTTTCATGAATTTTGGAACAGAGATGGTTCAGAATAGAATATGTATTGGGGGATTAGCAAAACATCATTTTCACTAACAGAGTATTGTAATTGCATTGCACCAGAATAAACTTATCAAGCATACTACATATGCAAGCCTGAAATATTCATGGAGCATCGTGGCTATCCTGAATCTACCGATATTTCACATCTGCATACCAAATGCTCTGCCGGTCGAAATCTTCGCTGCCTTCCATAGTGTGTTGCGGTTATGATTAACAATGGAGTCTGCATTTAGCGTTACGTAAAGGGAATGATTCTAAACCCTTGTGGGGGATATAGGCATCCTCTCTATGATTGAACCAAACTGGGGCATTATCTATTATGCGGGCCCAGTGCGGATTCGTGGAAGAGTGATGTTTTAGTACAAACTAGCTGTCACCCGCGACTTCGTACGCACGATTTGCCTTGCCTTGTAGCCGTTCTATTCTAATGTATGTCATGGCATGGTCAGTTGTCAAAAAGTTGAGACCCATTTAAGTTATAATATATAGCCAATGTCTTTCTCTTTGCCTTTCAATACGATCTAATGAGCCGTTAAGCCGTGAAAAATGAAAAGATAACAAACAAACAAAAAAAATAACCAGGTATTGGTTTGTTTTTTACCTTGTTTTCACATTTATAATATTAGTATTGATACGGGTGAGGGACAAACGAACCTCAAGATGTTTTCCAACCCCCAGTAAATGCAAATTAATGTTATACAATCTTACGAATACCAATGTATATCTACAAGACCTAAGCTTCCCTCGGCTCTTTGTATTCGTTACGATTCTGCTCTATTTTTCAAATTCTAAAGATAGATATCCATGTAGTACCACCATCTTGGATTACTGCAGCCTCGTGTCACTACTTCAGGCCACTAATCCTGTGTTTTGCTGGCCCTCAATCCGTTCTTAGTTCCCGTTCGCTCCAATGGAAAAGAAATAAAATAATGTTTAAAACGCTCAGCTTTGCTGGGGTGTTTTAAATGGAACGTCCATTGGTATTTCAGAGTAGTGAATGCTTTTAACAGTCGCATCCCATCCATTTAATCCACCGTTAATGGTTTACTTTGCCACTAATCAAAGTTTATAACTAATTAACCTCGTCGGTAAGCTCTGATTAACCAAGAATTATGTGTATGTAATTAGTTATACTTGTGACTTTAAAGTTTAATGACGTAACATGACGCCTGTGATCCCTGAAGGGTAGACAGAGGATTACGTAATAGTACACCCACATTTTGTGAGTTATGTTTAAGATTTGTATAAAAAGAGGCAAGCTTATTATCAAGAATTGGGCACGAATCCAGACTCCGTGGCTGGTGCGTGTAAATTCTGTGCGTGTGCGTGTAAAATAATGAGCCCAAGGGGGACTCAAGGACAGCACTATTAGATCATGCGCATGAGCTCAGAAGTTGCGATTAAAAAGATGAAAGATTTGTGTGAATCAAATAAACTCAAAAACTACTGCACGGATTTTAAGCAATATTTTTACCATTAGAAAGCTAAATTATCGGGCAGTAAATCACAGTATGAAACTTAGGAGCTGAGCAGCGGGTGAAACCGCTAGGCGTAGCTAGTATTTTTTAAAAATCTGCCATACTCATCAAAATCTGATCGTTAGCGCAGTAAAGAAGCCATGCCATAATCCCATATACATTTCATAACATAAACTAACACATGGTTCTGACAAGCAATGTGTGTTCAATTGGAAAAATTACAACTATTATCTGACGTGTTCATTCAGACCAGTAGACAAGAAACCTATTTAACATAACACAGTCAAGTTTGGAGCTCATTTACAAGTCACGACACGACACCGGGACGAGTTCTATGTTCAAAAATTATGAATTAAGAAGTCAGAAGTTTCTCAAGAGACACTTTTTGAGAAACTTCAGAAAATTGACCAATAAGACGGAGGGTACGTCGTTATCCTTGTAAGGAAAGAACATTTTATGGAAGATTCGTCGGGGACGAGTGTCGTAGCCGTAGCAAACAACGTACACGCCTCCAAGGTCTTTTGATTAGAAATGTTATTTTCTGTCTTTGTTTGTCGGAATGCGGATGCACTCAATCCAATTTAGTGGATTTATTGAATCAGACGTTTTTACTAGTGTCGTAAGACTGGAAGCTATACTGACGGGCATTGGCTTACGATAAGCTTTCTTATGTCATCGGTATGTTAATGAAGACATTGCAAAGATTAATTAATAACAGCTGAGCCCCGCAGTTTCACTCGCGCGTTGATAGAATGTACAATGTATCTTTATGAATTGTAGCCGAGTCTAAACTAGAAACTTGCATGGTAATAATATTGATTTGTATGAAAGTTGGCATAAAAGATAAAAATAATGAATTTATTGCAAAAGAAAAGATGCAAAAATAGTGTGCAATGATCGTAGTAGCAGATGGCGTTATGTGGTTTCTGCTTACACCCTTGGGAAAAAAGGCGTGAGTTAATGTATGTATTTTTTTATTGATTAAAGAACAAAGGGTAACTTGTCGTGTTTATGTTATTGAAAATTGTTTTGTATCGAAAATTGATTTTAGAAATTGTTAAAGAGTTTTCGTATTGTTCAATAGCAATTTTCGTTTTGGCAATTTGATTATTTTTGTGGAAAGTTTGAGAAGTTATTGTTTTCGTTTTAAAACTAGCTTTATGATTAATTTGCCAAATTATTGTAAGCTTCCCAAAGTTAATGCTAACAAATGACTGAATAAACTTTTGAATTTCGTCTCCAATTTTAAAGGGCACTTCTCAGAATCCACGTTGAAGTTTTATTTATTTGAAGAGTATAATAAATCCCCGTAGATTAATAGCATCTGGACGTGTTGCTTTTTGTCCTTCCGCGTTTTCGCTTTAATAACAATCTCAATCTTCAGGTAAATGTTAGTCGTTTATTCATTTGAATACATATAAATGACATTTTTAAATATTAATAAAAACATAGAAAAAACAACATTTAAAAATACAAAAAAAAAGTAGTTCACTGGTATCAGGAACAGGGCCCAAGCTACCGGTGGTCAGGTTTCCAGAGAAAAGAACCTCCAAACGAAACGAGCCGTGTCCAGGAGTACCGCTTTCTGTATCAAGCCCTTGATCCAGCTGCCTAACGAGAGCCTCCTTAGGTATGGGTCGAAGCTGTGGCTCCAACCTGACTTACCAAGTGGTATCGTATTACCCAGTACTAACTGGGTTGCATAGGTCAGATAGGCAGTCGCTCCATGTAAAACTAACTAGTATTCAGCTGCATCTGGTTTGACTAGACGCCGACATCGACACCAAAATAGTCGTTTTTTACTTCCATGTTTTTTTACGGCCTTCCATTGTCAACATGTTTCATCATGTAGACAGAAACTCTACAACACATATTACAAGATTTTGACAATTAGTATTTTTTTTAACAATTGTGCTTTATTAAGATCCTTTTTGAAACATACCGACAACGTGGTCTGGCATGAAACTTCAGACAATAATACCAACAGTTGAGTAATAATACCAACAGTTGGGACCCTCATTACATATCTGAGGTCTACAGCGAACCTTTGTCTGTTATCTACGTTCCACACACCGCACACGTCCAATTTAAAACAGAAAATATATTATCTGTACACACGTAAATGGCTAAAATTTTGTTTAAATTCCTTGAGGTATATACACGTAAACTCACACTTTCTTTTCATTTAGGTAGGCATAAACTATAGAAAACCATTTCATACAATCCTTACATGCTCCTTTGGCTTCATCAACGCTCAGTTATGCTTTACACGAGGCCCGGTTGCAAGTGCTCCTAATTTCGATATCAAGGACACGATTTGTCATTTAAATGCCTTTTGCAATAGTCTTTAATGGTAAAAGATGATGGTAGAAGGCATTGCTAGAAGTTGAGATTAACTACTAGGATGAACTGCTAATAAGATATACGAAATAAGCCGTGTACAGGCCCCACAAATAAAAACCAGCCAAGTGCGAGAGCGTAGAGTCGGAATCGCGCACCGAGTTTTCGGAACAAACTTGAAAACATATTTTTTACCTGCGTAGATTTAGAGGGTTGATCTTGACAGTCAGACAGATAGACAACACGGACAGACGGGTTTGATTTTTTATTTTGAGGTACCCTAAAAATTTACCAAGGACAGAGACACAGACATTTTGTTTAGAAGCAAGTGTAAGTACACGAAAGTAAGTTGATCTGGAGTGAAATGCTATTTCTGATTGGCTGTTTATCTGAGTGACTAAATTCGATTCCACGGCGACAAATTGTGATTACTTCACAATCGTAATCTTCTGCTAATACCTACTAACAGGGTTCTAATAATATGAATTACGTTACGATTCGTAAAATGGTCACAAAGTAACAATTCACAATATTAACTACGTCTCTGAACATTTCAAGAATTGTATTTTAATTCATAATATTATTCTATTATGATTCTTCTAAAGCGGTAATTTTGGACCCCCAGATCATATTCATAAAACATATACCCATTCTCGTGATCGTGTCGTGTCCGTCACTTAAGATCTGCATTGCTTTTCCACTTCACTACCATTTACTTATATTCGTTCACGTGTCAGTGGTTTCATTATTATAGGTACTCCCTTGGCCGCTATAGAGTGCTTTATAACTTTATCATATTTGTTTATTAAATTATAAGACTTTTTGTTTTATTTTATTTATACTCAAATTGATGTTATGTCACTTAGGTATGGACTTTGTCAGATGAAAGGTTTTAGATGTTCTACTCGATTTCGGTACAATGGTCTTGAGTAAAATTAAAATTACCTATATTGACGACACTTTTGTCCGCCTACGGTGAACGCGAAAGGTTAATGATTTTCATGTGGGTACGTACTTACTTTGATACTGTATTTACCGCCTACGATGGGGTTTATTTTGGCATTACAACAAAATCTTTTAGGTACTTTCTAATATATAAAATTTCCGTGTCACAATGTTAGTTACCGTACTCCTCCGAAACGGCTCGACCGATTCTTATGAAATTTTGGGTACATATTGGGTAGGTCTGAGAATCGGCTAACATCTATTTTTCATACCCCTAAACCTCAGCGGGTGAAACCGCTGGGCACAGCTAGTAATATATAAATGTTACTTGTTAATGTCTTTTCGTCCTCGCCGTCGAGGACCGTCGCGACAGCCACGCAAACCACTTTGCTCAATCCAGCCCGCCAGGAGCTTACTGAGCCAGTAAACTAAAATCATACCCCAATTTTAATGGAACTTAAATCCAACCTGTCCTTTTGCTATCCTCCCCTAGTGACGACGTAATTCTACATATGGCTGGAGGCCATAAATTCGAGGCACCCACGGGATAGTCCGGTTAAAAAAGCAGCTAACAACTTCATAAGTTGACCTGCGAGATGCCATTAAAAAAAAGACTACAACAAATACTCTTTGTTAAAAAATATATAATTACTTATCTCGTACTTTGGCCTGGCTCACTGATTTGGAAAGATTGCAATTTTTCCCCGTTCTCCAGTTAGAAGTTACTGATTTAAACCTCACGGTGTGCCCCGTGAGCTAAGTTTAAGTCAGTAACAGTCAGGCAAACCCCTCCCACGCCCCCTACCCGCCCCGTAATATTTACTATAAACCGCGACTGCTGGAGAACGCATCAAGCACTGGGAAATGAAAACAATAAAGTGAAGAAAAAATATGAAATGCTTTTGAAGTGCTTTCATTATTTTAAAAATAATGGAAAAATCACGCCGATAATACCCAGACAGAAGTGTCCATAAGTTGCCTGTTATGAGTAAGTCCTACGTAATAAGGGACGAGACTTTTGCCATCAATTAGGCAAGATTCTAAACTCCGTGGCTGCTGCCGAGGAATCCCTGATGGAAAAACTCAAAACAAGCCGCTATTAGCAGACGCACTTGTGGCCTGAGCCTCTACACTAAAGCCTCATTTAAGAAATTATAATTGTTCTTAAAAAGAAAATCTTAAAATCACCCTTTCCCTATCTTTCTTCTAAAACCTTTCATTTGATACTCATGAGAATGCATAAAAAATAACTAGCCCGCCATCTTTGGGAGGCAGCCATTTTGGATTTACAATGACAGCGAATCATGCTTTGTTTTCCAAATTAAACATGTATGCAAAATATCAGCTCAATCGCGAACCGAGAAATGGGTTTTTAACTTTAATAAAACCAAACTTTCGTGTTAAGAAAGAAAGAAAAAATATTTGTTTATCACAATCACAGGACATTATCAGGGGATATTTTTTACAGTCTATTAAGACTCTTTGTTGAAACAATTTGTACCTATAATTTTCATCGGCGTTGATATTTGTAGGGAATTAAATTTTAGGGTTCTGTACCTCAATAGAAAAAAAAACGCAACCCTTCTAGGATCACTTTCTTGTGTGTCTGTCAAGACCCTTTATCTCGGGAACGTGTGAATCCTTACTAATATTATAAAAGCGAAAGTGAGTTTGTATGTTTGTTTGTTTGTTTATGCAAATGGCTAAACCGATTTTGATGAATAGGACCTGGAGACGGAAATAGGATTTTTTTTTAAATGTGAGAAATGAGGGAGAAAGAGGGAAGAAAAGGGAAAACTTAGCACTGCTATTACAATAAATAATAATAAGGCGCAAGGGCAAAAACTACAGGTAGCAGGTACCTGCAAATCAAGAAAGGGGAACTGTGTTACCCCGACATTAACGCGAGCGAAGCCGCCGCTGTGGTCCCTTGCGGCTGTGAAAAAATCAACCCTCTTTTTTTTTTTTTTTTTTTTTTTTTTTTCGGGTGGGAAATCATCCAATGACTTCCCCCGCTCTGGGTGGAGCGGGGGGGCATGTCAGACTTGTACTGACTAAAACCCACCCATGTTCCTTCTATTGCCCTTTACGTTCCGAGGCCGCGGTATCTCTTTCGAACAACCCGCAACCCCGGCAGGCGGAGGCTCTGGCAAGCCCCTCTGCTTTGCTGACTCTCTTTGAGGCGCGCGTGAAACACGAACGCGCCGTCGACACGGCCTGTCGTCAATCGACGGACGGACGGTGAACTACCCATTGCTCACCGCCCACAGGCCCGCATCTACGGTGGCCGGAAGTCGTCTCGCGGCGCCCGGCGCCATGGGCGTCTCCCGCGGCGGCTGGGTTGGGCAGATGTTCTCTCCCTCAAACGCCCGGCCACCTCCTTTGCTAGCATTACTGCTTCGCAGAAGGTGGTGACCGCTTCCCATTCCCTCTCGCTCCGGACCATGGCCTGAACCAGGGCCGGACGCGAGAGATCGCCTTCGCCGATCGCCTCCACGAGGGCACGGCGGTGCTCCGCCCAAGCTGGGCAGACCGCCACTGTGTGCTCCACCGTGTCCTCCGGGCGATCGTCACAATGGTGACACCCGGGCGTTTCCTCCCGCCCGATGATGTGCAGGAACCTCCCGAAACTTCCGTGTCCGGTGAGGACCTGCGTCAGGCGGTAGGTGAGGACGCCATGACGCCTCTCCAGCCACTCCTCAAAGAGGGGACTTACCGCCGCTATTGTGGCGTGCCCTGCACGGGGTTGCGACAGTCGCTCTCTCCATGCCACCATGAGATCGCACCGGAGGTCTGCCCGCCGAGCGGCAACTTGCCGTGGCAGCGGGTTTTGCCCCCGGTGTAGTGCCTCCGCGCGCCACTCAAACAGGCGCGCGAGGACTATCGCCTCCAGATCCCACGGTGGCAGTCCGGCAAGGAGGCTCGCTGCCTCGCCGGAGATCGTGCGGTAGCCCCGGACAAGCCGTATGGCCACCACCTTTTGGGGCGCGTTCAGGTAGTGGGCGGCGCGCCGCCCTAAAGAACGCGCCCATACCGGGGCCCCGTAAAGGGCCATGGACCGCACGACTCCGGCATAGAGCCTACGGCAGGAGGCGTTTGGCCCCCTCAGATTGGGCAGGAGCCGCTTGAAAGCAGCCCCCGTCCGCTCGAGTTTGGGAGCCAAACGTCGAAAGTGTAAATCAACCCTCTTAAGTGTATTTTCGTCGTTCCATTTGTTTTCTTTTCATATTTTATAAATTCGTGTTAAAGTATTAAATAAAAACCAACAATTAAATAACTTGCCCTTAATTAGGTCAAACGTAATTAAAATATCATTTGGTGGCAGTTTGTCAGGGTTACGAGGAAAATCTGGCATTTCACAAATTGAATTTACTTTGATAATTATAATTATTAAAATTAACTTCCATTACTCTACCATTCTTTTTATTTTATTAATGAACTTGGAATTTACTGTCGAACAAATGTTATGAGCAATTTTCTCAGTTAGCTCCGTAAAAGACTTGGTTTGCTTTAACTTTTGCATCTGCTTAGTCTTTTTCCAATTATGTTGGGTTCCGCTTTCATTATAACCGGATGTATACCATACCAATATGTATATACAGCGATTTTTTATCAGACTTCCACAACCCAATTAGTACTAGGTGATACGATACTACTTTGTAAGACTGGTTGTTAGACTTTCGGGGCACACTGTTCCGATTCGTCATCGAAAAACAAAAGACAACGATTCACAACTGTTTTAAATAATTTTGTTTTCATAGTTCCGATTCGTCATCTAAAGTACAGTCAAAAGAAAATTCTATACAATTCTTGTTTATAATCATTTTAAGATAGATAGATTTTAACACAAGTTTTTTGAACTGAACAACATGATATTACTTTCATCCCCAATTGCGACGCCGCCAAAGTTGATTCGTATATATTGTTCTATTAAACGTCTGAGCTCATCGTTTTTTCGATGAATATTTTTATCTTACAAAAATTACTAGGCTTGCATGAGTTGAAGGGGGAATTTTAATAGTTCTGGAAAAAAACTTAAAATACCCTAAGAAGTGTAAAAGACGCAATGGGCATTGTCCAAACTATCGTCGGAACTATCAATATTAAATAAAAAATCATTTGTTTTCTTAGGATGACGAATTGGAAAATCTTGTATGAAAAAAAAAAATGGTGACCAATCGGAACAGTGACGAGTCGGGCATAACTCGCACTGACTACCTGTAACGACTGTCAAAGATCTTTAAATGACAGCCGGGACCAACAGCTTAACGCGCTTTCCGAGGCACGGAGGATCTCGGTATGTAACGGGGGGTCAACTATCCACAGACCAATCTTGCAAGCTCAGATATTAACCCGAGAGGCTGCTATTATAAAGCAACGAGCTCCACTTGGTTTCCTTTATTACCTAACATAAATGAGAACTTCAGGGTCTGTAAAGTAGCTATTATTTAAAAGTGTTTTTTTTGTATGTTTATAAACACTTTAAACTAGATTGGATTGAGGTTTGAAAAATTGTTAAAGTTGGCTCACGTAGTTATAGAAAGAAGAAAAAAAGAAAATACATTTGTTCCGCACATGCCGCAAGTGCACACTATATCTTTCTACAAATATATAGGTGTATTGCTGTTCGTTTGTCTTCCTAAAACTCGAGAATGGCTGGACCGATTTGGCTAAATTTGATCTTGAAATATTTGTGGATGTTTAGGGAAAGTTTAAATGGTTGGAAAAAAAATACATGGGTAGGTAGACAAGTCATAGATAGGAAAAAGTGCATTGCAACGCCGTGTTCAGCTACATAATAAAACAATTTAAGGTGAAAGCTCCAACCTACCCGCGAAATTCAAATTTTCTTACGTTTTTTGCAATTTTCAGGCCAGTGCTAGGTTGTATGTTGATTAAAATATTATTCGCGGCTGTAAGACGTATGTAATTATAGAATTATAATCATCAAAATCACCAATACAACCCTCCAAGTTCATAAAGCTGTAGGAAAGACTTTTTCTGTTTTTTTTTTGTTCCTACGCCTTTATGAACTTGGAGGGTTGTATTGGTGATTTTGATGATTATAATTCTATAATTACATACGTCTTACAGCCGCGAATAATATTTTAATCAACATACAACCTAGCACTGGCCTGAAAATTGCAAAAAACGTAAGAAAATTTGAATTTCGCGGGTAGGTTGGAGCTTTCACCTTAAATCAAACTTATACAAAACAACAACAAAAAATAACACTGTGTGTCTCACGGCTGCGCCAGTGGCTGGACAGTGTCCGATCCTGATTTTGAACTGAACCTAGGTTGTGGATACCTCTTTATATCCAATACTTTTTTCATATTTCCAACATTGTTGCTGATGACACTGGCATTTTGTCACAAATATACTAGGATGAACAAGAATTTTAGTCTTCTTGTTTTTGGGCACAGCATGTCGTATTCCGCCATGCTTCTTTAATTTTGAAGTATATAACTGAGTTTAATGATTATTGAAAAGTGGAACGTATTAGAGCTAGTTAGAAACTATTGGGTCCTGACGCAGTACCAATTTCTATAATTTATCTATGGCTACATTATTTAGAAACCATATTTACACGTAATCTGAGCAGCTCACAAACAATCCCAGAACAGCTCAATACTGTTGCCCTGGATCTAAACTTAGTCCTCAAAGCACCTTACGACCTCCAAGTCGTTGTTCAAAGAGATAATCCTTCATGAATGAGGGCTTACTCCAACCGATATGTCTTCGTGAATATATTAACATTTCAAATGCACGAGTATCTGTTCTCTAACACTAGCTAAAAGTGATACTATTCACTTGATCGGGTCAATATTCGAATCCGTAGTATACATATTCGACATAAACTCCTTCCGGCATCCACCATCAGTCAACCATGTTCCGATTAGCCACACACAATAACAACTACAAACAATGACACACACAAATAGAGAAGTTTCCATTTTTGAAATAAGAAGAAACAAAAATGTTAAACTAGCCTGTGTCAAATCATATCAATCTGAAAATATTGTGTGTGGCGTCCCTTACTTCTCGCTTCATCCCTTACATCTTACTTTGTTCGTAAGCTCTTGTAAATCGTCTTTCAATTTTATTGCTCACATTCCGAACTGGGTAAAGAAGGCAGGAACGCTATTGTTACGGCGTAACTTGAACTCGCCCTGTGTATAGTTACCGGCACGGTTCTTGAGCGCTGACCTTCACTTGCGCAGAAGTGAGTTATTGGGTCCCTTTGGTGGTATGAAGTGAGGCGCGGGGGCGGGGAAAGTGCAGTGATTGGCCCGTCGCGCATCGCGTCATAGACGTCACTCGGGATTCGTTCTTTTCCGTGCTGCATGTACCTCACGACGACGAGTACAATTCCGGCCAATTTAATTGACAACATTTTTAAATTATGTTATTCAAATATTTTATGTGATTTTTTATTAAATATACCGTTGGAATTATAATCAAAGGTGATATTTATCGAAAGCAAAACGGGGAAAAAATAATGTCAGTTTGTAATTAGCAAAACTATTTTTCAATTCATTATTTTATTTGTACTTGTATCGAAATGAATCGAAATATTCAATAGATAAAGTTTTTATCTACAAAAAATAAAATTCGAAGTCAAAACTGCTAAGAAAAGTAGTTAGTAATTTTTGACAAACTACAAGAACTAAGTTATAATCTTAATTTAGAAATACTTGTTAATTACCTACTTCTTTGATCTCAATTTCCATTTCTCAATTTAATGAATCATTATTTAATCTTTCTTTCAACCATAGAACCAGTAAGAAATTACGTAGGTAACTTAGAAAAAATAAATAATCAACGGGCGTGCGTTTTATTTGCCATATGTGTACGATGCGCAAAGCGATCCCCACCCTTCCGCCGAGCGCTCAAGATCCGTGCCGGTATCAGTAACCAAGCTTGACAGATACAGTTTTATTACAAAGCCGTGAATGTTTTCGAATAAAGCTAAAGTTTATTTGATAGAAAACGAACAGTTGATTGAACATTGAACAAATTAAAGGACATTGTTCTGTTCCTATACATTGTTGGCCCTGGAGCCAAGAGTATCGGAAAATAATGTATTGTATTCTCTATCATTAGTAAACTCCTAGATCTTATTTTTATAGTGGACTAGCTGCAGAATTGATATTTTTAAGCTATTGCATAGCTTCTATCGCGGACCTTGAGCGCGGGGACCGAATCCAGAAATTCCGTAGGTAACGAAGAAAAACATGACGCTCCCCACTCCGACGGGCACGGAGGTGTGGCTTGTCTAACGTCGTTTACACAATACGGTCAGTTATTTCAATCCCGATTCTAATGTTCTAATGTTCTAATAGCGTGTTTGGTAGAGAATCGGATAGTCAATCGACATTACGCTGGATCAAATCTAAGGTCTTGTTTTTCTTTTTGCGACTTCTTTTCATTGGAAGTACTTTTTAAATATTATATTTAGTTTTTTATTTTTTTATTTATTGTCTAAGTTGATAAAAAAATGTTTCTTTTTGCGACTTCTTCTCATTGGAAGTACTTTTTAAATATTTTATTTAGATTGTTTTTATTTATTGCATAAGTTGATAAAAAATGCTATACAATAGCTTTACCGCGGCAGTCCCCGAGTGCCACGGGTTCCCTCTATCTGGCAGAATCTTGATGCTCCTAAATTTATTTGGCATAACACACTTAGCATATTTTTTTAAATAAATACTATATTTTGAGGTTATATTTGAACCATAACTACGAATATTTGGTGTGATTTTTCATAGCTCCGAGTGATTTTTAAGGAACTGAAAAATTATATCATAATAAATTTAGCTATTTTTAACCCCCGACGCTAAAACGACGGGGTGTTATAAGTTTGACGTGTCTGTGTGTGTGTGTAAATGTGTATGTGTCTGTCTGTGGCATCGTAGCTGCCAAACGGATGATCCGATTTGAATGCGGTTTTTTTTGTTTGAAAGGTATATCAGTCGAGAGTGTTCTTAGCTATGTTTGGTGGAAATCGGTTCAGGTCTTCAAGGTCATCAGGTCGTTTGTTAGGTGTGATAGGAATGTTCCACGCTCAGTTTATTTGCGAGCATATGTAGGATCTGACATTTGAAACATTGATGTCTTCTGGAACCACTGAGCTGGTCTGCTGTTAGGGCTCGAAGATAGGAGACGTAACCCTGGACTGCCTTTTAGTAAACCCATCGAGTTTGGGCTCGTTGAATTTGTCTTAACTAGTTCTCTTTATGTTTCTAATTGACGAGGACCTGGTGCTGGAAATCTGGAACCTCTGAGCTGGTCTGGTGATAGGGCTCGAAGGTAGGAAATGTAAACCTGGACTGCCTTTTAGTAAACCCATCGAGTTTGGGCTCGTTGAATTTGTCTTGACTAGTTCTCTTCATATTTCTAATTGATGAGGACCTGATGCTGGAAATGGGATGTGGCGGATGAAACCCTGGAATGCCGGAATGAAACGGATAAACCGATTTATATCTTTGCTGAAAATCTAGAATGACCAAAATTTAAAAATAAAACACAAAATTACCCTTAAATGGCAAGAAACATAAAAGAAATTAAATGTAAGAATGAAAAATTAAGGAGCTCTTTTAAAAAGCATAAAATAAAAATTAAATTAAAAATTTAAAAACACCCCCGACCCAAAAAAAGTACGCAATTATTATGACAAAAGGTTAAAAATGCTAAACCCTATAAAAAGCAAAAAAAAAAACTTTTAACACTACGTAAGTACCAACTAAAGCATGTCAGACTATCTACTCGGGACTTTGTGCCACCTTTATGTCGGAGGCATAACCGCTAATTTTGAACTGCAAATGGTTATCTTGGCCTGCTGTTGACCGTACGTATGAAATTTTTGATTAAATTTTGTCGTGTCGGGGGACCGCTTTTTACCTTCAAAAATACTTACCTAAATCAAATGATCAATCACAAAATTCGTATTTTAAAACTAAATATTATGTACACAACTACACCAAATGATACAACAACACTGGACAAAAAATTAAAACAGACGAATAGTATGACTCACAAGATTTACTTGTAAAGAAAGAAGAAGATTAGTAAACAAAATAATATTTAAATTACAACGAAAATGTTAACGTAGGTAACGAATTCAAAAAAAACTTTTACTCTATCTAAATAAATGATAAACAATAATTTTAACCCCCAATCTTAGGAACGACTCAAAAAATTTGTATGAAAAATGACAATGGGATTGAGGACTTCTTAATGTGAGCTTCTAACGTTAGGCTAATAAATTAGAGCGGTCCCCCGACACGACAAAATTTAATCAAAAATTTCATACGTACGGTCAACAGCAGGCCAAGATAACCATTTGCAGTTCAAAATTAGCGGTTATGCCTCCGACATAAAGGTGGCACAAAGTCCCGAGTAGATAGTCTGACATGCTTTAGTTGGTACTTACGTAGTGTTAAAAGTTTTTTTTTTGCTTTTTATAGGGTTTAGCATTTTTAACCTTTTGTCATAATAATTGCGTACTTTTTTTGGGTCGGGGGTGTTTTTAAATTTTTAATTTAATTTTTAATACCTTGCTACACAATTAGCACGGTCTATGATTTTTTTTAACGCCTAATTGTATGTAAGTGCAAAATGCAAATGCATAGAAACTATTCATATACAAAATTATATAAAAAACAAAAAAATATATATCTTAACATTAGGCGTAGATGGCGGGTGGCGGATGTTATTAATCGCGTAAATACATTTTGGCATACAGCTAGTCCGTGTTACAGAAGTATTACATATAATAAAAAAAAATCGTGTGTTCCAATATTCTTTATTGCACAGACCCATTAAGGACATTGTCCGTTGTGTTAAATACGTCCATCGGTTCTAAGAAAAAATGGACGAGCCTAGTTACTTGTCTCTTTTGCCGACTGTACATTTCGTATGACGCCGGGGGTCAGCCATTTTGGATTTATGATGCAAATTAACTGCCATATTTTAAAAAATAATACAATTTTTGTAATCGAAATTTTATTTTATTGCGTTTAGCAGATAATTTGGCTTCTAATCCCATAACCTGGAATTTACTTTAATTTTAATCCTTTCTTTAACTAACTTCTAAAAAAGCCAAGTTTTTGTCGTCAAGTTGGAAACAGTTGCGGGCAAAAACAAACTGAGTGGCACTTTAGAAAATCGCTTAATCATTTGATATATCGCTTCTTCAATCACAAACTCTTAACGTTCCTTTTTGTTAGATTCGGATGACTTTTCTTATTTTCTGCCTTAAATGGTTTTTTGGACACAAGTTTGGTAGGATTAGGGTAAATCAGATTTGTTACTGAAACTAGATCCCCGTTTGGAGACTCATTTGGCTGCATTTAGTACTTTACCAGTCAGTTTAGAGCTCGTTGCCAAACAGCTTTGACACTATTTCAACTATCAAACTGGGGTCCAAGTCGGCTAATAAAATTATGCCAGAATTTGACAGTTTTGGTAATCTACTAATTGAAAGGCAAGCTTTGGCGACGGCGAGTAATGAGTCACAGTTTTAGCGTAGACTTGGTTGTTTGTCTATATTCTATTGTTTTGACCTCTGACGTTTCATGTAAGTACATATTATGTACTAGAATTGTACATATTATGCAGCATACATAATATGTCTATCTTCTAATACAAAACTACTAAGCCATTAATATGATGATTTTCATAGACGGCGAATTTCTTCACAATGGTAATTGCGTTTTCAGTATAACCAATAGAAATTGAAAATAGCAAAATATACGATTTTCACTCAAATCAGTTTTAGTAATTTCACTAAGCTGCTAATAAATAACAAACTTGCTAATTGTGCCTCAGGGCAGCTTTTGACACATTTTCGGCCATTCCTTGTTTGTAAATCAACATTCTGTCTCGAGAGGCTTTGGACAATCGCCCTCGTTATAACAAAGCCTGTAATTTAGAACCGTGCCAGGTCGGTGTGCTTACATTTGCCAAATCTTGTCTGCCATAGAGAAGGGAGGACATGGAGAGTTTAACAACATTTATGTTAGTGACCTGTAGGGAACGGGACTAATCATTTTCGCATCTTTAATATAAAGCTCTTCCTGACCGGCTCATTCTAATCTATATAAGAATGGTCACACTCTTATTGGAACCGCTGCAGGCCAAGTGTCTCTTTAAGTTCTCGAACCAGCATTGATCACCTCATAGCGTGTTGGCGATTTCTGACTTATCGTTTCTTTAAGTTGATTAGTATTCAATTTATCTGGGTCTTCGAATTCGAAAGAAAAAAAAAACCACTGTTTTTTTAGTACTAGTAATTTTGAAAGTACAAGTTAAAATATCCGGAGTTAATGGCGTCAAAAAAAGCTTGTTTGCTATTTTTCTTTCCTTGGCACTCCATTAATGTATTCTTCAGTGGTGTCGACCCATTTGGCTTTACATCTGTCGCATTCGTGTTCCAGTTTCTGGTTGTTGCTATTAGCTAGTGGTAGTTTTATGCGTAATTTCGGGACAATTTTGGCAACTTGTAGTGTTTCATTTATGTTGGGTGATTTTCGTGCTTCCAAAAACTTGGGGCATTTGTTGTTGATACTGGTTCTTGTATTTCTTAGAGGAACACAGCAATAGGGTGGTTTCCAGGATCTAAGTAATTACATACTATTTAGTCCGTCTTTTAGATTATTCAAAAATAAGGGACACGCATTTTTTATTTGTAAATTAGAATCAAAATGACAAAGATATAGCTAATTAAAGTTACGTGTGACGTCACGCGTTGCTGCATTTTGTTTTATCTAAAAGACAAAAAGTGAAAGAAGTATTTATTTTTGAATATTTTAATCTAAAAGATAATTTTTTTCCTTTTTATATTTTTTTTTTTGGAAATTTAGCCTATTATAGCTTGTTGTGCAGTTTTTGCTTATGTGTACAATTTTACATGTCCGGAAGAGAATTGACGAATTGAATGCGAGATTTTGGACTAGGTAATTCATTGTTACTTAAATTAACCCCTGATTCCAATTGACCATGTGGGTGTTATTTGTACAAAAAGATCGTTCCCCTTTTAGTCATTCCCTTAGTGTCTAAATAAACATTTTAAAGACAGATTTATTTGCTTCACAGGCAGCTTACTTAAACCACTGCTTCATCATCAACTTCATCATCTGTTATCATCTAAGCTATATTTGGTTCTTCTCCAATAATATAGAGCATTTCAGCACTTTAAAATATTGCACCTTATTACACAATCACAACAGCCTTTTGACCTCCATTCAAATTGACCGTATAAATCTTTTTTCAATCAGCTAATGTTTTTATATGCTGTTTCACGGGTACTTTTGTGTTGGTCCTGACTTGGCAAGCTTTATGTGGAGTGTCATGGTGTGGTTTTACGATGTGTATTCATTATCCTACCCTTGTTATGCTTTGATATAGGGAAGTGATTTTTTGGGATGAATTTCAACGTTATCAAATACATCCTCCTTTCTTTTTTGACGTGTAATTATTGCTTAACCTGGTGTCACAGTATTTATACAGTAAATACAGGAAGTATCTACACTTAAAAAATCAGACACAGAATAACTAACCGATACATAAACTGATGCTATAATCCCATGTGGGTTCCGTTTCGTTCTGTAGTGTATTTTCAGTGTAGGTAGTCATGGTAGAACACCACCTGCTACGTAACATCATCTGCTTAACATTTTCCCAACTTTATTAAGGTCGATTTCCTGTTTAACGGGATGCAGCTGCATGCTGCTGCGAGCGACTGCCTATCTGACTTCCACAACCCTGAGTGAGTAATACTAGGACACTGACTGACTGACTGATGAAAAAAATCTACAAATGACAGCTGGGGCCAAGAGCTTAACGTGCTTTCCGAGGCACGAAGGAAACTCGTATGTAACGGGTCCCCCACCCACAGACTATCCTAGGCAAGCAATAATAAAAAGCGTGTATCAAAATAAATAATTGTTACTAACATAGTTTATAAGGTTCCTTTACTAACCTTTTATGGATGTTGCTTGTCCGAAATAAAAGTTATTTTATTTAACCCAAAGATCGACTCGACGGCTGTTATTATTTAGCCACGAGCTCTTCTACTTTATTATTGAGCTACGATCTTTACGATCCTTACGTAAAACAAAAAAAAACTCTTTTTCTAGGCGGAAACATGTGGAAGCCGCTATAGGGTAGTAGCCAATTGCTCACGTAAAACCCCTTTTAATTTACTCTGTCTGTGTTTATTTCCATCGCCGCAGGCTTTCCAACGCTCGGTATTTGCAATGCCCAACTACTGACCAACAAAGGCTTTCAATGTACATAAATGCACATAGATTCACAACTAGAATAGTTGTACAGGAGGACGCATTTTACGGATAGGAAATCATCAAATAACTTCAAGTGGTCCACTCAGACTTGTACTGACTAAAACCCATCGCAATATGGCTTTCTGTTTAATCGACGGAAAAAGGCATAACTTCACGAAAGTGGCAGGAATGCGGAAGGCCTTTGTCCAGGAGTGGTAAAAAAATGGCTAAATGTACTTGGTAACCCAATAGGTTAATTAACAAGATTTTTATGAAATCCATTTTTTTTAATTTATACCTTTACTTTAAATATTTCCCCGACCACTGCACTAGTCAATGCATCCATTAGGACAATATTTAGAGTGTGCAATATATAGAGTGCGTTAACTTGAGTTCTACCGTTTTAGTGATTAATCATCCCAAAAAAGAGTAGTTTCCCAGCAATATTTTTCCCGTGGAGTTACTTAATATGATGTTCACTGCATGATTGACGGTTGAAGGATTCGTTTACAACCTGTATAAATATAGTCTACACTTGTGTATCATATTACTCCGCCAAACATTCAGCGATCGCTATCGACCGGGTAGAACCAGGACCAAAGTAACATGGGCCTCGAAATTACAGTGTTTCAAAGCTGAGCGAGTTGTGAGCTAAAATTTCACGATTTATATGGAATATGTCTCTTGTGCTAAGGCTACATACAAACGATATCGATGCGACTTGTATCAAACATTGTTTTGCGACGTTATATGAAAAACGAGAAACCAATACTGCACCAATTGCCTTGTTTTTTGCGGATGGGAAATCATCATATAACTTCCCCCGCTCTGAGCGGAGTGTTGGGTGACAGACTTGTACTGACTACTACCCACCCATGTTCCTTCTTTTGCCCTTTATGTTCCGGGGCCGCGGTATCTCTTTTGAACAACCCGCAACCCCGGCAGGCGCTGGTCCTGGCAGGCCCCTCTGCTTGGCTGACATCTCATTGAGTCGCACGTGGAACACCTACGCGCCGTCGACATGGTCTGTAGACACTGTACGGACGGACGGTGAGCTACCCAATGCTCACCGTCCACAGACCCGCATCTACGGTGACCGGGAGTAGTCTCGCGGCGTCCCACCGGAGCGTCTTTCGCGGCGGCTGGGTTTCTTTGAGGTTGTCTCCCTCAAAGGCCCGGCCACCTCCTTCGTAAATGAATTTCCTTAGAAAAGAAACACTGGTTATGGACGTAAAAAACTGCCAGAAAAAATAAACGACTGTGTCGTAAATCTTTACGATGCACATCGTAGATTATCACGTCAACAATGCACCGCGATAACACATCGCAACGTTTAACGCGACGTTTGAGCATTTACTCTATGGTAGGTACATATATCCTGGTATAGCTCTATAGCCTCTATACTTATAAAGTCCAACTTAAGCTTTAGATTCAAGCCGCAAGCTGTTACAGCCCGTAATTGGATTTAGTATCTACTCGTCTTCATTGGTAATTCCTTTCTTTAATAGAATTAACTCCCTTAAGAGTAGAGTTATTGCATGTTGGTAATTGAAAACAGTCCAATTATGTCATCCTACTTAAATTATAAATGCGATAGTTTGTGAGAATGGATGGATGGATCGTTTGTTAGTCTTTGACCCAAAAACTACTTAAAAGATTTGAATTAAATTTGGCACACAGGTAGTTTATAACCTAGATTAATACTGGCTACACACACGTTTTTATCCCAGTCCACGCTGGTGAAACATCACAGTCAGTCAAGTGGTGCAAAGCAAGTTTACCATACAAAACTACTCACAACATGAATAATGTTCTCGATAAAATATTGGCATCATATCCACTGTCAATTGAAATGCCTCATTATAATAATTATGCCTCTATCATAATATTTGTGTTGTCATTGCACTCAATATTAATTACTCTTACTGGATAGAGTAGTAGCCTATTTGCACATTTTACCACAGGTATACAGGGTGATTGGTTTCACCAGGGTCAGTACTTTAAGGGAGAGAAGTGCTCATAAACATGAGCCACTTTTACTATGGAACATACCTTGGAATTTGAAAAATTGCTGTTTCTTAAAATTTTCGAGATATGAGACCAATAATATATGGATGACTAGGATCAGAGATGCAGCTGCTTCCAACATAAGTAGTTCATTTTTATGAGCTAGTGCTCATAAATGTCCTTAAAGTATCGCCCACGTTTTAGCAATCACCCAGTATTATACTCCAATATTGAAATGCATGCTGCCTACATACATACATAGAGTATAGACTCTTCCATTCCATTGCTGAAGTACATAAGTGCATAGATTGGTTGGTGCACTCCCCTTTAAACCGACGCCTTCGCTCCAGTTCCAGAATATTCTCTGAAAACATCGGTACAAATTGGGAGTTGTTTTTGCAAGAAATATTTGCTTTATTTTTTTCTTCTGTAGGTTCTGTGGTGTTTCTTATTGTATTGTATGTTTTCAAATCAGAGATCAAAGCATGAACGCTTCTTTCAAAATTACTTGAGTTTATTCTTAGCGTAAAGTGAGGTCTCTTATTATTTTATTGTAAAGATAGAGGACGATTTTAGAGGACCCTTTGATTTAATTTTCAGAAAATATATTTTCTGAACAAGCTGAAACCCAAACGCAAATTCATTTGATGCGAAATCGAGTAATCTCGAATGTTCTGTTACAAGTCAAGAACACCTTAATTATAAGAAAAACAAAGCTATGGTCAAAGTAAACTATGCTATGGTTATTGAGCCCGATAAATTGTTAACATTTTTTTTCTATTTCTGGTAAAAAAATGTAATAAAGAACTTAAGAATGATTAAATATACTAAAATAACAACAAACCATAAAAACCACCACAAAAAACTCTTCAACGTTGTCAACTGGTAAAAAAATGGAAGCTTTGCCAAGATTTTTGAATTTTCCTTAAAAAAGGCTGTGAGCATTCGAACCCCACGGCCCCAGAGTTTCAACCCCAAACTGATCCATAATATAGTTGCAAAAATAAACCAAGGTTTAAGGTTAGCAAGTAAAGGACATTGCCACGGGGCAGGTCCCTTTTGTGCAATCGTGTGCCTGATTGGAATAATAACCAAAAAATGTTATTTATTTTTTTGTGTGCAAATTACTTTTTTTACAATTTCTTTCACCCTGGGAATAAAGTTAATTATTATTAATAGTTAAACATTACATCGACATCCGTTTGATAGGTGTACAAAAAAAAGTTGCCAGAAAACAAATAACTATCGAAAATGACGTATAGTAATCAATGGAGTAATCGATATCAAAACAAAAAGATAATTAAAAAATATTTTAAACAATAATTATTAAAGCTAGTTTACGTCGCAACATTTAAATGTAAGTCTCAATATTTGACAACTTCAAAGCTACTGATTTGGCATTATGTTTTCTCGACGATGAGTTAGAATGGTGTAAACCCTGTTTTTTTCATAGGTACTTATTATTGTAGCGTATTATATCTGGAATGCACGAAGACAGGTGTAGGCCAAGTATGAGTTTAATTATGTAAAATATTTAATGACGTAAACTAGTGGATATACACTACTTATAGTCTGCGAGTAATAGCGATGGAATATGACAACAATAGGTTGCTTATTTTTATAAGTCTATATTGTTGATTAGATGTTCATAAAAGCGATTTACACAAACATAAAAGTATTTTGGAAACGCCGTATTATTAACAAGAGTTTTAATCGATAAAAAAACTGAAATCGATTTACTAATGGATTAAAAATAATTGATCTGGCAACATTTACTTGCGCATGTCACAGCACTTTGTTGATTCTGAGATTCGTTTCGTTCGTGATTGCTTCGTTGAGATACCTACGTTGAGTTTTGAATCCCGTATTTACGTAGTTATTATTTACGATACGTAATTATGTCTTCATTACTTTGTGCATAAACATGCTTATATTATGGAAATCTGCATATAAAGTAATAGTTATGTATGTAACCTAGTTTATGTCAATTTGTAATTATAACCTAGATTTTTAAAACAGAAAATTAATTATATCTCCTGAACCAGGGTGAATAAATGAAAAAAGGTTTGAGATTATGAAAATGCTATGTTTTTACTATTAGGTAAAATAAAATACTTCAGGGCACAAGCATTTTCCACTGGGACCGAACTTCCCTTACAAAACGGGCAATCTCCTTTACTAACTGTTAAATCCTCTATATTTTACATTATTATGTTGACTTGACTTTCGTTTTTCTTTCAATTAAACTAAATCTTTACTTTATCATTTCATTAGTAAAATGTTCTGGTACGAAAACAGGGCGAAAAACAGAAGACAATTAAGATAACTCTATACCCCGCGGACTGAATAATAATTTGGTACTTTTTCTTACAATTTTCTCAAACAACTTAATTTGGAAGCCCGGGCCATAAAAACAGTAAAATGTATCACTTTCGTATGATCCCGAGCAAGTCGTAAAAAGTATCTTTACATTAATGGCAATATGGTGTTCCGTTACGAATAGGCTATCCTTTTGCTACCCATGGGTGTCGTAGGGACCAACTCTGAGATTATATCAAGGGCCATATTTTTAGTTGGTTTCTCCGAAGATATACTGGCAACCGGTTCAAACTACTACATACGTGAGTATGTATATGTCGGGAGAGATGGCTGATTAAGGTGTAAACCTTCACCAGAATACAGATTGTGTGTGTGGGCAATATGTGGGTAACGGGTTACGAACGATATTAACTTTATGTCACACCACGAATTTACTATAGAGTTACAATAACAATATACTAGGCACAGTCGTAGTACCGTTCCTAGACAAGTTGTTCGCACGACGACAGGCACTGCAGAGAAGAGAAGAGAGAGAGTCCGTCCGGGTCACTCTGCTCCCTTGTCGCCTCGCAGTCGGCTGGCACGATTTTTAGTCCAGACTTTGTAGAAGCGCTAACTTCATGTCACGACTAACGCTTGCGTCTCGATGTCAAAACAGCTCTCGTACTATTGACTTCGCCGATATATGTGTGTTACACAGGATCCTTGTAGTTAGTTGTCCATGAACATAACATAGCATTACTATTCCCTGAAAGTGTGTGTGTATTGTTATTGCTGTGACCTCCGATAGAGGAGAATGGAAGAAGAAAACGGGTTGCGCCGACCCCAAATAGAATGGGACAAGGGCAGGAAAAGTATGGTTATTATTATTAATAATAATAAATTCTTTATTTTCAGACAACAAGATCCAATGTGTTAGTAAAATTCTTATAATTAGTGTTAGTAACAAATTAATAAAATTAAAATTTCTAGTTCGCTTCATGTGGACGATGAGCAAGCGAAAGGAAACTCACTCATTCATCACCCCCACAAAACGTCCCAGAGTAGAAATTCTCCGCCACTGTCCTCAGAATACTGTTGTCACTGTCCCTCAATCTCGTTATCAAAGACGAGATTTTCTTTCGAATGAATTTTATTGCCTGAAAGTTTTTTTTTAATTTTCCATCTTGGAATTTCTCCTGCATCGTAGGTGAAAACATTTAAACTTATATACACAAACAGCCAAACCGCCCTGGCTGGAGACCTTACTCTAGAGACATCCACAGGATTTGGCCGGTTAAACAGATGACAACTTCATAGGTTGAACTTCGAGAGGCAATTTAGAAGAAAAAAAAAACGACAGACCCGGAACTGTAGGGGGATCTGTATGTAGGTCATACAGTTTTTATTCGGGGATCGAATCAGCAAGGTAGCAGCCAATAGCTTAGCCACTTCGCCAACCGGGGCGTCAATGTCATTTGGCAGAATTTTGCCTGTGATACACCTACATTTCGTCAGTTATGTCTAGGTTCTACGTAAAAGAGGCTGCTATTGCTATTAACCGGTCACTTATATATTGGCACGGCCGGCGCAGTGGCCGAGCGATTTACTGCTGCGCTGCATGTCGCGGGTTTGCACGGAACAAATATTTGTATGGCCTACAGGTCGTTGTTCCAGATTTGGCTTTTTGTGTACGTGAATTTAAGTGTTTGAAAACGCACCCACGATACAGGAGAAATTCCTAGCGTGGGGCAACGTTTTTTTTAAAACAAACAAATAAAATACTTATCCAGATTCTAATAATTATTATTTTAGAACGTAATGTATTACGCAATAGTCAAAAATCACATTGTATTTCTACAAATAATTGTCTTAAAATGACAAGGCATACCATAATCAAATAATGCCTATGTATGGATGAAAATATTTTTATTATATTATATTACTGAAATTTGAAAAGTAGCATTCTTAGCAAAGCCGAAAGTCACGTATTCGTCCCGTCATTATCATTTTATATTTGGGATCAAATGTTTTAACATTTTTAAAAGTTTTTTTCTTAAATACAAGTTTTAAATGTTAAAACTTTAAATACCCCCGTACTAATAAATTGTATTCATTAGAACAATGTATTGAGTGCGTCACATTTTAGTTTTAACGTAAGACGTGATTTTAGACAAAAAAATACTTCGTGTCCCAGCAAAGATTTGGTCCGTTTACACCCAGTTTACCTAGATATCGATGATGATATTATTTGCAACCGTATATGTCTACCAAATTATTTAGAATAGGTGCGGTAACAACGATAAGGTCCTCACACTCCTCACAATAGGTGTGGTTTGTTTGCCAATGCAGTTTGACGCATGAATGGAGCTTTCATACAAGCTTAAACACAAGGATATCTCTGTATTCCGTTATTGACTGTGCTCAAATACTCCGAGCGGAACAAATACTTATGGGATAGACCATACACAGACCATGTTGAAATGGATTCGCTAAATTCACCGAAACTATTTGCTGTTAGTAATTAGATAGACATGTTTTTTTCTTTTTTGGATGGGAAAGTCTTCTATCTTCTCTAAATACTTCTTCCGTTGAGGGCGGAGCGGAAGGGAGACCCATCCGTGTTCCTTTTTTTACTTTTTGTGTTCCGAGGCCGCGGTATGACTTTTGAGCTAACCCGCTGCACTAGCCTGCAGGCTGACTGGTATTTCGTGTACTGTACCAATCACGACGCTTGGTGCCGACGCTCACAAAACGCGACACCCCGCGCTCCTCTCTCTCATGTTGAACGAACGGTTGTAGCTCCGCGTTAAAAAACTGTATTCTTGGTGTTTTGTGTGTTTTATCTGATATAATAAACTTTATCACGTTATAAATGGGTTGTTTACATTCCCCACAACCTATATGGTACTGGTATTTTGTTTGGTGGATAGGGATTTCGCGTGGATTCGCACTAGATGGACGCAGTCTCTAGATAGACAAACGGTGGGCTCACCGTCCACAGAGATCAACGGTGGCCGGGAGTAGTCTCGCGGGCGGCGCCAACGCCCGACGCTCGGAGCGTCGCCCATAAGTAACACCTGTAACTAAAATAAAAATTAGTATTAATTTGACATCGCAATTGGACATGAGATATGGAGGATCACAAGATGACATGAAATAAGGAAAATGTCTTGAGGAAAGCTTTGAACGACCAAACAAGCGATAGATTGACTGTGTGAAGAGATCTCTTCCGGTCGTACTTATCTCCCCTGATATTTAAGTAAAATATCGTGAGGGAACCGATATCTACCAACCGCACTGTAAGCCCACGTGCCCACACACCCACTTACAGAGTAGAAGTCTGAGATTCAAAGTATCAGGAGTACATAGGGAGGGACATACGAGTGTGCAAAAAAAGCAAATTTTTGTGAACCACCACCATTACCAGTTGTATTTCATAACTTCATCGAAAATAACATAACAAGAAATGCATTTCACAAGGTTACAACATAACAAAACGTAGTAAATAAAGTTTTCTGTCTGTACGTCACGCGTTTTTGGAGTGAATTGGGAACTTTGCCAAATACTGAAGGCTGAACAACACAGTTACGAACAAAAGTTGGTTTGATTCTGTCAGTGTAGAATAAGACTTGTTTGAATCAAGTTACGCTCCCTTTGAACATAACATCACGTCAGTAATACTAAAAGGGTAGATATGTCCTGCCGGGGTTGCGGGTTGTTCGAAAGAGATACCGCGGCCCCGGAACGTAAAGGGCAATGGAAGGAACATGGGTGGGTTTTAGTCAGTACAAGTCTGACACTCCCCCCGCTCCGCCCAGAGCAGGGGAATTTATTTGATGATTACCCAGCCCCCAAAATAAAAAGGGTAGATATTTCCTGCCGGGGTTGCGGGTTGTTCGAAAGAGATACCGCGGCCCCGGAACGTAAAGGGCAATGGAAGGAACATGGGTGGGTTTTAGTCAGTACAAGTCTGACACTCCCCCCGCTCCGCCCAGAGCAGGGGAATTTATTTGATGATTACCCAGCCCCCAAAATAAAAAGGGTAGATATTTCCTGCCGGGGTTGCGGGTTGTTCGAAAGAGATACCGCGACCCCGGAATATAAAGGGCAATGGAAGGAACATGGGTGGGTTTTAGTCAGTACCAATCTGTTTCTTCTTCCCTTCCCTTTATGTTCCGGGGCCGCGGTACCTGTTTCGAACAACCCGCAACTCGGGAAGGCGGTAACCCTGACAGGCCCCTTCTGTTTGCCTTGCCTCTGTCTGCCTTTGACCAATGAACGAGCCTTTGGCTATGCGGTGTCTGTTAGTTAACCATCGAACTGACTCAATTGTATTGGTGGGCAGGAGAATGATGATGATTCGGCTTCCAGTCTAACCGGATACAGCTGAATACCAAAATTTTACATGGAGCGACACCCTATCTGACCTTCACAACCCAGTTAGTACTGGGTAATACGATACCCGGTACGGTAAGATTGGTTGTCAGAATTTCGGGACACTGACTACCTGTAACGACGACTGTCAAAGATCAAAATGACAGCCGGGACCAACAGTTTAACGTGCTTTCCGAGGCTCAACCCGAGCGGCTGCTATTATTTAGCCACGAGTTCCTCTAGTAGTAGATTTATGCTAACTCAATTAACTTAGACGTGTTCAGTTCAGCGGTGATTTACTTAGTTTTAATTGTATCATTAGCTAGTCAGTAGTTACCAAATAGTTGTTGTTGGCTGTGAGTAACATGAGCCTTTGATGTTTGTGTTTTGAAAGCGAAACCAAAACTATTGTGTTGTACTTGGTACTTTGATAACTACAGTTTCTAACCAACCATAATATAATTAATGTCAAGTATCAAAAGTATTTTCATTGTATCGTGAAGGAGCTCGTGGGTAAATTATTTATTTATTATTTATTTATTTATTTAACACTTCAAGAACAAAGTACACAGGCGGACTTAATGCCATAGGCATTTTCTACCAGTCAACCTTTGGATGCAGAGACAAATAGTGGTAGGTGTAAAACAATTTTTTTTTAAATTAATTTATACTATATAGATATGTTTATAAAATACAATACATAGAAAAATTTACAACGACAATAATACAATAAAGAGGAAAGATTAGTATTTTTGTATGTAACGAAAAAATTTTAAAAAAAATTGGCCGTTTTAAAGCTACATTATCCCTGAGTAACATAGACTATATAAAATCACGCTACTAACCGCTTTTTTTGCCAAATTAGGTTTCCACAAGCAACTAAAACTCATCATCTGCCTTTTCCCAACTATATTGCAGTCGGCTTCCAGTCTAACCGGGTACAGCTGAATATCAATACATAGAGTAACTACCTATCTGACCTCCATAACCAAGCACGTGGTAGTACTTATCTGACCTCCATAACCAAGTTAGTACTGGGTACTACGATATCACGTGGTAGTACTTATCTGAACTCCATAACCCAGTTAGTATTGGGTACTACGATATCACGTGATAGTACCTATCTGACCTCCATAACCCAGTTAGTACTGGGTAATACGATACCACTTGGTAGAATGATTGTCAGGCTTTCGGGGCTCTTACTATCTGTAACGACTATCACAGGTCTCCAAATAAAAGCCGGACCAACGCCTTAACGTGTTTTACGAGGCACGGAAGAAACTCTGGTATGTTCGGCTGGTGTTTCCCCACTACCGATCTACAGGCGAACTCAGGCATGCGCTAAACAGGTTACTAAACTGCGTGTTATCAAACACATTCACTCAGTACGACGAGACTTGTCTATCTTATTACCTAGCTTGTTCGATCCTGACAAACCTTTATTCCAGGAAAAGACACAAAAGGCTCAATTATGCGGATCCTGACAATGGATGTTAAACGCTATTTCAGAAGCGGCCTCTGAAATTGTGAGGCTTCCACCAAATTGTCGACCGACCTCTAAAAGATGTAGCTCCTTTATATTATCGTCTATTTCAAGGGTTTTATCAGTATTGAGTAAGGGTTACGATTCCGAAATTTGAAAAATGGTATTCACAAAATGGTCGAGACTTTTTTGTTGCCCAGAACATTTAATTGAAAAAAAAAATTAACCCTTTGTACGTCATTGTCATCTTGTTGTATATCTACTATAGTACGGCCAACGAGAAGCGATACCAAATGTCAAACAAAACCCATGCTTTTGTTTGAAATTTGGTATCGCTTCTCGTTGGCCGTACTATATATAAAAATAAGTCGGGTTTTCCTTCCTGACGCTATAACTCCAGAACGCACGAACCGATTTCCACGGTTTTGCATTCGTTGGAAAGGTCTCGGGCTCCGTGAGGTTTATAGCAAAGAAAAGGTAGGGTAGGTAGGGTAGGTAGAAAGGTAGAAAATTGCATAGCAACGCATGCCGGGGCACAGCTAGTTAATATTATAAAAGCGAAAGTGAGTTTGTTTGTTACGTCTTCACGCCTAAATGGCTGAACCGATTTTGATGAATTTTGGTATAGAGATAGTTGGGACCCTGGAGACGGATATAATCTACTATATAAAAATAAGTCGGGTTTTCCTTCCTGACGCTATAACTCCAGAACGCACGAACCGATTTCCACGGTTTTGCATTCGTTGGAAAGGTCTCGGGCTCCGTGAGGTTTATAGCAAAGAAAAGGTAGGGTAAGTAGGGTAGGTAGAAAGGTAGAAAATTGCATAGCAACGCATGCCGGGGCACAGCTAGTTAATATTATAAAAGCGAAAGTGAGTTTGTTTGTTACGTCTTCACGCCTAAATGGCTGAACCGATTTTGATGAATTTTGGTATAGAGATAGTTGGGACCCTGGAGACGGATATAAGCAATTTTTTTTTTAAAAGATTGAGATATGAGGGAGAAAGAGGGAAGAAAAGGGAAAACTTAGCATTGCTATTACAATAAATAAGGCGCAAAGGCAAAAACTACAGGTAGTAGGTACCTGTAAATCAGGAAAGGGAAACTGTGCTACCCCGAATTTAACCCGAGCGAAGCCGCGGGCTAAAGCTAGTATGTTATAAATATGAGCTAAGTAACCGAGTGCTCTGGACACAAATATGTGACAAAAATGTAGGTAATACGAGCTCGGCGTGGAAGGGACGCGTGTTCGTTAATGCTCTTCCTTGATAGTAGGGTAAAAAGCCCGCAAATTCAGGACGGGGATCCAAAAAGCCTGACATGTCATGTGTTGAGTTAAGGCAAGAGACAAGTTAAGAGCTCGTGGCATACTAAAAGCTGCTCAGGTCAATCTTCGGAGCAAACCAGGCACTGACACACATAGCGAAGGGCAGGGCATTTTTGTGGGACTGTCTCTTGTAATGTGATGTTCAAAAAGTGCTGATTGTCAGCCTAATTTGAATAAATGACTTTTGATTTGATTTGATTTTGATAGACCACAGTACTCCAAGATAGCTAACGAAGATTTTCTCACTAATTGGAAAATAATGTTTGAATCTTCTATGACTTGCTGCAGTAGTAGCAATATTTGATGAGTGAAATTAATTGAGTCGTCAAGTATTGATACCACTTCATTATAAATGATACAGATATAGTGAATAAAAAAAATGATGAAGAAACAGTTAATAATGTGTTTGACGACACGGTTGGCGCAGTGGCTGTTCGACTGCCGCGCTGCGTGTTGCGGGTTCGAACCTCGCACGGAACAAATATTTGTATGGCCTACCAGGTAGTTGTTTGTGTATGTGAGTTAAAATGTTTTTAAAGGCACCCACGATACAGGAGAAAGTCCTAGTGTGGGGCAACGATTTTTTTAAATAAAAAAAAGGTTAACTAGGCTTAAACTTAGCTAGTCCTTTATATACCAAGGCTTTAGATATCGTTTTATGAATATTGAAATTCTTTCTCTTGGCTCGTGCGTAAGAAACCAAAAAAATGTAATAAATAACAAACAAGCATGTAATGATGAAGAATTCATAAACAAATATATTATACTCAGAATGCCAGAATATGGCAAAAAAAATATTACAAAGGTTTTCATTATATTAGAAAATTCTCTCTCAAAGCTTTGATTCCTTTCAACGCCCTTTTTGGTGAAATATGAAAGATCTGAAGAAATTATTTGTAGGTACATTCTACATAATATTTTGTGAAAAAAAAAACATGTTGTTAACAACTTATTGATCAGCGATGAATGGCGTAGTGTCGAAATTGTATTTGTACCTATTCCTTTATTTAGAGCTAGCATTCACCCGCGACTTCCTTCCTTCGTCCACGTGGCATAGTTACTTTGGGCTAACGCTAACTTTAATCTGCGTGATAATCGAAAAAACTTGCTTTCTCTCCCCTTTTCTTCCCCCTTCTCCCCTTTTACTCTATTTAAAAAAAAGCCTATGTCTGTCGCCAGAGTCCCAACTATCTCTGTACGGAAATTAATCAAAATCGTTTTAGCCATTCAGGCGTGAAGACGTAACAAACAAACAAACTCACTTTGCTTTTATAATATTAGTAAGGTACTGCCAGACATTTTAAATATAGCTCTTTTCACTTACCCATACAATATAATCGTTTAATTGGTGGCGCAGTTACTTACTACTATAAAGGAAAACGGAGGTTTATAGCCCATTAATTGGAGTAATAAAACTGCTCCCAGCAGCCTAAATACTACCGTCAAATTAGTTCTGAACGGGCAGTTAAGTTTTTTCCACTTACTGCAATGTAAAGAAGTGATCAATTTGGTCCTTTCATTTTTATTGTTAGACGTTAACGAGTAATATAAGGCGTTGAGGGCTTTGATTACACAATTTTCTCTCAAAAAACACACTTTCCCTTCTTATCTGACTTCACATCCTATCCTATACTTCGTACTAATATTATAAAAGGGAATGGTTGTGAGGATGTATGGTCTTTGTTACTCTTTCACGTCAAAACGGCTGAACGGATCTTGATGAAATTTGTCACAGAGGTAGATTATAGTCTGGAACTAATATTATAAATGCGAATGTTTAAGAGGATGGATGTATGGATGTTTGTTACTCTTTCACGTCAAAACGGATCCTGATTAAATTTGGCACAGAGGTAGATTATAGTCTGGAATAACATAGGATACTTTTTTTTTCGATATCGCGCGGGCGAAGCCGCGGCCGCTAGTTTTTAAAATTTATGCTCTGCGCACAGCAAGAATCTTTGTTCCTTCAATAACCGTCTTCTACGATGTCCTTCTCGCCGCTCTGGTTTTCTTTAAGATTCTTTCCCTGTCCAGGCGGTGTTCCTCTGGAATGCGCTCCCTCTGAATACCAGGATGGCCAGCAATCGGTTCACACTGACATAACGTTCTAATAAATAAAAAAAGAGCAACCTATGTGTTCATCAAAGGTTTAAGCTATGCTTGTTGAAGTCGGTCGGTCGGCCGGCCGCCTGTACATGATATCAAGTGTTCCGTTGTTTGTGAGGCAACACCACATTTACACTCCAAGGCAGAGTCATGTCTGCCGGGGTTGTGGGTTGTTCTGCTCGGGTTGCGGGTTGTTCGAAAGAGATACCGTGGCCTCCGAACATAAAGGGCAATAGAGGGAACATGGGTGGGTTTTAGTCAGTAAAAGTCTGACACTGTCCCCCGCTCTGGGTGGAACATTTGAACGGAAAAGTTATTTAATGATTTCCAATTCGCAAAAAAGTCAGAGTTGTCTATTATTCCGTTATTAAAATACTAATATTCAGCTGCATGTAGTTAGACTGGAAGCCGACCCCAACATGGTTGCGAAAAAGGCGATGAATGTTTTCTGTTTTTCGTCTCATTCAAAATCGAAATAACCTAGTATTCTACAATGAAAACGAATGGCGCCAGCTCCTTTCATAGCTAACCCCAGATGCAATCCTAACTAATATAATAAAAGCGAAAGTGACTTTGTTTGTTACGTCTTCACGCCTAAATGGCTAAACCGATTTTGATGAACTTGGTACAGAGATAGTTGGGACCCTGGAGACAGACATAGGTTACTTTAATTTAAAAAAAATGATTGAGATATGAGGCAGAATTAGGGAAGAAAAGGGAAAACTTAGAATTGCTATTACAATAAATAAGGCGCAAGAACAAAAACTACAGGTAGCAGGTACCTGTAAATCAGGAAAGGGGAACTGTGTTACCCCGAATTTAACGCGAGCGAAGCCGCGGGCAAAAGCTAGTAACTAATAAGTTAGATCAAAAATCGTTACGTAAGCAGCAAATCGAAGTTCACCCTCAGCAAACTCAGTTATTTTTCTATAACAACCTTAATTAATTAGATATTGCGATTAGGTGAGGGTCAACGTAATTAATAAGAATTCAAGGTGGAAGCAAGGAGGTTGGGAATAAAAAGGGTCCCTTATCCTGCTACCTGATAAGGATATTCAGTTTCTCGTATTTTTAAAAGCAAACATAATGTTATAACTAAATCATAGGAAAGCATAAAAGAACTAGATTAATGTCACTTAGCTATGCATATGCATTGTCATTAAAACTAAACTTATATTCAAAATTTAAGCTTAATCGAAAATCGAGAAGTGGGTCAAATTTAACTTCTAATAGTTTTTACATAGTAAGTTAAAAAGGAAAGCTAATAAAAACGTGTATAAAATTGCTCCTAGAATGAACTTCTTTTTTAAAGGCATGTGACTTAATAACTTCTTTCTGAGCTAAGGCGTAGACTTGACATGAATACTTATTAAGTATAGCAAGCATTTTTATGTGACCTAATAAATGTAATAAATCATGTTGTACAGAAATCCTTGAGATTAAATTGGTTCTTTGGTTTCTGCCTGTATAACAAATTGGTTTTGCGAATGCAATCAGCTTTAGATGTTTCTAGTTTATGTAACTAGGTCTTGTAGGTCAGGTCACGCCTGTTAATCATCGAAGGGTTGGGCCACTTTTGAGTACAGAAGTCACAAGAGTTTCTTCATGAGGACAGCATCTGGGTTGCAGCAGAACACCTCAAACCAACCCAGATGCTGTGGGAGATGCTCCAGGCGTCGGGCGCTGCGAGACGACTCCCGGCTAGATGCGGGTCTGTGAACGGTGAGCAATGGGTAGCTTACCGTCCGTCCGTCTATTGATGACAGGCCGTGCCGACGGCGCTTTCGTGTTTCTAGCGCTAAAAGAGATGTCAGCAAAGCAGAGGGGCCTGCCAGAGCCGCCGCCTGCCGGGGTTTTGCGTTGCTCTAAAGAGATACTGCGGCCCCGGAAAGTAAAAGGCAAAAAAGAACCAGGTTTGGGTTTCGTCAATAAAAAAAGGGTTGCAGCACATGTGAGACAAAAGTGATGGATATAAAAGTTGATGCATGTAGAGGTAGAGGAAGATCAAAGAAAAGATCGATGAATTGTGTGAATGATATAAAGGAAGAAATTGATAGCGTGGCGATTGACAGGGGAGAATGGAAGAAAAAAAAAACTGCTCCGAAGCCAAGTAACATGCGACAAGGACAGGAAGATGATGAAGTTAATCTACAAAGTACTAGGTCGATTAAAAACACAAGCTCTGTGGTTGCTACTTAAATAATTAATTTGACATTTCTCGTGTAGATAGATTTCGGGGAAGTGTCCATTTATTAGAGTCGGCTGCTAGGATATCATAATAATATTTTATATTCATAAAAATTTTAAAAAAATTACAGATTTGGGCTTAGTCTAGTATAGGAATTAGGTAAGATTTTTTTATAAAAACGTACCCACGATTCAGGAGATCTTTTTAGTGTGGGGCAACACTTAAAAAAATCTCCTGCATCGTGGGTACGTTTACAAAAATTAAAACTAACATACACAAACAGCCAGACCCGGAAGAAGTAGGCTGTACAAATATTCGTTTCGTGCGGGGATCGAACCCGCGAAACGTAGCACAGCAGTTGATCCCTCAGCCACTGCACCAACCGTGCCGTCAAAAGATTGAACACAATATAAGTAGATAAGTGTGCAATCAACAGTAGAAATCTGTATACAAAGTGTATGAGCCCTGCCTCTTAAAGTAACCTGTATCTTAAGAGGCAGAAATATACAATATTAACTTGATTTGAGTATTCTTGTGTTTGTAAAAATAATAAACCTTATTCAAATTCACTTTACAGAATTGGAAACAATAATATAAAAAAAGAAAATACTGCTCAAATTCAAGTCTATTGGCCAAAGTCGTGTTTCAGTTCCAAGAAACCATACATTACTAAATTAAATCATGTTAGACGGGAAGTCCCACGGAAACTTCGCTCGCGACAATTTACTTCGGAAATTGCGAACTACCCTCCGTAATGAACTTACAATATCTATTTTACCGCTTATTATTTTGTTACAGGTAAGCTGTTACGAGAACAAGAGTACGGTGTGGGAAGTAAGTTTACGGCTTTATGTTATATGCATGAACGTAAAATGTTACTTTGTTCTACACAATAATAGAAGCAAAGCTCAAAGAAGATAAATGTGTTCAAAGAATACAGATTTGGTGTGTAAGTGATTCGGTTGTGTGGAGGATAACGGAAACCAATGAAAGGCTTTTCCTACGCGCTTGCTACTTATACATATGCTTATGCTAGTATGTGTGTATAAATTTAATATTAATACACACATACATATAATTATGTATTGCATAAAAAAAAGGTTGAATGAATTTTGGTCCCACGTTGGGCGCCCATTGTTACATTAAGTCCTAAGCGAGACGATTGATTTTTCCACGGACAATTTGCAACAACCAATAGACCCTTTTGCTGTTCTACAGGGTCCATAATCATCTAAATATTTAAAAAAATTATCACCTAAGTACACATTATGGTAAAGCAATAAAGCTATTGAGTACATATTAAGTATAATTATGTTAAAACAACGCGGCAACCAAATGGACAGGATTCATTTGAGCGGTCATTAGTCTGTCCGGGGAGCAAATGTCTATTCTCTGCTGTTGAATGAAAAAAAAAACATTAATTACGGTTTAAAATGAACCTTAATATTTTTTTATAGAACAGGAGCTTTATTGTTAATAAACAAACAAAGCTCCTTATATTGGATACGCACCGCGAATTTAAAAAAATCTCGAGAGTTTAGTATTCTCAGTATTTGCCGACCAAGGGTTTTAGTCAGTACAAGTCTGACATGCCCCCCCCCCGCTCCGCCCAGAGCGGGGGAAGTCATTAGATGATTTCCCATCCGAAAAAAAAAGGGGCAAATACTGAGAATTTGGAGCAAAAGTAGACACGTATAAAAGAGGCTGGTAACGATTTATAATTTACCGAGATCTTGTCATTGTTATTAAAATATCAATAACGTTGATTAATTCACTTATTTTCTACTTCACAGAGCTATAAGAAGCATCTCCTAGAAAAATTAAATCGTTAATTTTGTTTCCCTCGGCGCATTAGGTTGGGAGGGTAGTGGAATATTGTATGTGTGTGTGTGTGTGCACGTTTTACACTAAAACTTAATGTTACGAACTCAAAATATTGAGCTGATAGATTAAAAAGTACAAGGGGTACGTAAAGTTAAGTTATAACAATAAAAAATAAACTTATGTTAGGTATTATTCCTAGGTATGGATAAAAAAAAATGCATTGACGCTGACAGGGAGAAGAAATGCCTTTCAGATTAGTTACACCTAGTATAAAGGAAGTAAAGGTACCCTTTTACCCAGTAACTGGGTTGTGGAGGTCAGATACGCAGGCGCTCCATGTAAAATACTGGTATTCAGCTAGTTTGTCTAGAACCAGCAAAAAAGTAGTGTATCAAAAAATCCGAAAGGACTCACATTTCAAATGAATACCTAGGGCGATACTACGAAAATATATACGAAAAGATGGATGGATTGTGTAAGGAATGATATGAAGGAGAAAGGAGTAAATGATGCCGTGACATCTGATAGAATGGAAGAAGAAAACGTGTTGCGCCGACCCCAAATAGAATGGGACAAGGGCAGGAAAATGATGATGATGATACTACGAAAACATTTTGAGATGGCATAAATGTAAAGTAATTTGTTTATATTTACTATTTATGAAGATAAATGTTTATTCGAGAGTATAAAAGTACGACTCATTTCCAAGGCACATTTCAGTGAAATAATATATTATTAGAATTCGGCTCAAAGGACTGCTCTCCATTTGAATTTTTAAAACTTTTTTGGCATGTGTCAAGCTCGTCCCGCAACCCGGCCTTTATGTCATTCGAAATTTGAAATAAAAAATGCAAAATCACAACAATCTGAACAGACGAGGGTCGTGGATATCGCGCCATGTAAAGTACTGGTAGTTATCTGCATCCGTTTAGACTAAAAGCCGACCCCTTAATAACTTGAGAAAAAGTAGACGAAGGACCAACATTAAAACTTCTTCGTCTCTTTAGTCTACTGGGCTGTAGCGCTACCCTGGATATGAGGTCCTGGGTTCGATTTTCTGGTCGATCAAAGTGTTTTCGAGATTTTTCACCAGCATTCTCTATAACTTCAAATCCCAACTAAGAAATGTGGATATGATGTTTTTACACGCCCCTATATGACCTTACGTATTAACGAAAATGTGATGATGGATTGGATGTTGTCATCATGTGTTAAGTTAATATAGATTGATATCATTTGAAATAACGTTAAACTTAACAAGACACCCGATATTATGTTTGGTAGATGTTGTTTCATATTTCACAATAATGTAATGTAAGAAGTTTACCTTACCGCATCGTGAAGTTTTCGAGAGCTCCTGTTACAATAGTTTCCTTCGAAGTTTATCTCTTTCGTAAGAATATCTTCACAATGTTATGTATCGTTTTCAAAGGAAAACAACGTAACAACATTGTGTACTGGAAATTGGAAAGAGGTTCACTTATGTAATTTGTAAAAGATATCAGAAAAATCTTTGTCTTGCTAGGTTGAAAAAATTTTTGCCAAACAGCTTTTTTCGCGGCGTATGCGTACACTGCTGAATTGAAATGTTTAGACAAACATTTTCATTTATAGCCGAATTGCGCAGGCTTTGTGCCATATTTAATAAATAAAAATACACACATGTACATGGTACCATATATTATATACACTACTGGAAAAAAATAATAAAAAAAACAAATTTTTGGGAAATTTTCAATAGGCCATAACTTCGAGAGAAATAGTCGTACGGGAACCCAAAACAAAGGAAATTGTAGCTCCAAGTGTCTAGTTTTTGGATAAGAACTTTAATTTTTAGCTTCCGGGTTTTTTGAGTAATCTTAGAAACACCAGCAACGTAAAAAAATAAAATAAAATATAATATTTATATAAATACCTACATATATTTATTGACACATGCAGGTTAAATTACCCAGTAATAACTAGGCGGAAGATTTTTTGGAGGTCAGGTTTATAGTCGCTCCATGTAAAATACTGATGTTCAGCTGCGTCCGGTTACTGTTCACTGGCAGTTGATGATATGTTAGATAATACACAATATGGAGCGGGGGGACTGTCAGTCTTGTACTGACTTAAACCCACCTATGTTCCTTCTATTGCCCTTTATGTTCCGGAACATCCGCCGCGGTATCTCTTTCGAACAACCCGCTACCCCGGCAGTGGCCCTGGCAGGCATATCTGAGTACCTAAATTTGACAGCTTATAGGGTTATAGAAATCCATGTAATAACCGATACCGATAAATTACTGATAGCGTTTGGATCTCTTAACAGTTTTTATTGTAATTTGATGCTTTCAGATATCTTATCTGATTCGCTGAATTGAAGCACAGAACTTAAAAATATTACCAGGTACAAAGGCTTGTTAACTTTGCCGCTTTAACAAGGACATGCCCATGAAAAATTCGAGTGTGGCCAAAATTGGTACTAATTCCGCCATATTGTTTTTTCACAGCACAATTTTATAAATGGCTCCCATGAGTGCCCCTCTGCTTACATCATTCGATACTCAAAATAAGGGTATTTTATGACTAGGGAGTCTAAAGATCCCTATTAAAATTCACGGAAGTGTTGATCCAGGTTATAAAATATCTGCGTGTTAAATTCCATCTAACTCCGTTCAGTATGTTTTGCGTCAAAGAGTAACAAACATCCATACATTCAGACATCGATACAAACTTTCGCATGTAAAATATTAGTAGTATATTAGCAAGGAGGATGAGTAAAATAACAATGAGAAAAATGCACAAGATGCTTCCACATACATCACCATCTGCTTAGCCTTTTCCCAACAATGTTGGGGTCGGCTTCCAGTCTAACCGGATGCGGCTGAATATCAGTATTTTACACGGAGCAACTGCCTATCTGACCTCCACAACCCAGTTATTACTGTGTAATACGCTACCCCTTGATAAGACTGGTTATCAGACTTTCAGGACACTTGACGACTTGTAACGACTACGCGACTGTCTAAGATCTACAAATGACAGCCTGGGCCAACAGCTTAACGTGCTTTCCGAAGCAAGCAGGAAACTGTATGTAACAGGTGATCATCTAGGCAAACACAGCTTAACCTAAAGATCGATCCGAGCGGCTGCTATTATTTAACCACGGGCTCCCTTAACATTAGGATGCTACCACATACATTCCCTCATTAATTCAATAGATTTAAAGAAAAGAGCTCTTGAGATATCTTAAATAAGGCTATCATGAAGAAATGCCTTGAGCTAAATAAAAACGGGATCCTACTCAATACCAGATTGTTTGTCTTTTTTTTGCAACCGTTCTCAAGATGGGGAAGATTTGTATCTGATAGGAAGTGATAGATATTAATTGGATCGCTCTGGCAGAATAAACAGGCATGTATTTTGTTTGTGATTCTTTGAAGAGGATACTAATATGTTTATCCTTATTGTCTGTGTTTAATATGATGTAATTTTTGGGGTTCTTTTAACACATAACTCTTTTAAACTCTTTTAAACAGATGTCATTTGTTTCACGAATTGATAAATAGGGAATGATTTATTTTCAAGTTTGCCCAAGTTAAAGGTTGCTATGATATTATTGACTTAACAGAGATGGAGGTGGCGGTATCTTGAGGTTAGTTTGTATTTTCCTTAATAACACAGCTTTGGTAAATACTACTACACATATTTTGATATTCGGATTTGCCCGTGTATCATTAATATGAACAAAGGAAATTAATGGAAACATCGTCAAATGTTGAAGGTCAAATTAAACAAAAGAGAAACCCCAAAAATAAATTCGGGAAAATGTTAGCAATCAGTATTCACGTCTGAATTTATTAATTGAGTTTTGAGAGTAATTACGAATAGGTCGGTACTAATGGGGGTATAAATAATAGTCGAATCATCACAATAATATTATGAAAGCGAAAGTTTGAATGTGCGTGTGTATGTTTTTTACTCCATCACGCTCAAACGGCTAAACGGATTCGGATGAAATATGGTATGAAGATAGCTTATACCCAGGATTACCAGTATTACGAAAACAAGTATCTCTGTAACCATTTCACGCCTGATATTTCGCATATTTTTATCTCGTATACATTCCCATGGGATCATTTCCAACTTCAATGCGGTCGAAACTGCTGGCAAAAGCTAGTGTATAAATAAAAGGTTAAACCTCTCAAAGACCACCATTATTTACGTCCACTATCCGTCAAGCACCGCTGGGCGGGCTCTTATCGTAAGCGTAATCTGTTTTTAAGACTTATCTTTACTACAAATACAGTTTTAAATCGGTCGGGCTCAACGGTAATACTTGTTTACTGGCACGTTTTTGTGCCGCTGGGGCTTTAGAGGTTAATATTAAAACGGTATGAAGAAATTCCTATGTTCATGTTTAGGAATTCGCTCCAGTACCGGTGATTGTATTAGAATATTTTTATACAACCGACTTCATTTCACGAAATGAAATTGGCAACGCCTGCGGTGACTTTAATATAAATATCAGATTTAAAAAAAAACGGTTTCTCATATTTTCTCTGCAAACCCTTTCATTTGAAAACCATATCATTGGATGCATAAATAAAAATTAGTCGGCCATTATTTGGAGTTCGCCATGTTGGATTTATAATAATCTCGGTGCTAATAATGCTTTGTAATTTTAAACTTAACATGTTTGCACAAATTCAGCTCTTTCAGACACCGGAAAGTGGACCAAAATTTATTTATAAGTTTATTACATAGTTACAGATGATACAAAAAAAGCATAAGTATTAAAAAAAATGTTCATTTGTGAACCATTGGAATATAACTGATTTCTCATTTTCGCTACAGAACAATAGGATTTTTTTGTGTTTGTTTTTTTTTTCTTTTTTCTATCTAAACGGTTACTTTTAAGAAAACAATGCATTTTTTTACATACAAAGATTATGTAAAACCTGTGTTTAAATGCGTTTTTCTATAAACAAAATCAAGATTTTATTTCACTAAGGCATACATGGGTAAGTATATGAAACGTCGAGAAGAAGTGCACAGTTCGGGTTGGTCGGAGAAGAACCTGCAAGAAACTCCAAGGTTACTCTTTTAGTATTTATTGGTTTTACAATGTTATTGTCCCGACAATAAGTCATCGCTTACTTTACAAAACGTAAAAAAAAGATAAAAAGTTAGCAAAAGTTAACAAGCATCTAGAAATCTACAAGGCCAAAAATGTCCACTCATTCACAAAAAACTGTAAAAAAGAAACTATATATGGTATAGGAAAATAATAAAAGAAAGACTAGGTTTATTAAACAAGTGACACAAATATATATATCAGTATTATAACTGTTCTATTCTGAACAAAGGGTGTCTAAATATCCGATTTGACAACTATTGCAAAAAAAACCTATCAAAAAGAAAAGAAAAAATAAGATCGAGAATAGAGTCATCTTTGTGCCGTTTATGAGCCACCTGGTAGCTGAGCTGAAGCTGCGCGCGCAGGAGGAACTTAAAACCAGAGCCTCTTCTTCTTAAGAATCTGCAACGTATACCTTAATTTTGTAACATGCTTTTTTAAAATAAATAAAGACACATTTCATGTAGTTTTTAAACTTTCCATCAGTTCTGTAACTAACTTCGGCAACTTTTATAAAAGCGTATACTTTTTATTGGAAATGGCTTGCTACTTTTTGTTAGCCAGCGTACGACTTAAAAAAATGAGGTTATTAAAGCGACGTTTTTTTACAGCACGCTCTGTATTTTGTGTGTAAGTGCTTATCACAAATATTCCAAAATAAGTTAATCGAGAAAAAAACTACTACTACTTGTCTGATTGTCAGACCTGTCAAAATTAAGTACTAAAAAGGTCACATTACTTAAAATACTACACAACCTCTTTTATTGACTAATTCCCTAATCTTTTACGAAAAAACATAGTAACATGCCAAATTGACAGTTACACTTGACAATTTGCTAATTATTTTACAAAAACAGATTTTACCGTTGAACCCTATTGTAATGAGTTCGATTAATAACAATTTCTATAGAATGGTTAGTGCTAAAGGTGATTATTGTAAAAGTACATGTCGTGCTAAAAGGCCACAAAAACGCGTGGCGCGTAGTGGCTGTCTGGACAACTTTGACGCTGTTGCCACATTGCCTGATAACTGGAAACCGCGTCGCAGCGGCCCTATCCTCGCCAACTATCTAAAAAAAAGGGAACAAGACCATCAAATTGTACTCGACGACATCTTGAACAGTGCAGCGTCAGTTAACGAAGACATCAACAAAAGAGTACGTGCGCTCTCTGAAAATCTTTTAGCTAGTATGCAAAATAATCAACGGCGCATAGACTGCCTCTTAGACAAGAACGAGGATGGCGAAAGACCTTTAGCAGCAGAATCTCGCGACAAAGCACTAAAGATGGTTCGTGAAATATTGGCAGACCGCCTAGCATACACGGAAGATTTCAAACAAAATGCATTGGCTTTAGAAAGGGAAAGAGCAGATAAGTTAAGAATTCTTCTACGTGGCCAATTTCAACGGCTCGTTGCAGTTGGCCACAGAACTCCGAAGGATTTAATGCATGATTTTGATGAACGGATTTATGATATCAACCAACAGCTCCTTAGTAATTCAAAAGCTTACATGGAATTGGAAGCTGATTTACGCCGTGTGTCAGATGAAGGCGTCATACACGCGCGATCCTCGCTCAATCAGATGTGCCTTGGTACTGGAACAGTGGCCAGAGGGCGTAGTGCCTTAATATGGGGTAAGGACCAGAAAGCTACGCGACAACGTTCACCTAGTAACACGCACCTCCCGAGTACTGAGCCTCCTATAAGTATTGTACAACAGGTCGGAGAACTGGATGCAATCATATCGCTATTAGTTGAAACTTATCGCAATGCTGTATTGAAAATTTTCTCTGGGTTTTCGAATAAACTAACTGAATTAGAAAAAGATCTTGGTTACCATGAACTACGTGGACCAAATGAAATTTCAAAGATCGGACTTTTAGATCTAGATGGGTTACTTGAACGCCAATTTCAACATTTAACTAGCTGTGTAAATAAACAATCAGATAAAACTTTTTTTGAAATGACTGGCGCAGATGCCTTTACAGTGCGCGAAAGCGTTGCATCGTTGGGAGAATGCCTCCGAGAAACCTGCTCCATACTAAATCACGCAGGTCATCTTTGGGACGCACATATTTTACGTTCAGCTCTCGCTCAAAAATTAACAATAACAGCTGTAGAAGATCTTCTTACTAATCATGATTCAATCGAACTAGCTAATGAGGTTACATTTAATATTGCACTAGAACAAATGCGATGTGCCCCTGATGCAGATAAAGTACAACAACAGTTTAATATTTTATTGGCGTTGTTAGATAAAACAGCCGCCATGTATTTACTTCATAGCGAGGCAGAACTAGGACGCTTAGAGGAATTTATGCGTATCCCCACAGCTATGGCAAATACGTTACTTGCAGAATTTAATGTTTTTCTAGACAGATATCCCCGAGCTCCTTTACAAGTGATGAGTAGCGTAACCAGCCTGCCAGGGACGGCGACTCCACGGAGAACCCAAAGTGCAGCATCATCCTCAACAACGCAGGCACTGCCTCGTGCCATTTTACAAACAGGGCTCCAAGAAGTAGCTCTAATGAACTGGAGAAACGGTTTCCTTGAATCTCTTAAAAGCAATGTCCCCATCCTCCCAGAAGAATTAAGGAATCAAGCTCAAAGGTGGATTGAAGAACGCAGTGCAGCTTTACATATGCGTTATTCTTTAAAAATAGTATCGCACAACATACGCTTAGAGCGTATCAAAGCTGCTCGGGACGCACGCCTCGCGGAGTTGCGTTATCATGATCTGAGACTAGAATCACACTTGGGTGCAATTGCAGAGTTGGTGGACCGTTTACCCGAAAAAGCATCTCAATTCGCAACTTTAAATTCCCCTATGTTGTATCCTTTTTGTGAGGCTGTTGATCGTATGAAAATTAACATTGAGGATACTGTAAACCAAAGCGGTTTGGACCCTGTAGTAAAGAAGTTGAAAATGAGAAGTTACGCTCCCCGTCTGGCCAAGTTTCGTGAATTGTTCGAAGAATCTCTTGAAGCGGTAAAAGTGGACTGTAAAAAGATGTTGGAGAACCGTATTCATGAGGCGAGGATCTCTAATGTTCGTTACATTGCACAAATAAAGTTGTTTAGTGAAGGTGGAAATTATGCTGTAGTTGAAGCGCAGAAAACTTGCGCTGCTTTGACAAAGGCAGCTGATTCTTTAGAATTGTGCTTAAATAAGTCTTTAGATGTTTTGAACTCGCGACGCACGAGTATACTGGCTCTTGCGGATCAAACGGTATTGCCGCTACAGCGTATCGTAGAAACTGAATCTCCTAAACTAGCTGGTAGATCGACTAACAAACTTATTGAAAAGAAAAAGAGAAAGTGAAACTTGTAATAAATACGATTATGAATATTACTTCGTTTTTTTACCCTCTGCTGCGTTTAGCTGAAATAGAACTTTAAACTTAACGAATCCTCCAAAAAAACGTGATTTATTAACCAATTTTCATTAGACTATTCATATGCATGTACAGACGCCAGCAGGTCAAGCTACCCGAAACTGACAATTTTTCCCAATGAACCTTGAACCTTATACTTTAGAAATAAAGTCGAAAATCTATCAAAGAAATCTGACAGATTGTAGTAGCTTGATGTGCAGGCGTCTGTACTTTTCTCCAAAACTGCAAAACCAATCATCAAGATTTTCTTATTGATATAATCATATGAAGTAATTATTTCTTGATAAATGTATTCCATCTTTTTCCGTGAAGTGAGGTTTGAAGTGAGGTTATAGATGATTCAGTGGCTATGATTTGTTTTGTAATAAAAAAAATACTTGTATCCAAAACATTATATTGTCTTGAGAAAATGTTTTTCTTTCACTTTCTAGGGTAAGTTGTCAAGTTGTCATGTCGCATGAAGCCTGGCTGAGATAGCGTGAGAGCGCTGCCTTCTTAGCGAGTTTTTAACCCCTGACGCTAAAACGACGGGGTGTTATAAGTTTGACGTGCCTGTGTATGTGTGTGTGTAAATGTTTTTGTGTATGTGTCTGTCTGTGGCATCGTAGCTCCCAAACGGATGATCCGATTTTAATGCGGTTTTTTTGTTTGAAAGGTATATCAATCGAGAGTGTTCTTAGCTATGTTTGGTGGAAATCGGTTCAGGTCTTCAAGGTTATCAGGTCGTTTGTTAGAATTGATAGGAATGTTCCACGCTCAGTTTACTTGCGAGCATATGTAGGATCTGACATTTGAAACATTAATGTCTTCTGGAACCACTGAGCTGGTCTGCTGTTAGGGCTTGAAGATAGGAGACGTAACCCTGGACTGCCTTTTAGTAAACCCATCGAGTTTGGGCTCGTTGAATTTGTCTTAACTATTTCTCTTTATGTTTCTAATTGACGAGGACCTGATGCTGGAAATTTGGAACCTCTGAGCTGGTCTGGTGATAGGGCTCGAAGGTAGGAAACGTAACCCTGGACTGCCTTTTAGTAAACCCATCTAGTTTGGGCTCATTGGATTTGTCTTAACTAGTTCTCTTTATGTTTCTAATTGACGAGGACCTGATGCTGGAAATTTGGAACCTCTGAGCTGGTCTGGTGATAGGGCGCGAAGGTAGGAAACGTAACCCTGGACTGTCTTTTAGTAAAGCCATCTAGTTTGGGCTCATTGGATTTGTCTTAACTAGTTCTCTTTATGTTTCTAATTGATGAGGACCTGATGCTGGAAATCTGGAACCTCTGAGCTGCTCTGACGATAGGGCTCGAAGGTAGGAAACGTAACCCTGATCTACCTTTTAGTAACCCCATCGAGTTTGGGCTCGTTGAATTTGTCTTGACTAGTTCTCTTCATATTTCTAATTGACGAGGACCTGATGCTGGAAATGGGATGTGGCGGATGAAACCCTGGAATGCCGGAATGAAACGGATAAACCGATTTATATTTTTGCTGAAAATCTAGAATGACCAAAATGTAAAAATAAAACACAAAATTACCCTTAAATGGCAAGAAAAATAAAAGAAATTAAATGAATGAATGAAAAATTAAGGAGTTCCTTCAAAAAGCATGAAATAAAAAATTAAATAAAAATTTTAAAAACACCCCCGACCCAAAAAAAGTACGCAATTATTATGAAAAAAGGTTAAAAATGCTAAACCCTATAAAAAAAAAACCGGCCAATAGCGTGAAGGGCCACGCTCAGTGTAGGGTTCCGTAGTTTCCCGTCCGTCACAATAAGTGTTCTTTACCACGGTAGGTCATGTAAGCACGGAAAATCTTAACATCGACTTTTAAAAAAATGACGTCATTACGCAACGCCATCTATCGAACCATTTATGAACTGGTTTTTACCTTAACATTTTGATGGTGTTAAAAAAATGAATTTTAGTTTTGTTCTAAATTGCCTTAGCATGTTCTTGATAGCAGTTTTATGTAGTTATAAGATACCGCCAATGCCAAGGAGAGACCAACCGAACAATTCGGTAATACCCGGACCAATGTAATAAGTACCTACAGCGCCATCTCTCGGGGAATTGGGTTACAAAGACGTGCAAGGAGGTAATTTTGGATTGCGAGAACCGATTTCAATAATTCTTTTTTTGTTTGAAAAAAAATACGTTCAGGATAATAAAATATGTAAACGAAGTTAAAAAAATGCTTGCATATACGATTATACTACAAACTTAGTCCAGAAATTATTTTGTACAACTTTTTGTCTTTTTTGTACAAAAACTGTTGTGTCAATCAAGTTCAAAATAATTTTCATAGAAAGTCCTTATAAAGTTCTACTTTTCAGATTTTTTTCATATTTTCTAAACTTATGGTTCAAAAGTTAGAGGGGGGGGACACATTGTTTTTTACTTTTGGAGCGATTATTTCCGAAATTATTGACATTATCAAAAAATGATTTTAGTAAACCCCTATTCATTTTTAAATACCTTTCCAACAATATATCACACGTTAGGGTTGAAATTAAAAAAAAAATCACTTCCCACTTTACATATAGGGTGGCTACCCTAATAAAACATTTTTTTCCAATTTTTATTTTATCACTTTGTCGGCGTGATTGATATACATATTGGTACCAAATTTCAGCTTTCTAGTGCTAACGGTCACAGAGATTAAGCGAGGACGGACGGACGGACGGACAGACAGACATGGCGAAACTATAAGGGTTCCTAGTTGACTACGGAACCCTAACAAAAAAATAACTTTTAACACTACGCAAGTACCAACTAACTAAAGCATGTCAGACTATCTACTCGGGACTTTGTGCCACCTTTATGTCGGAGGCATAACCGCTAATTTTGAACTGCAAATGGTTATCTTGGCCTGCTGTTGACCGGACGTATGAAATTTTTGATTGTATTTTGTCGTGTCGGGGGGACCTAGAAACGGGGGAAACTAGAAGATTTCCAGGTATGGTCTAGAAAAACTTAAGCAATGACTTTTCGATTTCACACACTCTGTTTAGTTATTGACACTGCGACCTAACCAAAGCGATCATCGCAGAAACAGGGGCCTAAGTCTGCTATTACAATAGTGTCAGAATGGTCGATCACTGATCGCATAATGGTTAATTTTGACAAGTTTGGTAATCTACTACATACTAAACTTGTCAAAATCAACCATTATGCGATCAGTGATCGACCATTCTGACACTATTGTAATAGCAGACTAAAGCCCCTGGTGACGTGACACTTTCCGTTCATGTTGTTAGGTGTAACCGGAGATGCTTGCGTTTTTCGTACAAATTCCCGACATACAGGGTGTAAGCCATCCTTTCACGAAGCCTTCAACCATGCATTCTATACATCAAACTAGGTCGTTTTTTTGACTGTGAAATATTACGTTTTACGGTAGAACTCATTGTTACGCACTTAACAACATTGTGCTAAGTATGGGTTAAGATAAAGATAATCTTTATTGGAACAAAAATACACATGACAAATTGTATAGCGTACGTAAATAGCTGCATTAGTTGCAAAACTGTGTCGCAGGTATTAACGCCTACCCCCAAGAGGGAGACAACAGCGTTCCAGATTCTATAGCTAAAATTGAACAAAACAAAGTAAAAACAAAAAAATCTTTTTTTAAAAAGAAGCTTTTATTTAAACGCTCTAAAAAAACGAAAATATTTTATTCTTTAATAATTTTAACTATCAACTTATAACCTCATTATATACAATTAAATGATGATAAAAGCTTTCAAAATCAAAATATTTTTATTTTACATAGGCCTACATGGGCACTTATAAAACGTCGAGAAAAGATGCACGGTTCGGGTTGGTCGTTTCCTATGGAGAAGAACCGGCAAGAAACTCCATGGTTACTCTTTTAATATCATTTAGTTTTACAATGTTGTTGTTGTTACAGCGGCCCGACAATAGGTCATTGCTTACTTGCTTGCTTTCGTATGTGAGAGCCATTTGTCAATATTTCTTTTGCAATCCCGGAGAGTACAAGGAAAAAATATTACGGGGCTTCGGAAAACGAACTGCCGGCGGACAATTTCAAGGTTGTGGAGGTATTTAAAGTAAAGTTATAACATTAAAAACGTGAGTGTAAAAAATAAACATGTTTAAAAGTTGATTTATTGACCCCCTATATCTCTTTAAGAGGATTCACTAAAAGAGTGATGGGTCTGAATGTTGATGGACGGAGAGCGAGAGGAAGGCCAAAGAAAAGATGGATGGATTGTGTAAGGAATGATATGAAGGAGAAAGGAGTAAATGATGCCGTGACATCTGATAGGGGGAATGGAAGAAGAAAACGTGTTGCGCCGACCCCAAATAGAATGGGACAAGGGCAGGAAAATGATGATGTCTCTTTAAGAGGATTCCCAGGTATGAACTAGAACAAAAAACTGCTTTTACACCCTTGATAATATGATCGTGATGATTACGTTTTCTCCCGCGAAAGCCTCCGCTTGAAGGCCTGTGTAAAGGCGTCCGCTAAAACACGTGCGGGTGCACGCTCGAGTATTTGTATTGAAAAATAGTATGAGCAGCACTAAAAGCGAGCACGTGGGACTTAGCCTTCGCCCTAAGGTTTTTTACAAGTAACACGTACTCTTCTTTGACCTGAATTCCTAGTACAAGTTATACTCTTCTAACAACAACACAGCTTGAAAGTAGTGGTTTATGTAAAACTCGTTATAAAAGCTGTGCGTTGCAGTCTCTCCTGAAGTGTTACTGTCGCTTAAGATACATTTTAATGGCTCCCGTGCTGCGTTTTTTATTGCACGGTAAAACATGATGGAAAAATGGAATTTAAATGAAGTTGATTCCACGTTTTTTGTACCCGGTAAGGTTGTTGTGTGTTTGTTTTTTCTTTCGTAGAAATATAGAAGCAGGTGTTTGTTTGTGAAATATGAGGCTTTAGGATCCATTCATTAACCAAAGCATGTCGCAGATGCAATATTATCGGACCCGGAACACAATGGGCAAAAGAAGGGACATGGTAGAGTTTTGGTCAGTAACAGTCTGATATTCCCACATTGAATACCACGCTTGCTCAAGACGGGTTAAAGATTTCTAACTTATTAATTACTAGCTTTTGCCCGCGGCTTCGCCCGCGTTAAATTCGGGGTAACACAGTTCCCCTTTCCTGATACCTGTAGTTTTTGCCCTTGCACCTTATTGATTGGAATAGCAAAGCTAAATTTTCCCTATTCTTCCCTTTTTCTCCCTCATTTGCCATTCATTTGCCTCATTTCCTTCAAATGTCCGTCTCCAGGGTCCCAACTATCTCTGTACCAAAATTTATCAAAATCGGTTTAGCCATTAAGGCGTGAAGACGTAACAAACAAAGAAACTCACTTTCGCTTTTATAATATTAGTAAGGATAAGACAAAGTCGATGTTTTCCTTTAACATTATAACTTTCCCCTCTCCGCCCAGAGTGGGGCGAAAGTTTTGAGTTTGTATAATTGTCTGATGTTGGAAACAGCTTGTACCGAGCGATTCACACTGCAAATCTGCTTGCCCGATGAAGAAATAAAGTTCGTATTTTTCTTCCCAGATGTCGTCACAATATGTTGGGTCGCTGTTGTCACAATATTGTGTACATATGTAAAACTGCTCACGTCCTTTGTGATACAAGCTTTATTGTTTACCGGTGCCTGTGTAGGTAAGCCACGCGACAATTTCGAAGGCTACTTCCAATATAAACCGGATAAGCTGTTTCTACGTAAATCCTTCACGCTTAAGTTTTCCCTGAAAGGCAACGCAATATGAGCTTAAAACTTTTTGATGAACATTCATTAATTAACACTGTGATCCTCGCAAGGTATGGCTGAAGTTTATCTAGCCTGTAGTACACTCATATTTGGCCCATGTAAAAGAGGCTTATTGCCATCAACCGTATCTAAGAATACAAGACTGCTATGGTGGGAAAACCATACCCATAACCATCCCGTTTTTTTTTTGGTGGGAAATCATCAAATAACTTCCCCTGCTCTGGGCAGAGCGGGGTGTAGTGTCAGACTTGTACTGACTAAAACCCACCCATGTTCCTTCTATTGCCCTTTACGTTCTGGAGCCGCGGTATCTCTTTCGAACAACCCGCAACCCCGGATAACCATAACCTTAGCGTTTTGTGCACGAGGAATAAACGCCAGTACTTCATGCCCAGCAATGACGCTTGCGGCTACAAGACCAAAGAGGCAGTTAATGTTTTCCTAAACATATTCTAAATACACATTGATTTTTAGGGTTCCGTAACTAAAGGGTAAAACGGGACTCTATTACTAAGATTCCGCTGTCCGTCCGTCTGTCACCAGACTTTATCTCATGAACCGTGATAGTGAGACAGTTGTAATGTTCCCAGGTGATGAATTTCTGTCGCTGCTATAACAACAAATACTAAAAAACAGAATAAAATTAATATGTAAGGGGGCTCCCATACAACAAACATGATTTGTTGCCGTTTTTATGTACGGATCTCTTCGTGCGTGAGTCCGACTCGCACTTGGCCAGTTTTTTAAAGTTCCATTCGTAATTAAGCAGAGTGTGCCCAATATGGAGTCAACAGTAGCGTTAATTACTAAACTAAGTGTTTAATATTGTCACAAATTCAGTAGGGACATCATTATCAATTCAGTACAACACTGCACCATCATCGGTGCAAGTATTATAAACGCGTAAAATAAGTCTGTCTATTTTTGTCACCTTTTCCGGCAAATTTTAATTCACAAATAAATCATGACCGTGACGTCATCACATGGTACAGACGCCTGCACATCAGGCTACCACACTTTGACCTTGAACGCGTTATGAGCAGCAACAACGAGAATCGTGCGAAAGAGATATAAAGCTTTTTGACAGTTCTTACTTGCAATGTTTCGTGCTGCAGTGCATACGTGAGGATGTGTGCGTATGCGCGTCGTTGTGTAGAATAACATACTTTGCGATAAGGAATAGCGTAGCAAGTTGAACAATCAATAGAATGCAATGCCCAAAAAAAAATATGGAAATTTTACGTTATTAACTCTTCTATTCAGGAAGCGATACTCGTTAGTAACATTTTTTAATAAAAAATAAATATTGAAACGATGCAACAAAATAAACAGCCATTTGCTAGGTTGCCAATTTAATATCCGGGAAAAAATAAAGATTTGTTGCTAAACATTGATTTGACATTTACACATATTTTACTTTATTTGTTCGTCCTTTTGTTTTTAGAAGTCCCAATGCATTTTATGTTAATACGTTTAGATTTGTAATCAACTTAAAAAATATATTATGATGATTTTAAAATGATCTACATAATGCATCGATCGATACTTTTTTGTGCAATGGCAACACTGAAACTTGTCAGTTGACAATAGTAAATAGTAGAAATGTCATTTCATTACTTTGTTTACATTGGCATCATAGTGATTCGCTGCGTTTATTTTTCTATTAAAATCGACGTTTCCGACCATGAATACTGACTGGTGATTATCCTATACCTGACGACCACGGCTTGAATATGGATTCCGCTCTTGCTGATAATGACAACTCCCACGATAACTTGGATCTGATGTCAGTACCTATCGAAGACCCCGGCATATAACCTGGTTCGAGTTCTTCACTGCGAACTGTTGCAAGTGGATATGTACGCTGTGTAAATAAATAGTAATTTCAACATATCAAGATTGCGAAATCGTCGAAGTTCGATCTCTCGTAAAAAGAGTTGGACATCAACAGGTAACTATAATAAGTTTTACAACTGTAATAATATGCAAATATGACTCAAAATAAAATACCTATTCATACATGCATGTTTTTTCTCTTCCAGTCAGTTACAAGACAGTGATAGTTTGGTGTGCTATGCATGTTGGACCAGAGCATGGAATAAAATCAGGCAGCCAACAAGCCAACACTCAACAGACCCTATTGTTGTCCACATTCATATCTCTATTAGCTGTGGCACCTCTCTTTTAAGGCAAAGGTCACATTCGCTGAACATTGATACATGACAACGGTTGACCAAATAAGGAATGTGATTGCATATCAAATTGCACCACAATGGGTTAAGATAACAAACTATACTATTTTTAGAATCCTATTAAATGCAGTAAGATTGCTCTGAAATGTTAAAAGGCTAACATTATATAATTTTTTTGCAGCCTGTCTATGTCATACAAATATTTTTCCTCCTGCTCAATTTTTTGAGAATGTTTTAGTTTTTGATGAATTAAATGTTTTCTATTAATATATTGTTTTAGTTTCAACTATCTGTAATATTTAAATAGTTTTAATATGTTATGTAGGAAGAGTTTTCAATACTTGTGTAGGGCACATAAAAAACCCATAAAGTTTGGACACTCACATTTTTCAATTATTTTCTTTTATCAATATAATTATTATTTGAGGGGCATACTAATATTAACATTCAATGTTACTTGTGGGCAGTCAGGGCCTAAGTCACTATGGCGGCTTGGCATCCCCCTTTTACATAAATTGTTTATGTTTACGAATGTATACCTACTAATATTATAAATGCGAATGTTTGTGAGAATGTATGGATGTATGTTTGTTACTCTTTCACGTCAAAACCGCTGAGGGAATCGTAATGAAATTTGGCACAAAGGTAGATTATGGTCTGGAATAATACATAGGATACTTTTTTTCGATATCACGCGGGCGAAGCCTCAGGCGCCAGCTAGTTACCTATGTATATTACATGTCAACAGCTAGGTAGGTACGGTATACGCCGTTTCACAATTAATGAGCGAAATTTCACGGTCTAGATGAATATATTGTTATAAAGTATTCATGTATACCTACATCCAATGTGGGAAGTAGATGTTTTTTTTTCAATTACAAGCAGGTTTTCCTTCTAAGCTTTTCTTACCTACTTACTGGCAAGTTCCCTGATCTCCTATACTAAGTATTTTTACGAAATTTAATACTGAAAACCAATTTTAGCCAATTAGTTGAGTATACCTACAAAAATTCTCGTCAGTCTGCCGAGTTTACTTTATTTAGGTAGTAATCAAATAATAAAAAGGGTTGTTTATAGATAACACTTCCAGGATTCAAAATACGCAATGACCAACTTAAATTGATCAACGTTTTAAAGATATTTTTCTCTTTTGTTAAACGTTTTCATTTATTTCTGAACAATTTTAGACGTAACTATTTGAAAACATTGTTGTAAAGAGCGTAAAAGATCAGGTACCCATAACCTTTCTTATAAAAAATGAATACCTACGATAATGTTGCCAAATTATAGACTACACCTGTTACTGTCTTTCTACATCGGCATCGTTCTCACAAATTTGTATAATCTCAACATAAATGATGTAAATACGATTTTGTAATAACATTAGAATTAAAAAGAGTGTCCATGGAGTTTCTTGCCTATTCTTCTCCATAGAGAACATCAACGCTTTGGAATGGGGAACTACAGTACCTACTCTCACAAGTTATTATGCGTTGTGAACGGGACTATCGTCATCATTTTGTTTCTTGACATTCAAAAGTGCCTGTAATGGTCTAATTGAAACAAATGCCTTGAGTTTGAGTTTACGTAGTGCGACAACTGAAGTGACATGTATTCCGTTTAGTCGGTTTATCAGACACCACTCACTGGCGTAATTTGCGCTAGCGTTTCGTATCGATTTTATTGAATTATCATGTTTTGTTTAACCGTAATTAGAAAAGTTATTAATTTTCAAAGAACATTCTACTTAATCTATTAATATCGTTACATCATCATCAGCCACATTTCACTACATAAAAAGGACAGTAACGTTTTTTATATATGCCGTAGGGGGGGGGGGGATTATAGATATAGCGGTAGCTACCCCCCTGCTCAATGTGACTTTACTACACAACCGATCATCATGAATCTAAAAACCTATCAGAAAGGATATATGAATATGATAGGTAGATAGGTTACTATGGGAACGCTAGTGAAACCGCGAATAAAATCCTACTACCTACTATTTAATATTATAAATGCGAATGTTTGTGAGGATGGATGTAGGTATGTATGGATGTTTGTTACCTACTCTTTCACGTCAAAACGGATCTTGATAAAATTTGGCACAGAGGTAGATTTTAGTCTGAAATAACACATGACATGGGATAGTTTTTTCTCGATATCACCCGGGCGAAGCCGCGGGCGCCAGCTATCCTACTTTCTACTAATATTTATAATTATAAAATGTGAATGTTGTGAGGATGAATGGATTGATTTATGGATGTTTGTTACTCTTTCACGTCAAAATGGCTGGACGGATCTTGATGAAATTTGGCACAGAGGTAGATTATAATCTAGAATAACACATAGAATATTGTTAATACGTATATTTTTTTTAAATCACGCGGGCGTAGCCGCGGGCGCCAGCTAGTATCAAAACAAAATGCAGAATAATACTCTAAATCTTTTATTTTATTATAATTGAAAACTTATAAGTAAATACCTACCTACCAAACTATACGATGGATTAAAATCAAGTAGATAATATATATATTTTACAAGTTATAATGTTTAGAAAAAAGAAAATATGTTCATTTGCAATAAACATGACGCGACAAGGAACACAAACACAAAAAAAAAATTGATATTTGTTACATTTTCATTATACAATTACATGTGCCACCAAAGGTTACCAAGCAAAATAAAATGCTGCCGCCAAACAAAAGCAAGCTTTTACCTAGATTAGTATAATTTGACTGGGATGTATATGTATAAGGCCCTGCACCCACAGACAGCAAGGCACGACAAGGGATTATTGTAATACTTACTGATTATTTTGAATCTAATTTATCATTGTAAACACCCACATTTCATTAATACGTCACAGCAAAGCTGTGATTGTGGTTGCTGCCAAAGCAGACTCTTTCGGTAGGTTCTGGCATGCCGCGGCATCCCGAAATGTGAATGCTAACCATTATAAACTATTGTTTCGTATCTCAAATCATTTGCGCTTACTAAAATCACTTGTCGTGCCGTGCCACCAGTAGGTGACGGCCGTAACTTAAATTATCATTAACAAGTAGTAAAGTAAAAAATCTCAAAAATATGAAAATGGTGCGCAAAGTATATGATTTCAATTTACAGTACAAATTATTATGTTATGTTTATTACATTATTAGAAGAATTATCCATACTAATCTTATAAATGCGAAAGTAACTTGTCTGTCTGTTACGCCTTCACGGCCAAACCGCTAGGCAATCGTGATGAAAAATATGGAGATAGTTACATACTCCATACCTTCCGCAGGCTGCGGCCTGCGGAAGGTATGGAGGAAGCTAGTTTATTATGACACAACATGAACGAACGATATGTCTGGCGTCTTTCCCAAATCGAGCAATGGAAGAAGCGTTTGAGATCTGTAGGTATATCAAATAATATATACCTATAGTATGATAAATTAAAATACAACTTATGGATTGTAAAACTTGTGCTACTATTTAATGTGTATATTTGTGGAAATGGATGAACGTAGGTTTGTTACTTTTCACGCATTAACAGTTATACAGATTTCAATGAAACTTAGCACTTAAATAGATCATGACCTAGATTAATATCTAGTATAGATTCCTACGGAAACACGGGTGAATGCAGAATCAAGTGCATTATTTACTTGTTCCGTAGAAACGGAGTTTGTCACCTAAAACTTAGTTTAGGCTACAACTCTACACGCCGTGCACTCAGTGTCCGCTAGTGTCCGAACACTCATAACATGACATTGAGTGTACTGCCTGTAGTGTTGTAGACTAAACTACGTTTGCTCGAGTCTTATGAGCGATAAAGAATAAGCCATGACCTAAAAGAGCCCAAACATGACCTCAGAAATACGCAACAGAATCGGCCTTTCAGTTTTATGAAGTATACTACATGGGACCGTAACGTCTTGCCAAAACAATATATTGTTATTAAATGATAAATAATAACTTACTTACATTAGTTAAATTCTAATATCTATAGATACTGCAGAATAGTAATAATATAACAATACAAATATAAGCAAATTAAGGTATTTATTTATTAATATTATTTTAGAAAGACTGATAAAGTGAAACGAAATAAAAAATAATGTATATTATTAACAAAACAATACACATATTTAATATTTGGTTGGACCACCTTGCGCGTCTATGACAGCGGCCAGCCTGTCCTTCATTCCAACCACCATGTTCCAGCCGGTATCATTACCTCTGAATTGCTCCCATGTAGTATGGGCGTATTTCTGAAGAATCCTAATTGAGAACCATGAGACCCCATAGATTCTCGATTGGGTTTAAGTCGGGGCTCTTTGCAGGCCATGGCAGGAGGATCGCGTCCTCCTGTGCCGCAAACCACTCCTGCACCACTGTGCAAGTGTGTATGCGGCTTCTTGGCACAAGTAAATAATACCCTCTGAGTAGTGCAGGCGCGCACGGTGGGGATCATCACGTCGCGTAATATTTCGACGTACTGTTCCTCATTCATGCGCCCGCTAACCTCCACCCGTTCACCCGGTCCCATAGAACTCATCCATCCCCAAAAGTTGAGTGATATTCTTCCACTTGCCCGATTTGGCAAAGTATTCACCTCTACATAACGCTCATTCCTATTGCGCCATAATATTTTTCTTCTATCCATATCCTACCGGAAGCTTTTCTCGTCAACAAAAATAACGACATTCTTTTCCCAGTCAAAATTATAATACTCTAGGCAAAAACTTACTCTTGCCTCCTAATGAGCCTGGGTCATTGCTATCTTCTTGGCAGGGCAGCAGCATTTCTTTCCGGCTTCCTGTAGACGCCTCCTGACTGTGTCCATTGATATCTAAAACAAAGGAAATAATGTCAATTACACAAAATTCTTTACTATGACAAATAGTATAGACTTACTAACTGCGTTCAGCGATTTATTTGCCTACAGTGTAAACAAATATGAGTTTATGGAAAAATAACTTTAATTCCTACACAATAAAAATCAGTTTACCCTACCGCTTTAAACATTTTTATAACTGCTAGTTGAGTAGTGCCAGTCATTCTAAAATCGACCTAATTTTATTTGAAATAAAGTTGGTGTTTGTTTAACTTGAAATAACATAAATTTGAAATATTCGTTCGAATTCACTTTTAATGAGTATGGGTCGATTAATATAAATATATATTTGAAGAAAAAAGTTGCTCCGCACTAGGTATTTCTCCTGTATCGTGAATGCATTTACAAACATTTAAACTCACATATACAAACAGCCAGACCCGAAACAACTACTTATCTGCAGGTCATACAAATATTTGTTCCGTGCGGGAATCGAACCCGCGACACGCAGCGCAGCAGTCGATCGCTCAACCACTGCGCCAACCGTGCCATCAAGTCTTCAAAATATACACAAATAAACAATATGTCGAATTGAGAACTTCGTTGACTTTGTTGGGGTGGGATTTAGATAACTAAAGATTTATCTAATAGTAATAATAACAACCGCCTAGTCTGGCTGCGCGACGCGAGTATAACCAGTTTGCGTAAGCGCCGCCGAGTAAGCCAATTCGAGTCTGTAGGTATCATGTCTAATGTGTATTAAGGTGAGAGGTTAGCTTTTAATCAGTTTTTTATTCACTTTTCAGAAAACCATATTTTATGTAATGATGAACAATTTAGGGTGATAAACACCGTGTTTGTAATAATAAGCTATACATGGACTCACGCTGTACGAAGTTGAGGTTACTCGTGTGCTGAAAAACGGATCGGCAGAGTGTGCAGCGACTATAGCCTCATCCTCTGCCACCGTAGTCGCTCTGGCGAAGAGTTGGCGGCGGTGGGCTTTCAGAGATCCACTTTCTTCCCACCGCCGAAGCCAGAAGTAGACAGTTTTTTTCTGGAATAAAGAAATAACTACAGTTTATTTGCCCATTATTATTCAATTACTATAGGCAAAGGGGCCATCCATAAAGTACGTAACACGAATTTCATGATTTTTAGACCCCTCCCCCCTCCTTGTCACAGGTGGTCACATTTGTGAGACCCTCCCTAGTGTGACGTCCAAATTTGCAATTTTACATCTACAAATACCTAATTTATAGAGAAAACTAAAAAATAATTTAAAATATTTGTATCTGAACACCATTCTGATAGTGATATTTCGTACACACCCTCCATTACACATGGAGAATCATCACCAACCATATTCTGTTCAAACAAAATCATCTTCAGATTGGAGTGAGTTGATACAAGATGATAAACAGAAAGAGTCAACTCAAATGCTGCAATGCACATTACTTCGAATTTACAGAAATCCCCATGCTTATATAGGTGTACCTAAAGACTGTTATTATTTAATAGATTTAATTGAAAAAAATACAAACATTCCTCCAGTTCATTTACTCATATGTTTGAAAAAGATTAGGCTAATTAACTCATTCAAAGAGCTTGCTGATGATTTCTCCATTACACCAAGTTATGCTAGTAAGATATTTCTTAAAAATATTCCATTGTTGGCTAGTGTAATGCATCCTTTCTTGGCAAAATTAGATAAATGTAACATAAAAAATAATTTACCAATGGCATTTAGGCATAAATATAATCAAGTTGCATCATCGACTGTTTAGAGTTAGAAATACAAAAGCCTTCAAAAGCTTTAAATCAATGTCTCTCATGGTCGGAATATAAAAAAACAAACACTATCAAATATCTTGTATCTTGCACACCAAATGGTCTGGTGAATTATATATCACCTGGGTATGAAGGAAGAGTAACAGACACATGTCTAGTGGAAACATGTGATTTTATTAAATGTTTGGAACCAGGTATGTGTGTGATGGCTGATAGAGGTTTTAAGCATGTAGAATCATATTTACTGAAACATGGGAGTAAAATTAATGCGACCTCCTAGTGTTGTAACAGGGGCTAAACTCTCAAAGACTGAGGTGAGGGAAACAAAACAAACTGCTAGTTTAAGGATACATGTAGTGAGAGTGATTCGTCGCTTAAGAGAATTTAGCATATTGAAACCACATGCATGTGTGAATCACAGTCTAGTTAAAGTTCTGGACGATATTATAACCATTGCCTGTGGTTTAATTAATTTACAGGATTCTTTAGTTAAATAAGTAACCTATGATTATTAACCTCTTTTTGAATTATCATGATTTAATTAGGAAAAAATAAAAGTACAAATTAATCCCAGCATTAACAAATCAATTCGGGGCAAATTAGAACTGTTTGCCTTAGTAAATCCTAGTTCCATGGCTTAATTAGTTAATGAAGTAAGCAAAAGATCGATACAGATCTTATGATACTACTTTTAATCAATTTAAACAATGTAAAAACTCAAGAGATAGTCGAAACTCGAAATAAATTCGGTGACAGTGACAGTATTTACTGAGGGCTGACGTAACACACTTTGGATTGGTGTTTTAAAAAGCATGGCCGATGGCAGTTTTTTTTGACGGAACTGGAGGAAGATTTTCTCTAAGCTGGGAACCTACAATCAGTGTGTCCAGTTTGCAGAGGAGAGAGGACTCAGTTATTGCCGGGAGACTATAACTATATATGAGCTGGAAAACCAAAGGGACCAAGGGAAGATAGGTGGCCCTAATAAGGTGGTACAGATAGATGAATCCAAATTTGGAAGAAGGAAATACAATTGTGGTCGACACATTGAGGGCCATTGGGTAATTGGTATGATTGAAGACGGCAGCGACGATTTGCGGCTGGAGGTGTGTCCTGACAATGATAGGCCTGCAGAAATGTTGGTGCCACTGATTAAAAAACATGTACAGGAGGGCTCCATCATCCACACAGATTATTGGAGAGCCTATTTGAGCCTTTCCCAGCATGGCTATGTTCATAAAAGGGTCAACCATAGTGACCCAACTAATAAGTTTGTGGCACCAGACGGGACACACACTCAACGTATAGAGAGCCAGTAAGCCAGAACAACACAAACAAGATGTCACACAATGGTTGTGCGAGTATGTATGGAGACGGAGAAACATGATTGAACACTTGGATCCATATGAGGAATTAATAAATGCTATTAAACATGTGTATAAATATGATCAATATATGATTAATAATATTCCTTGTGTTTTATTCTAACTATCCTAAAAACACCCTAACCCAATCTAAACATTTTCACCCCAAATATCTCCGTAACCATGGGGTTTCGCGGGATGAGGATGGTACTGGGTAGGCCTCTAGCACCTTCGCCCTCCCCGCCCCATAAATATATTGAAATTAGAGTACAAATTGAAAGAAATTTGAAAGTAACATAACCTCAAAACTTTAACCATGGATATCTCCATAACCATGGGGTTCCGCGGGATGAGGATGGTACAGGGGGTAGGCCCATAGCACCCTCGCCCTCCCCGCCCCATAAATCTATTGAAATTAGAGTACAAATTGATAGATATTAGTGTTTGAAAGTAACATAACCTCAAAAACTTTAACCATGGATATCTCCATAACCATGGGGCTCCGCGGGTTGGGGGTGGGACAGGGGGGTAGCCCCCTCCCCCCCTCACCCCCCCACGCCCCCGCGACCCTTAAATCGACGGCCCGTAAAGGAAATTTTAACCAAAACCAGCCATAAATGGAAACAAAACAATTATTATAGTTCATCGAATTCTGTTTACTTAAATATAACTCTGAATTTAAGCTTTTACGGCATTCAATGACGCTTGAAACAGCGTGCAGCGTAAACTAATTTCGAAAATTCTATAGAAAACACCACACGTTTTTTTTCCATTTTAGTCTTAGTGTATTTTAATTTAAAAATTATAATAACAAAAATATAACTCACGGTTATGCCCGTCTGTCTTCAAATAACAATCACCCGCACAGTGGAAGCGCTATGATGCGCTGTCTTTCTAAATGACTTAACGGAGGCGCCATTTATATTAATTATAAGATTTTATCACATTACACACACCACACACTTCGGTTCCAAATGACGTACGAAATGGCCGACCGAACGAAGCGAACCACGATGTGATTGAGAGACTTTCGTGAAAGCGCTGTCTTTCTAAATAACTTAACGGAGGCGCCATTTATATTAATTAAAAGTAATAAAAAACACACCACACACTTCGGTTCCAAATGACGTAATGGCCGACCAAACGGAAGCGAACTACGATTTGTGATCGAGAGACTTTCGTTTAATTTCGTGAAAGATCGGGTCAACTCGGGAGCAGTTTTGCGAACGCGCATAGACAAGGGGGTGTGGCTTTTTTTTTTTTGAGATCATAATTGGCTTCCAATAATAAGTATGTGCAACGATTGGTCAATTTTAGAAACGCTAAAAACTCCACCAATCATGCCAAGCATACTTTCTTTCTAACACTCTATGGCACGTCGTAGTTATAGATATGTATAGAGTGTAACCTGATGTGCAGGCGTCTGTACATGACCGCTTTGAGCTCGGGAGTTCTTCAACCAAAGTTTGATATGCTAGTTATTTCGTGACCGCATGACGGAGCAGCACACCAAAGCTCTCGATAACGACTTTAGGTTCTAAAGACTGGAATGGTCGAGATCGGCTAGATAGCATCAGGATAACAGATACTTTTGGTGCCGGTACTACGTTCCCTCGAACAATTCTGGTTCAATCGCTATCAGACCGCCATTATTGGCACCATGGTTGGCGCAGTGGCTCGATCACTGTGTCGCTGGTTCGATCCCCGCACGGAACAAAATATTTGTATGGCCGAGAGATAAATGTTCCGGGTCAGGCTGTTTGTCTATGTGAGTTTAAATGTTTATAAACGCACCCACGATACAGGCAAATCCTAGTGTAAGGTTAAAATTGGATTGGATTCTGTGGACATATTTATATATGCATAGAATCCAATCAAATTTGCAATATTGAAAAACAATTTTGGTGCATGTACATTTAACAAGAAAAAAATAACAATATTATACTATTCTAGTTCATTAATCTTGGCAAACTATGTCATGGGTTAGATGTTATATAGAACTAATGTGCTTTAAAGATTATGTTATAACCGTTTCGGATAATGTTAGCTCAAAATGACAGATGGCAAGCAAGAGAGCGCCCCTTACGATCTTGGCCTGTGACACGCAAGAAACATACTATTTAATGTTCTGTGGGGACACGACTATGTGTGTCAGATTGCATAATTATATGGTGCAAGCGTCCATACTTTTATCATCCAGGTATAGGATACTTACAGTCCCGGTCTCCACGCGGGTGAAGCCACGCACGAAAAACTAATAATATTTTTTCATGATAGTAGTATTATGTCGTAGATATTAATCCTGTCTTCAGCAAAAAGAATCTTTTTAGGGGATGCAGGTACAGCGTACCTATGTTTTACAAAACTACAAAATTCGCTGTATACAAGGTGTTAATAATAAACTTGTTCTTGAAATTCGCGAAAACAAAAAGTCATAGAACATTAGTTCTTCAGTTTCATGGTTTGCGAGACCACCCGGGAGGTCTTGTGCGTATTATGTTACCCTGTATATTATATCATGAGTTGAACGTTGAAAATTCAACACCAAAGTCTATATCAAATTCCCTCCGTCAAATTGTTAGCTTTGCCTTTGTAGTGTGCCACCGCAGAGAGACATGTTTGCGGTTAGATTCGTCGTAGTTAACAAGGCGTCTCTGTTGTCAAGTGACAACTGACGTAAGAGTTAACACGTGTAGAGAAATCACGTGGGCATAACTTTGACATATTTTCAGTGTGGGCCTAGTTTTCCATTAAAATTTTATAGGGTAAGTTTCGAAAACCGTTGTATTCCCCTACCCATGGTCACTCAGAACAAAAGCTGAATATCTTCAAATCAAATCAAATCATTTATTTCAATTAGACCATTACAGGCACTTTTGAATGTCAGGAAACAAAATGAATCTACAGTCCCGGTCACAAGGCATAATAACTTGTGAAAGTACTGTAGTTGCCCATTCCAAAGCGTTGATCTCTATGGAGAAGAATGGGCAAGAAACTCCATGGACACTCTTTTAAATTATAATATTTTTCAAATTAAAATCAAAACTGCACATCATATAAATGAAGGTTGAAAATCAGCAAACAATCCTCCAAAGCACCCATTCTTCCCCAGTTCTTAGTGCTTAAGATGGGGAGAATGAAACAAACTCACCAGCAACAAAACTGTCTGTTGAGTTCAAAGAACGACATAAAAACAAAGAGCAAGCAGCTATCAAAATCCCATTAATTGTATCAACTCCAAAACCATGACTGTCTTGTTTCCTATGCGCATCAATTTCAAGAATGGATCGGCTTCCATGTTTTACAAGCGAGTCGGCATCCAATCTGGCGTTTACGAGCAGTCGACCAGTAACTGCACTCGTAGGATTATTGCGCTGAGCCAGGGTTGTAACTTTTTAATGTTTATGTGTGTTACCAGTGATTTCTACTGCGAGGTCAGATTTTGGGGTTTGCTCTGACTTTTATTTGTGCAATTTGGCTGGAGGAGTGGATAACCTATTTTTGGAACGACGGAATCCTTACTAATATTATAAAAATGAAAGTGTGTTTGTTTGTTACGTCTTCACGCCTTAATGGCTAAACCGATTTTCATGAATTTTGGTACAGAGATAGTTGGGACCCAGAAGACGGACATGTAATTTTTTTTTAAAGTGGGATATAGGGGAGAAAGAGGGAAGAAAAGGGAAAACTTAACTTTGCTATTACAAATCAATAAGGCGCAAGGCCAATAAGTAGCAGGTACCCGCAAATCAGGAAAGGGGAACTGTGTTACCCCGAATTTAACGCGAGAGAGGCCCCGGGCAAAAGCTAGTTATGTATAAAGTTCGTTTGTATCCGACATAATAGTAATTTAATTTATAGTAACCATGGATTTTCATGCCGGTTCTTTATCAGTTTGCGCTTTCCAGTTACATTGGAACCCGACCCCAATATAGTTGGGAAAAAGCTAGACAGATGATGATGTTACTAAAACTGGGTTTTCTGGTTTTGAAGAAATGCTTATGGTATATATAATACAACAATAATCCATCTGGAGTTTTACAACAAAATCAATCTTATAACATGATTTTCCCCACTGGGATAAACGCGTGAAAATAACTTTTACTTTATGTTTCCCTTGTGTTGAAGTTCGGAAAAGTTATACCTCTGCTGAGACTGATCGGCACAATGGCGATATATCAACTATGCCCTAAGGGGTATTGGAAACTACCTTATTTAGACACAGTAGTTTTTCTTGGAAGCGAGTCTTTGCAAAACTGCTGTCCATTAAAAAAAAAGGCTTTATAAATATTTGATTTCAGTTTAGTTTCGAGGTAAGCCCACATTTCACCAGGGTTGCGGGTTGTTCGAAAGAGATACCGCGGCCCCGAAACGTAATGGGCAATAGAAGGAATATGGGTGGGTTTTAGTCAGTACAAGTCTGCCCTTCCCCTCCGCTCCGCCCAGAGCGGGGGAAGTTATTTGATGTATTCCCAACCCAAAAAAAAATTTAAAAAAAACCCACATTTCAAGTCTGTTACTGAGACATTTCCGACTCCCGATTGCTCGACCTCAATCGTGAACCGAACCCAGAAAACTTTAACGTTAAATACTATAACTTATACTTCTGAATCAGTACAACCAATAGACACTATACAATACTGTATAATCGGACTGCCAACGGAGTAGTGTGTCCATCGTAATCTGAGAATATGTCCATTTTTCTTGATACATTTTTCATAGACTTTTCCGATAATGTTTTATGGTAACTTTGAACTTTTTATGGTCCATGCAAACGTATCTACACAATTCTTAAAGCTGAATTCCACGATGAAAAAACTTATTTAAGTCATTTTTATGAAGACTTAAAAATCAGTTTTAAAGTAAAAAAGTGCCGCGAAATCAAAATATCAAAGAAACCAATTGGTTGGCGTTAACGTTTTACGAAAGAGATCCAGTCCACACGGAATTCAATGTCTTCATTGATTTATTAACTTCGATTACTGTTAAACCTTGAAAGTTTGTTACAGTAGCGATGTTGCACGACCCCGGAAGATGTCCGCCGTTATTGAAATTTATTAGAATCAACCAAGACTATTGAAGGCATAAATTATCAAGCTACGTGGCTGACGTTATACAGGGTGACTTTATAATCATTTTATGTTGTTCTTTCTTTGGTACTTACGTCGTATTGTGTTCGTCGCGTCAATGAGTTTCATGACGTATAACTGACTGGACAGGTCCACTCAGACATGAATCTGCGTAGTCCTTATTGACCACGATTATGTCGGGACCTTAAAAGAGACCTCAGTCTTTATTTCGGCTGTTTTTCCCAGTAGTGAGGTACGAAACACTGGACGCATATTGTTTTAAAATATAACGACGTGACGTGTGTTTTTATAACTAACTAGCTTTTGCCCGCGGCTTCGCTCGCGTTAAATTCGGGGTAACACAGTTCCCCTTGCGCCTTATTGATTTGTAATAGCAACGCTAAATTTTCCCTTTTCTTCCCTCTTTCTCCCTCACATCCCACTTTAAAAAAAAATTGACATGTCCGTCTCCTGCTTCCCAACTATCTCTGTACCAAAATTCATCAAAATCGGTCTAGCCATTAAAGCGTGAAGAGGTAACAAACAAACAAACTTATTTTCGCTTTTATAATATTAGTAAGGATTAACAGAGAAAATAATATTCAAAGCGATGTTCAAAGGATAGCCATGTCGTATGCTACTTTTTCTCAGAATGTATAATTTTATCCCTTAGTTGTTTTACTTTTTATCATGAGATAGATATTATGTATTACCAGTTAAGGGCACAACACGTTAGAAAATAGCTTTAAAGAGCCGCCGTTAAACTTTACTAAGGGTTTTTTTTTGCGGATGGGAAATCAACAAATAGCTACCACACAACAACAACCAACATGTGCTGTAACCCTTTTTCGCGGGGGGAGTGTCAGACTTGTACTGACTAAAACCCACCCATGTTCCTTCTATTGCCATTTACGTTCCGGGACCGCGGAACAACCCGCCACCCTGGCAGGCGGTGGCTTGGCAGGCTTTGCTGACATCTCTTTGAGGCGCGCGTGGAACACTAAAGCGCCGTCGACACTGCCTGTCGTCAATAGACGGACGGACGTTGAGCTACCCATTGCTCACCGTCCACAGGCCCGCAACTTTACTAAGGGTTGAACTAAGAAATGTTGAAATAAACTGCTGCTTAAACAGTCCTAGTTGACACGACAGGCGTTGTTATGACCCAATATTTTGTGGTTGGCAACAGCGCCACCTATCAAATCCAACTGTAACAAATTGCCATCTGGTTGACCCCATAAATATGAAAAAATGGAATAGTAAAATTACAAAGAAATCGGGGTTTTCATGAAAATGTTCTTTTCGAAACTACTTCACTTACACACATGAACGTCTTATAATGAAACTATTGTTCCTTTCACATAGGCGTCAATCAAAACCCACACATTAATTCACACCTTGACCTTATATCTTCAACATCGGAGTAAATAAGAAATTATATACAAGCACACACTAACGTATCGATTTTATTGATATAACAAGGTCGGACTTGTCATAACTTGTTCATCTTAATAGACAAGTTGACATGTAGAATATTTGGGTTTATGGTATATAACTTGCTGAATATGTAGGTTGGCTGAAGTTTTGTATGTTATTTGGAGTCACATTAATATGGACGAGGGTCTATTATAGCCTTAGCAAATCGTAAGCCTTCAGGTGGTATGGTCTAGACTTCTAACAAGTAGGTTTTCACTAACACTTTTACACGTCTAGATAACCTCGAACGAATCCAGCTGCCGCGGGAGACCCTGCGGGCGTCGGGCTACGCGAGACAACTTCCGGCCACCTTAGATGCGGGTCTGTGGACGGTGAGCAATGGGTAGCTCACCATCCGTCCGTCTAGTGACAACAGGCCGTGTTGTCGGAGCGTTCGTGTTCCACGCGCGCCTTAAAGAGATGTCAGCAAAGCAGAGAGGCTTGCCACGGCCACCGCCTGATGGGGTTGCGGGTTGTTCCGCGGCCCCGGAACGTAAAGGGCAATAGAAGGAACATGGGTGGGTATTAGTCAGTAAAAGTCTGATACTCCCCCCCGCTCAGCCCAGAGTGAGCGACTATTTGACGACTTCCCATCTGTAAAAAAAATTGTCATGCAACCACTCTGTACATCAAATTTAGTAATTCTGCGCAAAAAGTAAATATCGGGTGATGAATGTTTAATTTGGTTTTAAAAATCATGGTTTACGATAGCAGTTAATGAAAAACACCTAGAAACAGTAAGATATATAGATATGTGCGTACATATCTATATATCTTACTGTTTCTAGGTGTTTTTTTTTTCAAATCCATTAGATTTTATGCTAGATTATATTAGCAATTTATACGTCTGTCTTACCTATGTCCTATGCGAAGAATGTAGTTAAAAAAAACTTATTCTATTTTTAAACAAACCAGATGTAGAAAGTGCCCATGTTTTTTTCGTAGATTTTCACTAAGGAAGGTTTTAGACGAATGAATATTTCCTAATTCTAACATAAGCATTCGAATTATACAAGACCCTTTACATCATTTATGTCGATTAGGAACCAAAACTCCCGAAAGGTTATGTTTTAATATTAAATACTGCAAAGGCCAAGTATGAATAATTCTCTGACCTCATTAGGCCGCGCCCATACAAAATTCAGATAGGACGGTCCAGTTTAATGTAGCTTAGCTTCTAGGAAGATATGAGCAGAAGGTTGGTCCCAAGCCTAGCATTTTCTCATCCATAATGTTGTCATTTTCTAGCTGACTACCTAACCTATTTAACGTTTTGAATGCCATAAACGCATCAGCGTCCCTCCACGTCAAACATCTTATATGTGACACTTTGACTGCCTATCTTAGCCCCACAACCCTGTTAGTTCTGGGTAATGCAATACCCCTTTGAACGACTATAGGGTTGGTATTGACTAACATACAAAAACAAATGCAATTCGGACAAAATTACATCCATATGGTTCGAATTGATTACCTATTTTAAGAGCCATTTCACAAAATGATTGCGCTCGAGTTTAGGCAAAAGAGTGCGTCATTGTTTATGTGTGCGTAGCGAGCCACACACGTGCAATATAAACAGTGTAACACGAGAGCAATCTTGAGCCGTAATCGTAATATGATTCGGTAAATTTTATTTTAGTATTGTATTAGTATTTATATGTTATTGTAATTTAGACTGATGTTCAAATTGATATTTTGACAAATTATATGCAAATATTTACAAAATAACTATAGGGTTCGATTTCCCAAAGAACATAGATTATTTCTGAATAATTTTATTTTTATAATTACTATGTATTTGAACCAAAATACACGTAAAAAAAACAAAATAAAAGTTAAAAATTGGTCTAAGAATTTATTTTTTTACTAATTAATGGTAATATAATTCAGGAATCTATTTCATTAAACGACGATTTAAATATATGTCTGAACCTGTATGTATTTTGTTTAGTTTCATTTATAAGTATATTTGATAGATTTAGGACTCAGAAGTAGACTCTGCGGCAATTTTTCAGTAAAATGGTTGTGGGAGATGTGTCATTATAAATTAAACAAACCGATTTTAGTAAATGTGTTACATTAAACGACACTATAAACGATTAATCTATATTTTGTATTCATTCAATAAATTCTAGATATTACTTAGATGGTAATAGAGAAGCTCAAAGTCTTAAAAATTTGGGCGAAAATGTGAAATGGCTCTTAAATGATATTTATTTTGCAAAAATATAATTTATAGGGTTCCGAACCTCAAAAGGAAAAAATGGAACCCTTATAGGATCACTTTGGTGTCCGTCTGGCTGTCTGTCTGTCATGACGCTTTACCTCGGAAAGCGTTGAGATAACAAGTTAAATTAAAACCATATTACTCAAGTCTGTGGTTTCTGAGAATTATAAAAAAATCAACCCTCTAAATCTACGCAGTCAAAAGATATGTCCGTTTATGTCGCAAGTTTGTACGGAATCCTCGGTGCGCGAGTCTGACCCGCATTTGGCCGATTTGTTGTTTCTTATCCGATTACTCTTGAGATGAAAATACCTATAAAATGATTAAAAGTGGTCACAGGTATTAATTAAATAAATTATATAAAGTGAGGTTGTTTGTTTGTTTGTTACCTCTTCACGCCTAAATGGATTTTGATGAATTTTGGTACAGAGATAGTTGGGACCTTGGAGACGGACATAGACTATTTTTTAAAAAAAAAAAGAGTGAAAAATGAGGGACAAAGGGAAAAAAAGGGAAAACTTAGCATTGCTATTACAACAAATGAGGCGCTAGGGTAAAAACTACAGGTGGCAGGTACCTGCAAATCAGGAAAGGGGAACTGTCTTATCCCGAATTTAATGCGGACGAAGTCGCGGGCGGAAGCTAGTAATATTATAAGTGCGAATGTTTGTGAGGATGGATGGATATATGGATGTTTGTTACTCCTTCACGTCAAAACGGCTGAAAGGATCTTAACGTCATAACGACATTTAGCAGAGGTAGATTATAGTCTGGAATAACACAAAGTTCTCTTTTTTTATATCACGCGGGCGCCAGCTAGTTCTTTATATTAGCCTATGCTGTCCCACTGCCATAGGCCTTCCGAGTTGCTTTTTACCATATCTTTTCTCCCTCCACTTAATCCAGACTTTTTCTATTAACCCGTCCATTTAATCTGTGTCCTCTAGGGTAAATAGAACTCTTGGACAATATAACGGCCATATAATAAATAAAACAAGCACTCAGTTATGGCATCGTATTTATTTTCCAAGATGGCTGCCAGGAATAGAAGTGTTTGAAGTATAGACTTGCAACTCGTTATTTTATACCAACATTGATTTAAACTTTTCACTACGTAAAGTTGGTATTGCAGACTGGGGTGCTCTTTGAGTTTGGTCGAAAGAGCTTCAAAGATGGCGCGTAAGAAATGTGCGGTTCTGTTAATGCTAGTGATTTCTTTGATTTATAAATGACTAGCTTTTGCCCGCGGCTTCGCTCGTTAAATTCGGGGTAACACAGTTCCGCTTTCCTGATTTACAGGTACCTGCTAGCCGTAGTTTTGCCCTTGCGCCTTATTGATTGTAATAGCAAAGCTAAGTTTTCCCTTTTCTTCCCTCTTTCTCCCTCATTTCCCACTATAAAAATAAAAATCCTACGTCCGTCTCCAGGGTCCCAACTATCTCTGTACCAAAATTCTTCTAAATTGGTTTAGCCATTAAGGCGTGAAGACGTAACAAACAAACTCACTTTCGCTTTTATAATATAAGTATATTGTATAGTATTAGTAAGGATGTTGATCACATTAATTTTGTATCAAAAATATTTTTTAGGATTTGTGGCCAAAATGCAAAAAAAGAAACCCCGATAATTGCGCCCAAACTGTCACTATGTATGTCATAGCCATTTACTCAGAGACTGTTGGGAATACACAGTGATTTTAAACAACGATTGGTTCGGCCCTTTACACTATAACGATGTTTTTAACATCGTGCGGATTTTACTACAAATGCGGGATTAAAACGCACGCACAAATTTCTTGCAGCGTGAAATATCCCCGCGCCCGCGTCCCGCGTACGTATTCCTCACATTACAATAATGAAAAGGACATTTGCGGAATTACACGTGCGTAGCATTCCCGCATGCATGATGAAATCCGCGCGATATTAAAAACACCATAAGTTGTACCATATTTATTCTACGTATAATAAAACTGTGTGGGATGTTTATCGACAGCTTTTAAATGTTGTAAAAGTGATTCCGAATCTGGCCGACCCGGAACAACTCCCTGTAGGCCATACAAATATTTGTATCGTGCGAGAATTCCAACCTGCGCTTCAGTCTATTGCTCATTATATTTTCCCAGTCCCTTAGTGTTTTGTAAATATTTTTTTTGCTTTGTTTTTCCTATTATATTTTGTGTTGTTTGTACACACGACGGCAGGTCAACCTTTTTAAACTATTATAACCTGATCCTTCTACTACGGATCGCACATCGTAGTAGAGAGACCAGGTTAAAATGGTTTTGTGTGGGTTGATGTGCCGCCGCGCCGTGTGTACGTCGTTTATGTCTTTGTGAAATATATTTTTTTGCTTTGTGCTGACGATTAATTCGCAATCATGTTCAAAAAAGTGGCATCCGTGTGACGCAGGGTGAGGGGTAGCAGCAATAGAGTTCTGAAGGTGTTTGCAGAAAGGATAGGCCTACAATGGATAGACTTACAAAGCTGCATGTCAGACATGGTACTTGATAAATCTTCCTCTTATTTTGGCTGTTTTTATTATTGTGGTTTTGTACTCATGTACGTAGGCGTACATGAGTACAGTGCTCGGAGTGTTATTACTAACATAGTTTTTAAGTTTTGTACTTACTAACACGCTATGTGCCATCGACGCCTGAAAATATTTTTTTTTTTTACATCTTACTATTCTCCTAAACAAACCTCCATACTACAGATTTCCACACAACTTTTCTTTTTATCTCTTTAAAATTATTCGCAACTACAAAGAAACAATGCAAGCTTTATAAAGTTCCAAACGCTACTTGACACGACTGCTACAAGTACCGTCATTCATAATTATGTACAATGAAAACATTTTCTAATTATTCTCGGTGCCTGGTTTTAAAGCTGTAATGAACCCTGTAATCTGTACTCGGAGATAAATTCGGGTTGATTTTGTCTGTGTTTTAGGGTTTACGTAATAAAGTTGCTTTCGTCTTAAAAATTTAGTTCAGCAGCTGACAGTCGAAAATGGTATGAACATCGTGTTGCGCCGTCCTCAAGTAGCATGGGACAAGAGCAGGAATATAATATTACTAGATATTATTATGATATTACTGCACGCGGGAAAAACCCTATGTGTGTGTCAGCCTATGTGTTAATCCAGAGTATAAGCTATCTCCATACCAAATTTCATTCAAATCCGTTAAGCCGTTTGAGCGTTAAGGAGTAACAAACCTACACACATAAATCTTTCGTCTTTAAAATCTTATAGTATAGACAACTCCTTTCTATTGTAATTAGTCCGGTCAATTTAGACATTCGAAGTTACCTAAATTCCCACCTAGCTGCAAATCGGTAAGATTGTTTAAAATATCATTAAAAACAAAATTTGAAAGTTCCCCATCTTTCCCCTGTAAGGAAAAAAAAATCTTCAAGTTCAAAGGTAAAAAAAATAGGTCTTTCGCGATTTTCAGCAAAACAGTAAGTTTTATCATAAAAATACCTCAGACAAAAACTGTAGATCATAAAATTATCTACAAAAAATTAATAAATACTTTTTTCCTACGAGCCACCGTTTTTGAGATATAACGATTCTAAAAGTTGTAATCGTCATAATATGCATGAGTACGCCACGTATATATCTATAGTTGTAATATATGTTTAAATATTTTTCTATCGGTCATTGTAACTTACACTACTTATATAAAATATACATAAGTTATAACTATAAGAATATCAGGTAAAATGAAAACCAGTCAATTAATTTATACGCCATCGTAACCTTGAGAAAACATCTGTCCCCTGTTCAATTGTGTGCGTGGCTAGGTCTTATACCTGCTATAATAAATGAAATACTGTTAGTCTTGAACGCCAGTTGGTCCAGTCCGATCACTATGTACGGCAAGCCTATCCCCTGGGAGAAGCAAGCCAAATACTTAGGTGTCATTCTCGACAGCCACTTGTCCTTCGCGGCACATATCAAAGCGGCTCGTTCGCGCGCTGCCTTTGCTATGGGTAGGCTTCACTTTTTAATTCAGGCAAAAAGCAAACTGTCACTTAAGTGCAAATTGCGTTTATACACCGCGGTCATCCGTCACATCATGATTCATGACATACGCATGTGTCGTGTTTGCCCATCCCAACCCTCGTTTCCTTCATAAGATGCAGACCTTGCTAAACCGATTCCTTCGTAAAATCACGGGAGCCCCTTTTTACGTCCGTAACGATAGTCTTCACTTAGACTTAAGAATCCCCACCGTCGTTCAATTCATGAAGCGCCTTTCCAAACGCTTTATTGACTCCGCGTTAAAACATCGCAACCCCCTTATCGCATCGGCCGCTCGATACGATCCCTCGCGAATAAGTAAAATTCGTCGTCCCCGACATACCCTCGTCACTCCTGACGATGCTATAACCCTGCTTCAGGAGAGCAGCAGGGAGACGAGTACCCTTCGAAAAGTCAGACGCAAAGCGCCGTCATTCCGTCCTCGCTGACGAGGCCCGTCGCGACGTCCTGGTAATTGCCCCACCCGTCCATTGCAAGAGCCAGCCCGCGATGCTGAGCCAGTAAGTCTAAACCAGTCCCAAAGTAATATCACTCAGATCCAGCCTGTCCCTTGTTGTCCCTCAGCGACGCCCTAAGCCGAGGCTCGATTAAGACGATTACAACTTTTAGAATCGTTATATCTCAAAAACGGTGGCTCGTAGAAAAAAAGTATTAATTAATTTTTTGTATATAATTTTATGATCTACAATTTTTGTCTGAAGTATTTTTATGATAAAACTTACCGTTTTGCTGAAAATCGCGAAAAACTCATTTTTTTTACCTTTGACCTTGAATATTTTTTTTTCCTTACAGGGGAAAGATGGGGAACTTTCAAATTTTGTTTTTAATGATATTTTAAACAATCTTACCGATTTGCAGCTAGGTGGGAATTTATGTAACTTAACTCTTATTTTTTGGTCTAATTTGACCGGACTAAATGCAAGGAATTCACCCGCATTCTTCACACGATTATTCCGTTTGAGCGCATGGAACATTGTCAGCAAGAACATTCCGAAAGGATTCACAAAGGATGTTCACCGCATTCCCTAGGCAAATATTTGGATACAAATATGTAGTTAACTTCAAATAACTAATTGACGGGCAAATGCTCTAGATCAGTTACCATAGAGAGGAAAGATTTGTTTGTTACCGAATAGGCTCCGAAACTACCGGACCGATTTGAACCATTTTACATCAATAGAAAGCCAAGTTATCAAGAAGTAACATAGGCTACATAACATCACGCGTCGACACTTAGGAGCTGGGCAGTGGGTGATATCGCTGAGCACACCTATCATCATCTGCCTAGTCTTTTCCCAATTATGTTGGGGTCAACTTGTAGTCTTACCGGATTCAGCTGAATTCCAGTATTTTGCATGGAGCGACTGCCTATCTGACCTCCACAATATAATAATACTCAACGATACTCCTTGGTAAGACTAGTTCTAGGGCGCGTCGCTCACTGGTAAGTCGAGGCGACGTCGCGTCAGCGGCGCGCGGCGGCGGTGCGGCGTCGCAGCACGGGCGAGCATAGGTCTCTGCGTAGAGTCGAGGCGCAGGCGGCTATGCTTCCTTCACATTATTAATTCATTCACCATGTCGTCGTCAGAAGACGAAGACGTACTCGCACTGATACAAGTTCTTAATTTAAATAGAAGATTTTGGGTTTTTTGGGAACCAAATGACAAATTGGCGGTGGAGTCGTGGCTGGGGCACATTTGAGCGCACTTCCTGCGCCTGCACCTCGCCTCCGCCTCGCCTTCACCTCGCCTTCATTTCGCCTCCGCCCCCCCTTCACCTCGCCCGCGCCGCAACTCTTGTATATGAGCGCACTGCCATTCATTTGTAAAGAAAATCTTGTTGCGGCGTGCCTCTCATGCGCCCGCGCTTCAACTGCACCTCGACTTTTAATCGTGTGAGCGACGCGCCTAAGACTTTCGAGTCACTGCTTTATCTGTAAGATCTACAAATGACAGCCAGCAAAGCAGCAAGCAAAGAAAATGTTGGTCATGCTGAACCGGAATGTTGATATCTAAAGCCTTAAGTACTGCGAAACATGTCCTTGTCAAATGTTTAATTTTTCCTAGCAAACAGATATTGAAATTACAATGCATTAAAGACACGTACGAATTTAATTTATTCCCACCCCATGACGCTGTCGGGGCCGTTTTTATCTCCCAAATGCAAATGGCGGTTACCGGCCATTCCGCCCGCTTTTATTTTAAATTCAACCTTGTTTTTGCCTTGAGGATTTAGAGTTGGATATGCCTAGTATAATTTTTATTACGTTTTTAAAAGTATTAAAAATAGCTTACCCTTTTCATTTTTTTGGATGAAAAGGACAATGTCCAAAATGGCCTTGTGCAATAAAGAGTATCGGAATACACGATAAATAACTGTCTTTTAAACTGACTTCCTAAAAGGGGGAAATTCTCAATTCGTCGGCATCTTTTTTTATGTACCTACTAGCTTTTGCCCGCGGCTTCGCTCGCGTTAAATTCGGGTTAACACAGTTCCCCTTGCGCCTTATTGATTTGTAATAGCAACGCTAAGTTTTCCCTTTTCTTCCCTCTTTCTCCCTCACACAAAGAGAAAGATAGAAAAGCCTATATCTGTCTCTTGGTTCCCAACTATCTCTGTACCAAAATTTATCAAAATCGGTTTAGCCATTAAAGCGTGAAGAGGTAACAAACAAACAAACTCACTTTCGCTTTTATAATATTAGTAAGGATGTTCACCGATTACTCAAAGATACCTGGACCGATTTGCAAAGTAACCATATCAATTTTATTTATATTGCTTAGGTATTTTATGAGTTATCGTCTATAATATTTTTTTTTTCTCTACGTCTATATGGATGATTTGCTAATCTTTTAGTAACAATGGAAAATGAATACAAATGAATGAAGGTAAATAAATAAATAAACCTTGTAAGTAGAAAATGCCCAAGATATTAAGTTCGCCTTTGTACAGTGTTTTTTTATACATGTGCATAAAGTTTAAATAAATAAATAATACTTGATAAAAATTATGTGACTATAACTAAAAATGCTGAAATAAAAAATCATTTTGCTAAAAAAATTAGCCGACTTCCAATAAAAAAAACTAAAAAGTTGAAAATAACTTTACTTCCGGAAATCGGTGACTCTTGATTGTTTCGTTGATATTTTTGCCACCGACTGAAAGCTTTTTTTTAACACAACACGAACTTATTTCAACATAAGGTTTGAATTCTTGCTCGTCTAATAGAAACGTCCTAACATTTCAACTGTCTTAATTTAAACGTTTTAATTAAACCCTCCTAATGAATTTAAGTCTTAGCTATTATTCTGTTTTTCATTACCTTACACGAATAATATAGAAACTTCTAGCCTTGAAAAGTTCGCGACAAGACCAAACGTAGAAAGTTTCAGAATATGCGGCTTAGAGGTGTGTCATTGACGGTTTTATGGTTAACGTAATTTAACTGTTAATCATCAATGGTCAACAGGTTGAAAAAACTGTTAAATTGTTAACTGTTAAATATTAAATCAATATTATTAATGTTATGCCATTCCATGAGTTAACGTAACGTTTTGTTGTAAACAGTTTATTGAAGAATATTAGGATAGGACTATTAAATTAAAATTTATTGGTAGAAGATTTTTAAAGTTGACGACGTTAACGTTGATTGACGTTCATTAGAGAATGTCAACGTTTTCGATCAATAACAATTTTGTTGCAAGTAATATTGAAGATTATTGATTTGATAAGAATTAAGATTATTTAATTTCTATTTTGAACTGTTATGATCTTTCCTTCGTACTTATTCCAGGCTTAGGAATTCAATAGTCAATAGATAATATTTTGTTAAGTATTTATTCTGTTATATTAAAATCCACACAACAAATATTATACCTATCTAATTCAAATCAAAACTCGTCCTGCACGCGTAATGAAAACAAACAATTGCAACGAATTTTGGCCTTGACCGACAGACAATACAATACTCACGACGGATTCTTTTCATACACTAAGTAAATACAAAATCATAACAAACAACAAATTGAACTTCTTTTGTCGTTCGGCAAATCGCAGTGTTCGGTATCCTTCGGAAGTATTCGTTATTTCGTTCCGCACTTCCACACACTACGAAATTCACAGTTCAGAAATTAATAAATACTATATTTAGCTAATTTTGAGTACGTTGAGCCGTTGACGCAGCTTATATTTTCAACCAGTTTTTTCGGAAACGAATAAAGTAATGTGTTTAAGACGTGTTGACTGTTGACGTTTCAGTTTTTCGGAAATGAATAAAGTAATGTGTAAAGACATGTTGACGTAAATTAACAGCTAATATTTTCAACCTGTTATTTCATTGATGAATAACAGTTAACTCGTTGACGAATGAAAAGTCGTTAAAAAAAACAGTTTGTTGATTCAACGCCCACCTCTATGCGGCTTGGCTTTAAGGTTATTGCATAAATGATTTTCGTAATTTCAACGTGTTATTGTTATGTATTCAACTTGCGATTTCTATAAAGTGTAAACAATAACAAAGGTATTTAAATAGAATGAATAATTATGACTTTTACAAGTAGGTATTCGTAGATAATGTAGTTTTTAACCGACTTCAAAAAAGGAGGAGGTTCTCAATTCGACGAAAAATATTAAGATCCGGCCAGTAAGTAGTTTTTGAGTGACCGTACCCCTCACCTAGTCATTAAGAAACAAAATCATCAGATCAAGTATCAGCTGTATCCCCTAGGCGATGGTGCATATGATTTTATACTAAAGCATAATATAGATACTTAGTATTTAATACTATAGCATGATGTGGAACTAAAACTTGTATTTAAGACGGAACCTACGCAATAAAAAGCTAAAAATAAAAACAATTTTAACCGTGTTTGCGTATTACATATTATATCATAATACTATAACTAAAAAAGCTGAAATAAATAGTTTTATGTAAAAAAATAAAACCTTTTTTTTACATAAAAGGGCTTATTCGTCAACTCGCGCCTCATAAACTCGCGACTGGGCGCGAGTTAGCACTTTTCGATTTTACCTATTTTTGTTGTAGTCAACTCGCGACCGAGTAAAAACTGGTATGCTCATCTACAAAAGTGTTTTAATAAATTTAATATAGGAACCAACTTTATATGTATTGGGCGCTGTACAGTTTAAAATAAAAGGAAATGTAGTTGTTGAGATAGATATCTTTATAATATGTATAAAACATATGCCATAAATCTAAAATTGCTTATTTTTCTAATGATTACCATCAATATCACAAATCGACATTATCACAACGAACAAAACAAAATCAATAATATCAAAATACGAGTATGAATAAAAAAATTATCAACAAGTAAACGATTTGGTTAATTATTACTTACTAATATAATCAATGGTCGTCTTAGGAACTATAAAATCACAGGTCTGGGTTTGTTGTAAATGATTTTTATAACAAACGTAAATATTACTTACTAATAAAAACAATCACAGGCTTAGGGACTATAAAATATAAAATAAAAATGGTGGCATGGAGAGAGCGACTGTCGCATCCCCGTGCAGGGCACGCCACGATAGTGGCGGTAAGTCCCCTCTTTGGGGAGTGGCTGGAGAGGCGTCATGGCGTCCTCACCTACCGCCTGACGCAGGTCCTCACCGGACACGGAAGTTTCGGGAGGTTCCTTCACATCATCGGGCGGGAGGAAACGCCCGGGTGTCACCATTGTGACGATTGCCCGGAGGACACGGTGGAGCACACAGTGGCGGTCTGCCCAGCTTGGGCGGAGCACCGCCGTGCCCTCGTAGAGGCGATCGGTGGCGGCGATCTCTCGCGTCCGGTCCTGGTTCAGTCCATGGTCCGGGGCGAGAGGGAATGGGAAGCGGTCACCACCTTCTGCGAAGCAGTATTGCTAGCAAAGGAGGTGGCCGGGCGTTTGAGGGAGAGAACCTCGAACCAACCCAGCCGCCGCGGGAGACGCCCCGGGCGCCGGGCGCCGCGAGACGACTCCCGGCCACCGTAGATGCTGGCCTGTGGACGTTGAGCAATGGGTAGCTCACCGTCCGTACGTCTATTGACGACAGGCCGTGTCGACGGCGCGTTCGTGTTTCACGCGCGCCTCAACGAGAGTCAGCAAAGCAGAGGGGATTGCCAGGGCCTCCGCTTGCCGGGGTTGCGGGTTGTTCGAAAGAGATACCGCGGCTCCGGAACGTAAAGGGCAACAGAAGCAACATGGGTGGGTTTTAGTCAGAAAAAGTCTGACATGCCCCCCCGCTCCGCCCAGAGTGGGGGAAGTCATTTGATGATTTCTCATCCGAAAAAAAAGGGACTATAAAAGTAAATTCTTTTTATAACAAACTTTTATAATAATTATTACTTACTAATAAAATCTATGATATAAGATTATCATTAACTATAAAATCACAGATCAGGGTTTCTTGTAAATGATTTTTATAACTGCTATATAATATCTAATAATCACAAGATTAGAAGTTCGAAAAATAAACTATATAATATAAATACTTATAATAACGCCGTGCACAAATTCGTTAATGGTAAATGTAACGTGTTCATCAATAGTGCACGTTTCCTTAGACTTTACTGTTCTCATGCCCTAAGTAGTATTGACTTTCCTCGCAGGGATGTAATTATTTCATGCCCAGTTTCATTAGTAGATGGACCTGCTTGTGGTACACAAGCTTTAAATCCAATAGCAATACTTTGATAACCTTAGATTTCTTTCTTTACACTTTTTCTCCCCAAATTGTAATTGGTAAAATGCACGTTTCATATTTTATTTTATTGTGAATTAGCTCTGTAATAAAATATGTTAATAATATGCTGATTTAAATAAAGCAAAAAAATCTGATAATAAGCCAAATAATTAGCCATCCTCGTAGATATTATTATAGTAGATTTTATTTTGTTTGTTTAGTTTTAGATAACTTCTTGATATTTTTGATAAATCATTAAGAAAATAAGCAGTTTTATATCTTTGTCAAATTGTTTATTAAAATATGTATATCTATCTCAAAAAACAACTCCAAGACGATCAACAGTCTCTAAGACGATCTTCCGGCCCTCGAATCGTATATTATCTTAAAAATGTAAAGTAGGTTCTTGATATTAAATTTATCAAAACACTTTTGTAGATGACTGTACATACGTCAGATTTTCACTCGGTCGCGAGTTGACTACAACAAAAATAGGTAAAATCGAAAAGTGCTAACTCGCGCCCAGTCGCGAGTTTATGAGGCGCGAGTTGACGAATAAGCCCATAAAAGAATAAAACCGTTTTTTGTCCGTGTACGTACGTACTAGTTTGTGGTACTTCCCATAGTTGTAAAAACTGGCCAAGCGCTAGTCGGACTCGCGTACTGAGGCTTCTGTACAAACTGGTAGATAACTAATAAAAGTACCGAACATTGCTCTAACAAAAAGATAGACTTTATTGAAAGACAATCTTAACATTTTCGTTGGAAAACTGTTGTCCTCATACATCGACATAAGTCGCGGTTAAGTTTATCAAGTGCAATTAGGTTTGAAATCATTTTTTTTTTCATCTACAATTTTACGGTTTTCAGACCTTCCTCTTAACTGGCGACTTACCCTATAGGTTTGATTTGCTTTAACTTAGAGGGTTTATTTTTCAACAGCTCCAAGGGACCACAGACTTAGTATATGGTTTTAATTTCCAAGCGTTCTCAAGGTCATGGTCAAAGGGTTATGACAGACAGAGTGACAGATGGACAACAAAGTTATCCTATAAGGGTTCCATTTTTCCTTTTGAGGCACGCAACGCAACCCTAAAAAGTGATTAAGTTCAATAATGTTACCGAAGACTGTAACAAGCCCAACGTTGTAAAGCACAGTAAAACTTATAGTTTATTTCTTAAACAAATGGTGAAATTATTAAAGTGAAAATTTCTTGCTCATGAAATTGTTATTTCTTAGCAAAACAATTTTGGAGCCAACTTAACCTTATGTAGATATTATCAGAACTCATCTGTTTTTAATCTTAAATGTTTATAGCGCACAAGAATTTGGGACATTTTATTTAGGCACAACATTTGGAGGGATAAACGTATTTAACGATTCCTTAAAATGTTTACCAAACATTTTGTATGCTCGTCTTCTTTGAATTCCTGAATCCCCGGGGAAGGATATATCCTTACCTGTCCTGAGGTTTTGTTTTTATTTATATTGTGAACAAGGAATTCAAAGAATACCAGCAAATAAAAAACTACCCGCCTTTAGCTCAGTAAATAGAAATCTAATGATCTTTCTTTTGACGTTTTTTGTCAAATACAGTCATCATTTGCCTATTTTTTTCCCAATTATGTTGGGGTTGGCTTCCAGTCTAATCGGATGCAGCTGAATACTAATATTTTACTAGGAGCGGCTGCCTATCTGACCGCCACAACCTTATTAATAACTGGGTAACACGATACTCCTTTATAATACTGGTTGTAACGACTGTCAAAGATCTACAAACGACAGTCTGGATCAACGGCTTTTTTTGCGGATGTGATTTCATCAAATCCGCAAAAAAAAAATCAGACTTGTATTGACTAAAACCCACCCACGTTCCTTCTATTGCCCTTTATGTTCCGGGGCCGCGGTATCTCTTTCGAACAACCCGCAACCCCGGCAGGAAGGATCAACGGCTTAGCGTTTATGAGTCACGGAGGAAACTCTATATGTAATGGGTTACCTATCCACGGACCAAACTGAGTAAGCGCAGCTTAACCTGAAGATCGACCCGAGCGTCTGCATTACTTAACCACGGGCTTCTCAACGACGAAAGGCGTTTCAGAACGTCAATTAAAGTAGAAGTTCTATTCCGTACCCATCAATGGCGTCATAATATTAGATGTCTCGAGTATTTTTTCTGGTTAAAACTAAATATTACTCACGGGTAACAAAATCCTATTTAATTAAACCTCTCGGCTTATGGCGTCGTAAAAATACAAAATAAAAACGTGGAATAATAGTCTCAATTAATTATGGTGGGTCTGGTCTGGTCTGTGGGGATATTACTTGTATACGAATTCTGCTCCAAGCAGTTTTAATTAGGGGTAACATGTTACCAGTTACTTGGTTGTCGAGGTCTTATATGTGATTTCACCCGCGTCTTTTTGTTACTCCCCCCTCCCGTCGGTAGTAACGTGATGTTATAAAGCCCATGTTACTCGGTAATGATATAGTTTTCTAATTGGAAAATATTTTTTGAAATCGGTCTGGTAGCTTTTGAGTGTATTTTTCACATACTTACAAAAATACATATCTTTCCTTTTTATAATATTGTTGTAGACTAGCTGCGCCCCGCGGTTTAACTCGCATGGTGATAGAATATAATTACAATATATCTTTATGAATTGTAGCCTATTTGTAATTCTGACGTATAAGCTAAATGATTGTGAAAAACCATCCAGTAGTTTTTGCGTGAAAGAGCAACAACCATCCATACATACATCCTCACAAACATTCGCATTTATAATACATATTATATTATAGTAGGATATGCCTGATATTTTTTTTTGTGTTAACTTTAGTCGCACGTGGTGCTAATAGTGACAATCCGACAAACCCATATGCCTAATAGATATTTCACGACGGCATGTTAAACCAGCGGCATAAAACTCTGACACCAGGTGGTGTCAGAGTTTTATGCCGCTGGTTTAAAGACGGCTGGTTTACGATAAAGAAGATAGTTCAAGTGCTACCGTACCGTACCGCTAAGTGTACTAACTTGCGTACCTTATCCAGGCTTGAAACTGTGTTCGGATACGTGATTGATGTTATTTGAATTCTGAAAGGATCGTATGCAATCAATCAACCCGTTACAGTTTGGGAATATTACATTCGCTGACCTTTTCTTAAAGATGAGAAGCTAGTAAGTCCTAGAAATAATTGTTCTTGGTATGGATTGTTGTATACTAGCTGCGCCCCGCTATTGTACTCGCTTAGACCAGGATAAAAAGCCTAGGTATAGCCTAAGTGATAATCCAGGGTATGAGCTATCATAAATACCAAATTTCATTCAAATCCGTTTGAGCGTGAAGGAGTAAGAAACAAACACACATACATACAAACTTTCGCCTTTATAATATGTATTAGTGTGGTTCTGGTTGTGCCACCAGCTGTAAATGACAAGAGACTTCATCTGGATGTCCTAACAGTAGTACGAACGGGCGGAGTAAACGGAACTCACGAGTACATTTGAACGATGGGCCGTACCGTCAAAAGTTGATTGAAGATGGCGCTACTATAGCTAGGTCTCAATCTGACCCATAAACTCGGGCCATAGTATAAAGAGGGGAAGTACGATAACTTCATACAAACGCGTAGCGCACGGCTTGTATGTGTGCGCCGTAGTATCTATGCGTCGCCGCACGCACACTAAACAAAATCTCGGCTCCTTTCGCGCTGCGCCAGTCGGGGCTAACACTGCACGAGGTTCGCGCGTCACGGCTTTTCGGCACTGCTAAACGAATAAAAAATGTCTGATAATCGCGGGAGAAAGTATTCCTGTGTGTTTGGGTGTCTTAATAATTCATCAATTCCAGAATTGTCTGTTCAGATTACCTATTGAACTTCGCTCGGTTTATTTTATCTTTTTTTTATCACTAGGTACATAGTATAAAACTAAGTCGCTATCCGCCGTCTGTCTGTCCCTATGTATGATTAGATCTTTAAAACTTCGCAACGGATTTTGATGCGGGTTTTTTTAGTAGATAGAGTAATTCTTAAGGAAGGTTTTAGTATATAATTTGTTAAGTTTTTGTATTTATTTCTGTGTACATTAACGATATTTGTTGAAGATGTCGGCAAAAAGTATGCTGTCTGGGAGCTTTCAACGAAAACGCTGCCTAAACCCTTTAAGATATAACTAAATAATGTATGGTGTAATTATGTATCTTATATAGGTCTACAGAAAAGTCAGCGGTGACATATGTCTATATCTTAAGGATAACATACTATATCCATTTTAATACTTTAACAAATGGTCAATTATAAAGCGCTAACTTAGAAAGCTATTTACACAAATACAGTATTAATCCTTATCATTTTAAATAGGTTGGTTGGCATGAACATTTCATGAAGATTATTTTTTCCCTTTACATCATGCAGATTAAATAAATACTTTAGGAGATACAGCAAAATCAAAATAACGCGCCACAAAATTAATTTCGTGTCGCCGTGACTAGGCTGGCCCGCGCGGGCGGGGTGAGGGAACAAGTCGCTCATCGCTCGAGTGCGCGACCCGAACACGGGCAGACGCGTGAGCACAGAGTAGGTACGTTGAGTTGACAGGTTCCTTACAAACTAAATTCAAATCCTTTATTTGTGAACATAGGTACAATAAGATTTAATTACATCAAATATAATAAAACATAGGTTTTATGAAGTTTTATAATACATACCTATTAGTTAGATCCGTACCATTACCTATGGACGGACGGACAGCGAAGACTTAGTAATAGGGTTTTTACCCATTGGGGACGTAACCTTAAAAATGAAACGTAGTTACCTAATTTTATTTATACTTCGATTTTGTTATTTTTGCTATAGGCTGCTTTTTATCAACACACCACGCAGGCGAAGCCGCGGGTGGAAGTTAGTTATAAATAATGCTGCTCTGTATCTTGAATACATTTCTATATTTGATAGGAAAACCATTGTTGAATTTTATTGACTATTATGAGATCTTTGACAGGGCTGGGCTTTAAACTAATGAATTTGTAATAGTACAAATTAGAGAGGCCTGACAAACCCTGTACCCAGAAAATAAAAGTAAAAAATACAACTTCTCGACCCTTGCCAATTTATAGGTACTGAATTAAAATTTAGCTAAAAGTGACAACCCTATGACAGTAGGCAATTATATCGCGAATTGGGCCGGAGATAACCTACTTCCCCTCTATTTACTTTGCTCGGGCTAGTTTTAAAATATAAAATGACATTACCAGATTTTCAACCAATGACGATGCTTGAACCCGCTACTAGCGCCATTTGTTTCACAGTTGACAATTACACGAAGCAATGGTGATTGGTCCTTTGACCTTTAGGGATTGAAAAATCAACATTACGGTTTTAGTTCGGTATTTTATCCACACGCTCAAGATGTACTTTTGTGTAAAAATACACAGCTGTCAGCCGTAGCCGTGTTGACTGACTAGGCTGTCTCTTTACCCTTTTTTCCCATTCTAAAGAATATTTCTAATCATCAAACTGCCATTAACTTATTAAATATTCGTGGAACTCACTTGGCAAAGCCATTTAAATCAAACTTCTACAGTACCTTTTTACTCTAAGGCTAAGTATGCACTGAAGGCCTTCCTTAGCGCCCAGCTAGTAGCTATGTGAAACGAACGTTCTAGAATTTTCTAGTCGCCTCCCACGGTGTATGGCTAGCAAGTAACCAGATGTTAAGTTACTAGGTACTAAACAAGGCATCGGACAGTGCGTACGTAGCCTTAAAGTCGTAAGCTAAAAGTCTAAAAAGGGTTCATTTTTATTTTTGCACTCAGTTTTGGCGGTTTACCATTTCACCAGCCTATATTGTGATGTAACAAAGAATTTATAGAGATTTTACTTACTTCAAAAACTTGAGAAGGGTCTTGTTTGGCAACTTTAAGTGGTAAATAAATAAAAGGGTTCCTCCTACTCAGTTCGCCCTTACGACTTGGACGAGACAAGTATCTTATAAAATTTATACGTGTATTAATGGTTACAGCGTGTAAACAACTGTAAACATAGACGTTTTATTTAAAAGATGGCACCGCTATAAAAAAATCAGGGTGTAATTTAAACGAACTCTTCATGAAGCCTTTTTTTTGGGGTGGGAAATCATCAATTAACTTCCCCCGCTCTGGGCGGAGCGAGGGGGCGTGTCAGACTTTTACTGACTAAAACCGACCCATGTTCCTTCTATTGCCCTTTACGTTCCGGGGCCGCGGTATCTCTTTCGAACAACCCGCAAGTTCGCGCAACCCCGGCAGGCGGAGGCCCTGGCAAGCCCCTCTGCTTTGCCGACTCTCTTTGAGGCGCGCGTGAAACACGAACGCGCCGTCGACACGGCCTGTTCATGAAGCCATGCATTTTGTGTAAGTAATAGGGTAGTTTCTGTTAAAAATAATAGACAAGTAACAAAATGTCATACCACTAACGCTATCTATTTGATACGGTTGGAAACTTACCTGTGTTCGTCGATACTTTAAATAACGAATATAGTAATAGTTGCGAAAAAATGCAGCACTGCATGACGTCACACGTAACTTTAATGGGCTATATCTTTGTAATTTTTGGTCTAATTTATAATTTACTATTTGAATAATCCAAAATGGACTAATATTTTTTTTTGGAAACTACCCTATTCTACGCAAGAAATATTGCTAGGCTATTACTTTTTTTGGGGTTGACAGTCACGTTTTACGGTAGAATTTATTTGTTTATTGTTATGCAGAATTTTACTCAGAATAGAAGAAGTAAGTAAAATTATGTAATTCATTGTTACAGTTGGAAAATGTGCAGCTTCTGGACAAATATAATCTGCGGAACCCGTCTAAGGGGACCCTGTACTTCGCGACTACACACCTTATATTCGTGGACCATGAGATGAGGAAGGAAACATGGGTATGTATCTATTGTTTTTATTTTACTTTTAGCCCCTTGTTTCTGAAAACCCCTTAAATTATGGCTGCATAAATGGGGATGGCAACTTTAATACTAATGTCGCAAGCACAGGCACAAATTACAGGTATAGAAATGTAGATAGATTATATTATAAAGTTGACACAATGGGCGGTCTTTTCGCTGATAGTCATGTTTTGAATAATATTTCTAGATGGATTTCAGGAATGGACTTTTGAAGTTTTAAAACCTTATTCAGAAGTTTCTAAAGATTTGAGCAGTTTACTTACCTCTCATATTGTCAAACTCAAAGCATTTATTTCAATTAGACCGTAACAAGCACTTTTCAATGTCAAAAACAAAAGTATGAAGCTACAGTCCCAGTTACAAGGCATAATAACTTGTAAAAGTACCGTAGTTGTCCATTCCAAAGCGTAGATCTCTATGGAGAAGTATGGACAAGTAATTCCATGAACAATCATTTAAACATAATTTTTTTACAAGATTGTGGTCATCATACATGTCGAGATTATATATGTGAGAACGATGTAGTTAAACGTACATATTAAGAGCGTCCAGTAAAAGTAGAAATCAATAATTCAAAAATAAAGTCCTAATTAAGATAAACCGTGGCAGCTGAGCGATGACCACTCCCAACTGACAGCGCCCGTTCACGAACATGACGCATGGATCAGCCCCATTCAGCTTTACCATTTTGAAAGGAACTAAACGACCCGGCACGCCAGCCACCATCAGCGATAAACTCAACCACCAGCGCACATTCGTGTCAATTATCATTGTACTCACACATTATATCTAACTGTCATCGTTTTCAACCCCGATTGTGTAAATTACGATTCAATGTAGTCTCTAAAGCAGTTTTACTAGATCTGATAACGGTTGTCTTTGAATTGATGAGACCACCATGGCGTTAGTGAATACTATCGGGTCTTACACTACTTATGAAATACGGTCAACTGCAAATCAGTAGTTACAAATTGGACCACGGAAACCGCCTTTACAGCTACGCTTTAAAAGTGCTCTATTCAAGGACGTGCGGATGGCTGTACATCGACTGAAGTTAACTGAAGGGGACTTGAGGTATCTAACTTAAGAGAACTTTAAAGATTTAATCTTGGGCTCTTAACAACGATTTTCTTGACCGCTTGAATAGAATAATAATAATTTAGTTTATTTCGGAACAAAAACAAAAGAAGCAACATGACTGGCCGGAATGAATTTGCTTTTAAATACCCTGTCACAACTAAAGCAGTAGAGTTGGTCGGTAGAGTTATATGTGTATGTATAGTGCCAGTCATATAAGGAAATAACTTCAAAGGGTTGCCGTTACTGAATTCAGTTTGGAAGAGAATATATTCATATCTTTATTTGCATCCCCTAACGTGTAAAGAACTTAGAGACTTACAGCACAAAACAATTACGGACCTTGTAGAGCAGAGCAAAACGAAAACTAAAATGTATCACTAGGTGTGTCAAACAAGTGTTCTAGAATAATATCGAAGTGTTTGGTCTTATGCTATAAAAGGACAAATAGAAGGTTAGGTACTCAATAGGATAGTGATGCTCAAACAGTCCGATTCGAATATAAACCTATTCTTTCACTTAGGCACGGGTAAATCATCATCGATCTCTGCCCCTCAACCTATTTTTAGTCCTAGTTATATTTTTAATCCTGAGTAAAAATAAATCTATTAATTCATCATCATCTTCCTGCCCTTGCCCCATTTTGTTTGAGGTTGGTGCAACATGTTTTTTTCTTCCGTTCTCCTGAATCGTCACGCTATCATTAACTCTTTTTCCCCATATCATTCCTCACACAATCTATCCATCTTTTCTTTGGTCATCCTCTCCCTCTCCATCCATTAACATTTATATGCATCACTCTTTTAGTCCCATGTGCTGCATCCCTCCTCATCACATGTCCATACCGAGATATACGACTCCCTTTCGTCTTTTGTGTAGCAAGCGCCATTTTCAAAGTTCCGCTTATATGCTCATTTCATACTTTATCCATTTAATAACACGCATCCACCTCAATATTCTCTCCTTTGCTGATTGTAATAAATATAATTGTGGATACTAAGAGTATAAAATCCTTTACAGATCCTCCTAATGCACATATCGACAGTGGAACGGCTGCCGATCACGACCACCGGGTCCCCGCTCCTGGTGCGCACGAAGACCTTCCAGTCGGTGTTCTTCGTGATCCCTCGGGAGAGAGACTGCCACGAGATGCACCAGACGCTCCTCAGGCTTAGTCAACCAGGTTTGTTATACGCATTCATTTGTTTCAAAGATTACAGTCTTTTTAGGCAGTATGATGTTGAAGAGCGACTAATAAATAAATGTGGAAGAAAACATGCTGTGCCGGGCCGGAATAAAATGGGATAACTGCATTTTTATCTTTTGTTTTACACTAAACGATCTTTATATGTAATTAAATTATGAATGATTTAACCATGATCTTGTTAAACTATTATGATTCAAAAGTGTCCATGGAGTTTCTTGCCCAATCCTCTCCATAGAAATAAAAGCTTTGGAATGGGCAATGGGCACCTACAGTACTTTCACAAGTTAATATGCCTTGTGACTGGGATGGTAGCTTCTACCTTTTGTTTCTTGACATTCAAAAAATCTTGTATTACTCTAATTGAAATAAATGCTTTGAGTTTGATGACGAGTCTTCTCTTGGCTGCCCAGGTTGTCCCAGGTTCCTAAGAGGGTACTTTCTATACTTTAAAGGCCAATTTTGTCTGCTCATTACATGTTAGTGTGCTTTTCCGACTCAAATTTTTTGTAGCGTTATAAGCGCATTACCGCACAAATGACAATCAGCCATGTTGTAACCACTCAAATTTTTAATAACCCTGAACAATATAGGTTCACCTATTCAGGATACCACAAATGCACATCTTATTACATCCTCTTTTTTTGTTGGGAGTTAAAAATGAAGAGCATTTTTCACAAAATAGTAATAATATTAAAAAAAAACAGTCCGTCTAAACTCGACATAGTTCAAAGGTGTCCACTGTGCTCTGTGACTTCTCAGTGTCTGCTGATTTATGTTATTAGATTTGATCACATACTTATTATGTTATATTAATATATTCCAGTTCACATAGACGAGCTGTACTGCTTCTTCTATAAATCAACTCCAGACGACCTGCCCAAGTCAGCAGGGTGGAACTTCTTCGACATTCAGACCGAGTACCAGAGGATGAACGTGCCCAACGACCAGTGGGTTCTCTGCACTGCCAACAAGGATTACGAAGTAAGAACATAGCTTATCATTACGCCTATAATCCCCAAATTGTTAGGCAGAGGTGCACCTAATAGTATAACTAATTTTTTAACGTTGCCCCACACTAGGAATTTCTCCTGTATCGTGGGTGCATTTACAAATATTTAAACTCACATACACAAACAGCCAGACCCGAAACAACTATCTGCAGGTCATACAAATATTTGTTCCGCGCGTGAATCGAACCCGCGACACGCAGTCGATCGCTCAGCCACTGCGCCAACCGTGCCGTCAAATTCACCATTTATGTTTGTGTTCCATGTGATACTGGGCACCCATCCAGGCTCCGTAACTGTTATTAAGAAATTCTTGATGGAAAAACTCAATAGCATTTCTTCATGCTCAGTAGTCGCTAGACCAACGAGGTAGTAATGAAGCAAGGACGTGAAGAACCAATTTCGCTAACGGAATTTGAAACTTTGTCGTTACGCATAGATCGCACCCGAAATTTTGCCAATCCTACTAAGGCCATTAGTAATCTGTGCTAAGGCGTAGGTACTTTAAATGCAAGTTACTGGCAGTTCCATATTAAATAAATGTCATCAATGTAGTTGGGAAGAGGCATTAGTCTAGCCTGTGTCTTAAAATGTCTAATTTAAATTGCTGCTAGACAATTTACGACCCATTTATATGAATAAAATAACTAACTGTGCGTTGCAATGCCTAACCTAACATACTTCCCCCACCTATCCTACTTTTTTTTCTTCTGACATTAATCAACACAACAACAAAAAGAATTAGCGAAATCGGTTCAGCTGTCCTCGAGATTTGCGTTAGCAACAAATTCAGAGATTCATTTTTAAATTATGGATATGGATGGGTAACACAGTTCCCCTTTCCTGATTTGCAGGTACCTGCTACCTGTAGTTTTTACTCTTGCGCCTTATTTATTGTAATAGCAAAGCTAAGTTTTCCCTTTTCTTCACGCTTTCTCACTCATTTCTCACTTTAAAAAAAAGTTAGTTTATGTCCGTCTCCAGGGTCTCAACTATCTCTGTACCAAAATTCATCAAAATCGTTTTAGCCATTTAGGCGCAAACTCACTTTCGCTTTTATTATAGGAAGGATATTTATCTGTGGTCCTAGGCAACTGGGCTTATCCCAGCTGTAAACTTCCGTTTGTGCCTTCTGTCTCCTGCTGATATGGAGGGAAGTGGAAATTATATTTTTTCTACTGCTCCGCAATTATTTTCCGATCAAATTCGTTGCGGGACCACGATAGTTAATTTGTTTATCCGGGACTTTGTCGAGCTTCATTGTTTCAGCGCTTTTCTTGTGCCTGTCGCTGTTGATTCTGGCTTTCAGGAGTTGTAGTGGTTTGGGTATAGTGTGGCGGGCACGTCCCATAAAAAAAACCTGCCAAGATCGAGTCAAACTCGCGCACCGAGGGTTTTGCTAAATAAACAGCCATATCTTTTGACTGCGTAAACTTAGAGAGTTGATTTTTACACAGCACAAAGGGGCCACTGAGTTGAAAATATGGTAACTACCTCCACGCGTACCCGAGATAAAGGGTTTTGACAGACAGACAGACAGGCAGACGGAATACAAAGTGATCCGATAAGGGTTCCGCTTTATCTTTTTGAAGTACGGAACCCTAATAAGAGTCTAGACTGATCATGATAAGTTTCTATACGTAGATGCAGTATATAATTGTATCGTAAGTAATACAATTTCTCTTTATTACTCTAAGGATAACTGAAAAAATACAATTATTCTGAGATAAGCTCGCCCGAATACAGAGAATACCCATGTCGACAGTATAATTGTTTTATTTTGCGTAAATAATTATATTGCGTTCCCTAAGAGCTTAGTACAAATAGATGTTATTTTCAAGCGCGTACCTACCAGCTGCCTGTTTTATGCCTTAATTTGTATGTTGTAGATTAAAAGTATTGTCAAAACCCATCCGTATTAACTAAATGAAGATATATGCATAAACTTACGCCTTTTTCTCTCGTGTGCCTCCACGCAGGCAGTTTGCACAGTGGGCTATCTGTGACTCCTCGTACAAAGCGTACAAAGGGGTGTTTATTCTCAGAGCCGTGTCCAATGATGGTGGCTGTAAATGTGCGCAGCTGTAGTTCAGATGTAGGTGATGTAGATCAGTTGTTAATGGCTATATCTTACTTTTCTCCACAGCTCTGTGACACGTACCCAAGCGAGGTGTACGTGCCCGCGCGCGCTTCCACCGCAGTACTCCTGGGCAGCGCAAGCTTCAGATCACGTGGTCGTCTACCTGTGCTCGCATACCTACACCACAATAAAGCAGCTATAGCGCGCTGCAGCCAGCCGCTTAGCGGCTTTTCTGCCAGGTCAGTTTTACATTACGAATCAAATCATTTATTTCAATTAGACCATTACAGGCACTTTTGAATGTCATGAAAACAAAAGAATGATGCTGCTACAGTCTCAGTCACAAGACATAATAACTTGTGAAAGTACTGTAGTTGCCCACATCCAAAGCGTAGATCTCTATGGAGAAGATTGGGCAATAAACTCCATGGACACTCTTTTAATTCATAATATTTTTACAAAACCATGGATACATCATTCATGTTGAGATTATAAATACATGTGAGAACGATGTAGAAAAACGAGCACATTAAGAGCGTCCAGAGTAAAAGCAAAAACAAGAGTTTAATAGATAAATATATAATAGGCAGAAGGTATGGAACGCCTAATACCCAGCAATTGCTGGTTAGAATAAACCGGTAAAGCCGTTAAAGCGCGCTGCAGTAAGCTTTTCAGCCGCTTTTTTGCCTGATGAGTAAGCTGCTGAGACATTGGAACACCTTGCAAAATATAGACTGTCATAGAGGTAATAGTGACTGATACCACATATCGAACTTTTTCTGAAAACCTGCTTGCTGTTTCTACCAGCTGGCCACTCTAGGTAGACTCGCATTGGTCTCGTTTGTGGTCTATGGTGAAATTATCAGCAGCAAAGATATCTTTAGAGGGTGTAAAAGTACACGTAACGAAGCCAATATGCATGTGTTCTCCCTGTAATTGCGATCATAGTTGATATTCGCCTAAGTGGATATGTCATCAATTAATAGTACATTGATTGCAGTGAGGAAACTTTGTCATTGCGGCCGAGGCGGATTTAACACCCGAGCCCGTAGGCGAGAGTGTTATAGATCCGAAAACAGCAGCGACAAATTCTTATGTGAAACGTGGTTTTTCAATACACTTACGGAGAAATTAAATAACAGAATAAAAAATACTTTTGTCATTTATTTTTTACTTAACGACAAAATTAACTAACATTTTGCGCTTTGTCTTTGCATACTGAAGGAGCCCAATATTAACAATAAGAGATTTAAATATTTTTGAATTTAGAACTCAAATAAATGTCAATTTGTTGTAATACTCAAATTAATTTTAAAATGAACATAGTTATATATGATATTCAGATGATACACATTTTTTTTTTATTTGAAGGCCATATAAATATACCTCCTTCGCCTCTTTGCTCTAAAATAATCACCGCTGGTTATTGGGATTTGCTTATTGTTATCCGTGGTGAAATCAGAAAAAGTAAAACTCATTGCAATAAAGGAGTAAAAAGCACGCGTGTGATACATTGCATGTTGAAGTTAATCGTAGTGCAATAAGCGCCAGTTTTCGACGAAGTGTATTGAAAAGAGATTTGAATAAACTAGTGACATCATAATTGTGATATTTAGGGAATCGTCGGGAAGGCAGGATATGGAAATCGTAATAAAACTGCTAGTCACCGTTACAGCTGTATTCGGACTGACACTTCCGTACATACCATGTCGCATATTGACAGTTACCCACATCTAGACAATAATTAGCGAGAACTATCATTACAGTATACCCACATACATCACAATAATGTTTATCGATTGTCCACTTGGTTTCAGATGCATGGAAGACGAACAGATGCTCGACCTGATTAGGCGGGCGAACCCAAATTGCGGCTACATGTATGTGGTGGACACTAGGCCAAGGGTAAGCACATGTTGTGTATTAATATTAAAGTCTGATGGCCCAGAGGGTAAGCGCCTCGCCTCACATGCGGTTGAGGATGAGGTTGGGAGTTCAAATCCGGGCAAGTACCAATGTGACTTTTTCAATCCTTATGTACTTTCTAAATTCTATTTATACTATTTTGACGGCACGGTTGGCGCAGTGGCCGAGCGATCGACTGCTGCGTTGCTTGTCGCGGGTTCGATTCCCGCACGGAACAAATATTTGTATGACCTGCAGATAGTTGTTTCGGGTCAGGCTGTTTGTGTATGTGAGTTTAAATGTTTGTAAATGCACCCACAATACAGAAGAAATTCCTAGTGTGAAGCAACGTTATAAAAGAAAAATAATAATTAAGAAATGATAGAAATCGTGAGGAAACCTGCGCTAATATAACTGCATTAAAATAAGTCTGAAATCGCCAATCTGTCTTGAGCAAGCGTGGTGATCAATGTTCGTGCTTTCTCTGTATGAGAAGAGGTCTTTACCCAGCAGTTGGACGGTTATAGGCTGGTGCTATTATATTATAATGGTCGCAAGCGCTACTACTAAGCATCAGGTTCTGGGTTCAATTCCCAGGCCGCGCAAATTGCAATTGGCAAATGCCATCAGGAAATATCTCGGTAGCAGCCTAGACTTAAAGTTTGTGGCTGGTTGATGGTAAAAGGTTCGCCCTAATTTTAGGAGACATCAAATAAATATTTTTCCTTATTTTCCTGCTATCCTTACTAATATTATAAAAGCGAAAGTGAGTTTGTTTGTTTGTCACCTCTTCACGCTTCAATGGTTAAACCGATTTTGATGAATTTTGGTACAGAGATAGTTGGGAACCAGGAGACGGGACCTAATTTAAAAAAAAATGGGATGTGAGGGAGAAAGAGGGAAGAAAAGGGAAAACTTAGCGTTGCTATTACAAATCAATAAGGCGCAAGCGGAACTGTGTTACCCCGAATTTAACGCGAGCGAAGCCTCGGGCAAAAGCTAGTAATATTATAATTGCGAATGTTTGTGAGGATGTATGGATGTTTACTTAAGTGAATAAGAAAAAAAGGGAGAAAGAGGGAAGAGAAGGGAAAACTTAGCTTTGCTATTATAATCAATAAGGCGTAAGAGCAAATACTGCAGGTAGCAGGTACCTGCAAATCAGGAAAGGGAACTGTGTTAACCCGAATTTAACGCGAGCGAAGCGGGCAAAAGCTAGTTACATATAATTTAAAAAAAACCATCAGATCAATGCTATGGTGAACCGCGCGGCTGGCAAGGGCTACGAGAACGAGGCCTTCTACGAGAACATCAAGTTCCAGTTTATGGGCATCGGCAACATCCACGTCATGAGGAAGAGCCTCCAGAAACTAGTAGAGAGTAAGTATCCATTATTATAACAATCAAATATTCCTTTACTAAGTTTTGCCACAAAACCATCAGTTCCGTTCTACATTCTCCACCTTTAGGATAGTTTTTATCCCAGTAGTATAATCCTGTGGGATAAAAACCGAACTCCACACAGGAGAAGTCGCGGGCGTATGTTAGTTATAAATCTTTAAAGATAGAGCAGATCGTGTACCTAGGGGGGCCTGTTCGTATAACACGGACTGAGATTTTTTAAACAATGGGTTTTATTAATTTCAGCTTGCGAACAAAACACTCCGACCATGTCCTCATTCCTCGGCGGATTGGAATCTTCAGGCTGGTTGAAACACATCAAGTAAGTTAGAGTTCTTAGTTCAAAAATGCTGGCGTGACGATTTGAACTCGTTCCTGCCGGATTGGTCGTAGGAGGCAAAGGCAATCCGGAAAGTCTCTTGGTGCTTTCACCAAGAGACTTAGAAAGGAATAGGGGAGGCTTTAGCCCAGCAGTGGGACAAAATAGGCTAATAAAAAAAAGGTTTTAAAGTATATATTCACAGATACTCAAAAGTGACGTTTGACAATACAAAATCTAAAGTTTAAGAGCTGCTCAAATGTTAAGCAGCCCTCAAATTTTGAGTGACGTTTCAGTATTCGGGGGTTAGAGATTTAATTTTTCACACCAAAAAGGGACCACAGAGTTGAGGTTTTAATTTCAACTTGATACCTCAGGCGTTGCCGAAATAAAGGGGTGACAGACAGACAGACGAATAACGAAGTGATCTAACAAGTCTTCCGTTTTTTCCGTTTTAGGTATGGATCCCTTAAACAAGTCTTATTTGATTTTTGTGCGCAATGTTGTGTTCCATATGTAACATTTTGGTGGACTTGTCTAACACAAATGTAAAACAATTTTTGCTTTTGTCTTGCAGATCTATCTTAGACACATCATGGTGGATCGCGTCGGCAATAGAGAGCGGTGTGAGCGTGTGCGTGCACTGCAGCGACGGCTGGGACCGCACCGCGCAGGTGTGCTCGCTGGCCGCGCTGTGCCTCGAGCCGCACTACCGCACCATCAACGGATATCAGGTATATACATAGAGAGCGGTGTGAGCGTGTGCGTGCACTGCAGCGACGGCTGGGACCGCACCGCGCAGGTGTGCTCGCTGGCCGCGCTGTGCCTCGAGCCGCACTACCGCACCATCAACGGATATCAGGTATATACATAGAGAGCGGTGTGAGCGTGTGCGTGCACTGCAGCGACGGCTGGGACCGCACCGCGCAGGTGTGCTCGCTGGCCGCGCTGTGCCTCGAGCCGCACTACCGCACCATCAACGGATATCAGGTATATACATAGAGAGCGGTGTGAGCGTGTGCGTGCACTGCAGCGACGGCTGGGACCGCACCGCGCAGGTGTGCTCGCTGGCCGCGCTGTGCCTCGAGCCGCACTACCGCACCATCAACGGATATCAGGTATATACATAGAGAGCGGTGTGAGCGTGTGCGTGCACTGCAGCGACGGCTGGGACCGCACCGCGCAGGTGTGCTCGCTGGCCGCGCTGTGCCTCGAGCCGCACTACCGCACCATCAACGGATATCAGGTATATACATTACACAATACGGAATATGCAAGCATGTGTGGTGGCACTTATTGTAATTTCTAAAATATTTTACAATTTATTTTATTATATTTTGGCGCTTTTTTAAGCTTGTTAGTACTGTTCTGCATTTACCCTATTCATCTTCAAAATCTCTCATAACACAAGGAACTCGTTACAGGCGCTGATAGAAAAAGACTGGCTGTCATTCGGGCACAAGTTCACGGCCCGATGCGGGCACATCGCGTGCGACGGCCGCGAGAGGTCGCCGGTGTTCACGCAGCTACTGGACTGCACCTGGCAACTGTTCCGGCAGAGGCCTGAGGTAACAAACTATAATAATCCTTACTAATATTATAAAAGCCTTTTCACGCCTAAATGGCTAAACCGATTTTGATGAATTTTGGTATAGAGATAGTTGAGACCCAGGAGACGGCAATTTTTTTTTAAAGTGAGAAATGAGGGAGAAAGGGAAGAAAAGGGAAAACTTAGCTTTGCTATTACAATCAATAAGGCGCAAGGGCAAAAACTACAGGTAGCAGGTACCTGCAAATCAGGACAGGGGAACTGTGTTATCCCGAATTCAACGCGAGCGAAGCCGCGGACAAAAGCTAGTTTATTATATAACGTAACGCCTTTTATCCCTGATTGGTTTTTTGGTGTACATACCAGAAGAGGACGACACGATTGGCGCAGTGGCTGAGAGATTGACTGCTGCGCTGCGTGTCGCGGGTTCGATCCCCGCACGGAACAAAATATTTGTATGGCCTACAGATAGTTGTTTCGGGTCTGGCTTTTTGTGTATGTGAGTTTAAATGTTTGTAAACGCACCCACGATAAAGGAGAAATTCCTAGTGTTGGGCAAGGCTTTTTTTTCAAACAACGAAACAAAAAACACCCACATCTCTATAGTTATGTTTAACACTTTCGCTGCCCAGAACTCAGCGTGAGATGAGATTATTTTGGTTACGCTTATGGGCAGTGAAAGTGTTATGGCCCATGTTATAAGGAGCGAGCTTATTGACATCAACCGGGCCGCGGGCCCTTTGGATGTATCCAAAGGGCCCGCGGCCTCAGAACACAAAGGGCAAAAGAAGGAACATATATGGGTTTTAGTCACTAAAAGTCTGACACTCCCCCCAGCTCCCGCTCCGTCCAGAGTTAGGTTAGTAATTTGATAATTTCCAATCCGTAAAAAAAAATATACTTTCCACCTACACCCAAGGGTAAACAGCGTGCATTTATTTATTTATCCTTCTTACAACTATCATTACAGGCCTTAACCTAATGCGACAGTGAAGCTATCAACTAATAAAAATAAAGCTAAAAAATAAAACAATTTACATCAAATCTCTTAATTTCTAAGTACCTAATTATAAACAAACAAAATAAAATAACATATTTCCTTATGGTCTTACATAACTAACTATATTTAATAAAACTCTTATGTATAGGTGAATATATAAAACGCATATGACACTAACGCCAAAGGCCTAAATATGTAATCTTGTAGCAAGTTGATTTCCAATATGGGTGTACAGTCTTAAACTGTTCATAACTTTAGCTGACGCTGCGATCGGAACGAACGTGCGTCATATTATTTAGGTATTTAAGGCCCATTTCAACTTATTAACGACTAGTGTGACACAGCTAATAACTAAGTAAACAACCGAGAAAGGAATCGCCAACTGTGCATTATTGTATATTACTTGGGTACATTAAACTATTCTAAGTCTTATCAACGCCGTGATCTTTTCTCTTCACACTCCAACAACATCAACAACTGTGTAAGTGTACGACGTTACGAATCGTACAATGGGCGTAAGTGAAACAGAATTGAACTTTATTACATAATTCTAATTTTTGCTGTAGAAAAATTTTCAATTTACGGTCGGATCCTCTTGCTTAACTCGTAGCCATTACACAGTTATGCAAATATATAATTTAACGCGTTCACAAACGTTTCAATTTCCTTCAACATCACTTAAAATGCTATCTGATGTAGCTCAGACGCGTGCTAGCTGGTGTAAATAAAATTGTACTCAATTGTTATAAAGATAATGTGCTTTTTCCAGGCGTTCCAGTTCAACGAACGGTTTCTGCTGACGCTGCACGACCACGCGCACGCCTGTCAGTACGGGACCTTCATTGGCAACTGTGAGAAAGATAGGCGCGACTTAAGGTGCGTAGTATTAAATTCAACCATTAGCTATTGCCCGCGACTTCTCCTTGCATTTTTGTTGCAACTCACGGGAGGTCCTATTTAATTTTTAACCGACTTATAAAAAGAAGGAGGTTCCTAGTTCGACCGTATTTTTTTAATGTATGTTTACCGATTACTCCGGCAATTGTGGACCGATTTTCTTCTTTTTTTGTTCGAAAGGGTCGTTCATGAGTTATATTTGATATACCTATATATTTTTCTTCGATTTTTATATGGATGATTTGCTAATATTTTATTAACAATGGAAAATGAATACTTGATAAATAATTATGTGATATACCGTCATGCAATAACTAAAATGACTGAAATGCAATTAAATTTCATTTTTGCAAAAAACAAAACGCTATAAAATTAACTTTACTTCCGGAAGTTAGTGGCAAAAAAGTCAACGATACAGACAAAAGTTACCGACCTCCGGAAGTAAAGTTATTTTCCACTTTTAAGTTTTATTTTTGGAAGTGGTGGTTTTAATAAAGGGTGACCTCCGAAGTCGAGAGGCACTTATTTTTTCCTTGTTTTATTCTGGGCGACACCTGCGAAATAAGCAGCACAAAAAAATGTTAATTTGTTGATAAAAGCTAATTATACTATATTTATGATATTCTGTACAAAAACACAATTGAAATTTGATTTAAATATTAGTGGCCTAAATATTTAATTAAACACACAATTGTGTTTGAAAAAAATCAAACGTTTTATTCCGTTTATAGATTAACACACATATTTTATATCTAAAAAATTAACATGTAAAACAAACATTTAAATTGAAAAAGATCCCGGAGTTTGAAATACATTGCATATTGAACCTAACTTTATTGTGATAAGAGTTAGTTTTCGAGGAAGTGCATTGAAAACATACTTTTGTTTTTCCAGGTTATCAGAACGTACATTTTCCCTGTGGGGCTACATGGCAAGTCATTTGAACGAGTACAAGAATCCGTTGTATAATCCTAAGTCACATCCTGATGTACTGAAACCGGACCTAGGTGCACAAAGTATCAGGTAATGTTTATTTTGACTCTGTGAACTTTATGGACTTTCCGGATTCATGTTGGGCCGAAAGAAAACCTTTTTTTATAGATGAGTCTGTGTACTTTTTTCATAAAAATAATCAATTAATAGGTGTGACGAAAGATTTTAAAGTCCCCTTCCATAATGTGGGTACACTTTTACTATTTACAAAAAAGCCTTTATTTCGGTAATAAACTTAAGTTTAACAAAGTTTGAAACCATTTTTCTCATAATTTTTCAATAGTGCCCGAAAACAGCTCGCATGTGTCATGGCGTCGGCATGACGTCACAGTTAAGTAAAAATGTCATTGTGTCTATAACATCGTCCCATATATCACATAACCGTGACGTCATACGCTGTGATCGGTGTTTCAGTCAAAATGGCCGATTGCAGTATTTTAATGTTTTATTTTATTGAAAATCTTAATAATCTGTTATTTTTAAATAAAACTAAACCTGTGTTTACTTTTTTTTTAATCTGACTGCTCCCCTCTAATCACTGAATCAGCGATTTTTTTATACTGTCGTCATGCCTAGTTTGACTGACGAATCTATGTTCCTTCTTTTGCCCATTGTGTTCCGAGGCCGCGGTATCTTTTTCGAACAAACCTCAAAAATGTCGTCTACCTCAGTGCGGATGTAGTAATCTGTCAGTGTCATGTTTTTGTGTATCAGTCTGTGTTTGTGTGTACGTAGGTTCTGGCGCGGCATGTACTGCCGCCACGAGAGCGGCGTGCACCCGCGGGAGGCGCTGGCGGACCTGCTGCCCGCCGCTGTGGAGCACTCCTCCGCGCTCGACCTGCACATCAACTACCTCGCCAAGGTACCACCTAATACTGGGCTAGCCTATTGCCATCGACATGAATCTAGACCCCGTGGCTGCTACTACACCTGGACCTGCTGCCCGCCGCTGTGGAGCACTCCTCCGCGCTCGACCTGCACATCAACTACCTCGCCAAGGTACCACCTAATACTGGGCTAGCCTATTGCCATCGACATGAATCTAGACCCCGTGGCTGCTACTACACCTGGACCTGCTGCCCGCCGCTGTGGAGCACTCCTCCGCGCTCGACCTGCACATCAACTACCTCGCCAAGGTACCACCTAATACTGGGCTAGCCTATTGCCATCGACATGAATCTAGACCCCGTGGCTGCTACTACACCTGGACCTGCTGCCCGCCGCTGTGGAGCACTCCTCCGCGCTCGACCTGCACATCAACTACCTCGCCAAGGTACCACCTAATACTGGGCTAGCCTATTGCCATCGACATGAATCTAGACCCCGTGGCTGCTACTACACCTGGACCTGCTGCCCGCCGCTGTGGAGCACTCCTCCGCGCTCGACCTGCACATCAACTACCTCGCCAAGGTACCACCTAATACTGGGCTAGCCTATTGCCATCGACATGAATCTAGACCCCGTGGCTGCTACTACACCTGGACCTGCTGCCCGCCGCTGTGGAGCACTCCTCCGCGCTCGACCTGCACATCAACTACCTCGCCAAGGTACCACCTAATACTGGGCTAGCCTATTGCCATCGACATGAATCTAGACCCCGTGGCTGCTACTACACCTGGACCTGCTGCCCGCCGCTGTGGAGCACTCCTCCGCGCTCGACCTGCACATCAACTACCTCGCCAAGGTACCACCTAATACTGGGCTAGCCTATTGCCATCGACATGAATCTAGACCCCGTGGCTGCTACTACACCTGGACCTGCTGCCCGCCGCTGTGGAGCACTCCTCCGCGCTCGACCTGCACATCAACTACCTCGCCAAGGTACCACCTAATACTGGGCTAGCCTATTGCCATCGACATGAATCTAGACCCCGTGGCTGCTACTACACCTGGACCTGCTGCCCGCCGCTGTGGAGCACTCCTCCGCGCTCGACCTGCACATCAACTACCTCGCCAAGGTACCACCTAATACTGGGCTAGCCTATTGCCATCGACATGAATCTAGACCCCGTGGCTGCTACTACACCTGGACCTGCTGCCCGCCGCTGTGGAGCACTCCTCCGCGCTCGACCTGCACATCAACTACCTCGCCAAGGTACCACCTAATACTGGGCTAGCCTATTGCCATCGACATGAATCTAGACCCCGTGGCTGCTACTACACCTGGACCTGCTGCCCGCCGCTGTGGAGCACTCCTCCGCGCTCGACCTGCACATCAACTACCTCGCCAAGGTACCACCTAATACTGGGCTAGCCTATTGCCATCGACATGAATCTAGACCCCGTGGCTGCTACTACACCTGGACCTGCTGCCCGCCGCTGTGGAGCACTCCTCCGCGCTCGACCTGCACATCAACTACCTCGCCAAGGTACCACCTAATACTGGGCTAGCCTATTGCCATCGACATGAATCTAGACCCCGTGGCTGCTACTACACCTGGACCTGCTGCCCGCCGCTGTGGAGCACTCCTCCGCGCTCGACCTGCACATCAACTACCTCGCCAAGGTACCACCTAATACTGGGCTAGCCTATTGCCATCGACATGAATCTAGACCCCGTGGCTGCTACTACACCTGGACCTGCTGCCCGCCGCTGTGGAGCACTCCTCCGCGCTCGACCTGCACATCAACTACCTCGCCAAGGTACCACCTAATACTGGGCTAGCCTATTGCCATCGACATGAATCTAGACCCCGTGGCTGCTACTACACCTGGACCTGCTGCCCGCCGCTGTGGAGCACTCCTCCGCGCTCGACCTGCACATCAACTACCTCGCCAAGGTACCACCTAATACTGGGCTAGCCTATTGCCATCGACATGAATCTAGACCCCGTGGCTGCTACTACACCTGGACCTGCTGCCCGCCGCTGTGGAGCACTCCTCCGCGCTCGACCTGCACATCAACTACCTCGCCAAGGTACCACCTAATACTGGGCTAGCCTATTGCCATCGACATGAATCTAGACCCCGTGGCTGCTACTACACCTGGACCTGCTGCCCGCCGCTGTGGAGCACTCCTCCGCGCTCGACCTGCACATCAACTACCTCGCCAAGGTACCACCTAATACTGGGCTAGCCTATTGCCATCGACATGAATCTAGACCCCGTGGCTGCTACTAAAAAAATATTGATGAAAAAACCCAATAACACTTTGCTTGACCCGGGAAACGGGCCTCATCTTGTTACTATTTGACTACGACGATGACGAAGTAATCATATCCGCACACCGTTTTTTTTTGCGAATGGGAAATCAACATATAACTTCCCCCGCTCTGGGCGGAGCGGAGTGACAGACTTGTACTGACTAAAACCCACCCATGTTCCTTCTATTGCCCTTTATGATCCTTAGCCGCGGTATCTCTTTCTCCGAACCCTTCACCCCGGCAAGCCCCTCTGCTTTGCTGACATCTTTTTGAGGCGCGCGTGAAACACTAACGCGCCGTCGACTCGGCCTGTCGTCACTAGACGGACAGACGGTGAGCTACCCATTGCTCACCGTCCACAGGCCCGCATCTACGGTGGCCGGGGGTCGTCTTGACACCCGGGGTGTCTCCCGTGGCGGCTGAGGTCCGCACACCTTCAGACTACGTGACGACACCTCAGAAATCAAGAAATTTTAGATATCCTCGTATTCGAATCCTCGGTGATCCTACGCAACTATGTATATAACATAATACAATTTATACACAGTGACATTTTACAACCTTTTTATGATCTAAAATAAATTTAATGTTCTAATCTTCCCTTATGAAAAGAAATAAGTTGGTTTCGTCTTTTGAAAAATCACCTTTTTTGAGTTGTCCCAGTTTAGAGGTATGCGATATAGTATACTAATATATTTTTTTTTCTCATTTACAGAGAATAACCACGTTCAAGAACTTGCTATCTGGCAAACGGGGAGACAAGAATAAAGATACAACTGTGGTTAACTATCAAAACGGAAACGTCAACTCCGTGGAGATTGAGACGAAGACTGAAGCCTTACAAATAGACAACAAGTGAGTGTATAGTGTTATAGGTGTGGTGACGTGATGGGAAGGCGCAGTCATTGGTCGACTGACGGACGGCAACACCCCTCCCGCTCCCCGCAGCTACCTCACGCACGATATCCGTTTAGCGATCAGCCCATAGTAAGTAAATCTTTGATTCAAGTTAGGCTGATAATGACGGCTCGGCTGAGAGTCGCGCGTTCGATCCCTGCACGAAGCAAATATCACTTAGTTGTCCGGTTCCGAATAAAATATCAGCACTTTTGGGTCGTCAGTTTTATACGAAATGACTGTCTCGTGTATTTTATTTTTCTCAACGCCCGTCACTCAGCAATAACTTAATTAACTTAAACCCTGTTGATAAGAAAATAAATTGGAGAACTGTCTATAGCTCATTACGCCGGAAGACCGGTTGAAGCTTGAAATTTCTCGAGGATTGAATTAACTACAGTAAAATGTGATTATGACCCAGCAGCTTGAAATTTCCCGAGGATTGAATTAACTACAGTAAAATGTGATTATGACCCAGCAGCTTGAAATTTCCCGAGGATTGAATTAACTACAGTAAAATGTGATTATGACCCAGCAGCTTGAAATTTCCCGAGGATTGAATTAACTACAGTAAAATGTGATTATGACCCAGCAGCTTGAAATTACCTGAGGATTGAATTAACTATTTTAAAATGCAAAAAAAAACAGCTTTGTGAAATATTTGAAACCTTGAATTCGACTTCCACCATGATTTCTCATTTTCCATTTTCCACACATCAAAGAAATATAATTCGTATGCATCCTATCTTTCCACTTCCTTTTAAGGATTCCCTACCTCAAAAGGAGAAAACGGAACCCTTACAGGATCAATCAGTTGTCCGTCTATCCGTTTGTCTGTCAAGACTCTTTATCTCGGGAACGCGTGGAGGTTTCCAATTCACATTAGCTCTTTCGCTGCCCAGTCCCAGTCAAATCCTTAGTAATATTATAAAAGCTAAAGTGAGTTTGTTTGTTTGTTTGTTACCTCTTCACGCTTTAATGGCTACACCGATTGTGATGAATTTTGGTACAGAGATAGTTGGGAATCAGGAGACGGACATAGGCTAATTTAATTAATAATAAAATAATTTAATTTAAAAAATAGTGGGATGTGAGGGAGAAAGAGGGAAGAAAAGGAAAACTTAGCATTGCTATTACAAATCAATAAGGCGCAATGAAAACTGTGTTACCCCGAATTTAACGCGAGCGAAGCCGCGGGCAAAAGCTAGTTATACAATATATTTTGGACTCGTACGCTGAGTTCTGGGCTGCGAAAGGGTAAAACCATATAGGTACGTAAGTTTGTGGTCAACCCTCTAAGTCTACGAAGTCAAAAGATACGACCGTTTATGTCGCAAGTCCGACTCGAACTTAGCCGTTTTTTTTAACGCCGCGTTGAACGTTTCCAGGTTACTATACGAGTCTGGCGGCACTCTCACTGAGCTGGAGTGCGCGAACCATGACCACCCTTTGAAAGAAGCCGGCGGCGGCGCTCCTAACAAACCCAACAAGATACCACTCATCACTGAGGTAAGAACGTCATCATCGTCTGCCTAGGACAGATTATAGTGAAATGATGCAGCCGAATAACCGGATACAAGGAATCAGTCTTCACTACCCAGTTACTGGGTAGTATTCATCATCATTCTCCTGCCCTTATACCACATTATTTGGAGTCGGCGCAGCATCTTTTCTTCTTATATACTCTTCATTTCCTCGTCATCTCATCAGACACCTTATAACTTACGGAGCTCCACCGATTACCACACAACTTTTCAGTCAATACTTGTACTACGAATGTGAAAAATTCCCGGTCCGATTCGTGACGGTATTGTGACGGTATGGTATCGAGACAAAACTAAAATGTGGAAAATAATTTTACGTCTGGAAGTCGTTGACTTTTGTTGGTTTAATTGTTTTTTTTTGCCACCGATTTCCGTTATTAAAGTTAATTTCCACTTTTTAGTTTTCATGTCAGCCTTTTTATTAGTTATGGTATGACGATATTTCACACAAATTGTTATAAATTTCTTATTTATTCATTTTCCATTGTTACTATAAGTAACTCATAAACCAACAAATCAATATAAATAAAATTGATATGGTACCACCGCAGAAGTATGCCCTTTCTATAATAAAAAACTTCGACATTATTTTGTAAAAGTAATATGCAGAAAAGAACAGATTGTGATAGGAACTAAATATGTCAATAAAAACATCATTATTCTGTTTCATTTTGGACTTATCAAAAGAACATCGTTTTCGTTTTCGTGTTCATCATCGTTTAGAAATTCGAGGATCGAAGGTACTTTGAATAAAACTCTATTACTGGCCCCGTGTGGTAACCCATCCATTCCCAAACCTTGGCAAGGGTTGCTTAACCTGGCCCCCTGTGGTAACCCATCCATTTCCAAACCTTGGTGAGGGTTGCTTAACCTGGCTCCGTGTGGTAACCCATCCATTTTCAAACCTCGGCAACGGTTGCTTAACCTGGCCCCGTGTGGTAACCCATCCATTTCCAAACCTTGGTGAGGGTTGCTTAACCTGGCTCCGTGTGGTAACCCATCCATTTCCAAACCTCGGCAAAGGTTGCTTAACCTGGCTCCGTGTGGTAACCCATCCATTTCCAAACCTCGGCAAGGGTTGCTTAACCTGTCCCCGTGTGGTAACCCATCCATTTCTAAACCTTGGCAAAGGTTGCTTAACCTGGCCCCCTGTGGTAATCCATCCATTTCCAATCCTCGGCAAGGGTTGCTTAACCTGTCCTGACGGGCCGCAAAATACATTGGAGACATTTACCAATCCCTACTCCGCTGGAGAAAGTATACTTCGAATCACGCGTGGTAGGGATAAGAAAAAGATGGCGCGTAACCGAAAAAAGTGACGCGAATTTTTTTCCAACCCCGATAAAGAAGTTTCACTTCAATAATTTAAAAATTGACCCATAATTGCTGGGAGAGCTCAAGAGCTCTAAAAAGACCACATACTAATTTGGGATAAAATTCATGAATTTGTAAATTCATTAATATGTTTACTTTTATGGATATTTTATGTTCCCTATTTTATTTGATTATGTCATTCTTATAACTATGAAGAGTGATTAAATATTTATTAATATCTTAAATTGGGACAACTCACACACGGCTATCTGATCCCAAGCTAAGCAGAGCTTGTGTTATGGTAACCAGACAACTGATATACATACTTATATAATTTATAAATACATACATTATTATAGATAAATCACACCCAGACACAGAACAAACAATCATGCTCATCACACAAAGTTTGTCCTGGGTGGGAATGGAACCCACGACCTCCGGCTCAGCAGTCAGGGCCACTAACCACTAGACCAACAGGCCCGTCAAAAAAAAAATGGAAAAAGTCGTATTCCAGAAAAAATTACGTCGGCTACGTAAAGAGTTCGTTTACACCTTGTATGTTATTATTAGCCTTGTATGTTAGTATTGCATGGTCAGATAGAGGCCTTTTGGCCCCGTACTGGACAAATTTTGTAATCTTATTTTTTATATATTTTTTTTTGTTATATCCAGTGCGAGTCTAATAAACAGTTACTTTTTCATAAATAGTGCTTATTTTAGCGGTTAAATGTGTTAAACGCGTTAAGTTACACCCTCTTAATTAAGTCTGGGTCTGTACAGAATAAATAAAGTTAACGCATATCACCCGATATCTAGTTATTATGCATTATTAATTTATACAAAGTGATTATGACAATACGACAATAAATGAAAACATTGGCAATACTAGTTCGTAAGAATAATTCTAAACTATCAAAAAAACCCTAACACCAAAACTTCCAACAAACTAAATTGCATAAAAGTGGAAGCAAAATAAAACACCTTGTATAAATAGGTTACTAACCTTTGAGGTATGTACAGCAGGAGTAAAGAACAAATCCCGAGTGACGTCTATGACGCGATGCGCAACGGGCCAATAACTGCACTTTCCCCGCTCCCGCGCTTCACTTACTACGAAAGGGATCCATAACTCACTTTGCGCAAAAGAAGTTCAGCGCTCTAGAATCGTGCGCCGGTCGTAAACCTGTCAGTACTTCCTTAAAGTGAAAATAATTTCCTGTGACTAAACTACTGGATAATATATATCTAGTAGTTTGTCCAGTAGTAGAACGTCTTGAGGTATGCGTAGTTTAATTATTTATTGTCGTACTAGCTGACCCGGCGAACTTCGTACCGCCTTAGTGTAGCTTTGATGCACTACTTTATTTTGTATAGCTGACAGTTGTCCTATCTTAGGTATGCGTACCTATTCAATTTGAACTGGAATCTATAATATCCTCCATATAAAAAAGTATCCCTATTTCCCTGGTTTCGCCATAACTGAGAAGGTTTTTACTAATTTCATAATTTTATTAGTTTATGGATTTTCTAGGTTGATGCCACAAACACTTAGCGACTGCCCTTGCGATTTATTTATCGACATTGCAAATGCAAGCCTCACTGGAAACTGTAAACGTTTAAAGTTGAATGGCATGTCGTTCGGTATTATAGGGATGCGTGGGATTAAAACATCTTCGCCTTTGTACTGCCGTTTCAAAATTGTGGCTTCGATGACGTTGTTCAATAATTTTTTCACCGCAAGCCCGGTGCCATTACACAGACGTGGCTGGCTTATGTTCCGTAACATAATAATTATATTACTGATCCGATTTTTAATTGCAGATTATGAGGCGGTAAGCCGGGCAATTCCAGCGAATTTATCGGAATCAACTGATTTGTAATTCTTCAGTTCGCCAGCCAGTCACATCCAAACTTCTTAGTCTTTAAAACAAAACCAAAATTATCAAAAACTTAATAAAATTATTGTTAGCGCGGTTATGTATGTCACAGATTACCACAGGTTACTAAATAGGTTATGCGAAGTTTGTATGCTGCGTTCTGAAATCTAACTCATAGTACAAATTTTATTATTATTATATACTTACATTAAAATGAAATCATCACTGGTATTATTAATATTACCGTCAAAGTCGGTACATTTAATAATATTTATCTATAAATAAATATTCCGTGGCGAGTTATTTTCAAAAATTTGTAAATTAGTGCAATAGAATTTAATTAAGTAACCACATTTCCGAACGAACGATGCTCTTTCAATATAGCTATGGCTGTGAATGACGTTGACATTCGTTACGCGCGTTTTTTAAAATATGCAAAATTAAATGTATATTTTTCAATATTTCTGAAAGATTTTCTTAATATTTTTTTCCGTAAGAACCATCCTTGGACTTCCACAAACATTTTAAAAAAAGAATTATCGAAATCGGTTCAGCCGTTCACACGTGATGCCGTGACAACGCGAAACGGGTTTCATTTTTATATATATAGATTATCTTAACCACTTTGTATATAAGCTTTCTGCTCTCCTTCTCCATATAAACTTTAACAGTGCCAAATATCATACTCTGCCGTTCTCGTTTCACAAAAAGGAAAACAAAATTTTTGGTTCACTTTACAAATACGATTTGTTTTAATTCCAATTGTTTTCTTCTAAACAGAAGGCGAGTGAATCGATACCGGCAAACTACGCGATGTTGGAGAAAGAGGTGAACACCGTCGCGTTGGACTGGAAGAGTATCAAGAACGTTACAGAGTGCAGCTGTTCCACGCCTCTCGACCATTTCAGCAGAAAGGTAACATAAAATTACGCCTGTAATACCCGAATGGTTAGGCAGAAGTGTACCAAATAGTACACCTATATTTCGCCAATTATGTTTAAGTCTCATGTATTAGGGGCCTCTCTATTATCGCTCTGGGCCGAGCGAAAAGAAGGGTTAGCCTTGTACTGACTAAACCCATCCATGTTCCTTCTTTTGCCCTTTGTGTTCCGGGACCGCGGTATAATATTTGATCAATCCGCAACCCCGGCAGGCGGTGGCCCTAGCCCACGCGCCACAGACACCACACGTGACGCCACCGTGAGCTACCCATAGCTCATAGTCCACAGAACCGCGAAGTTCGACTCTTGCTTGGTCAAACTTCGCAGTTCTGTTATGTTGTATTATGAGATATAATATAGAGCTGATAGATTTATTGATTTTGTTGCAGCACCACTGCTGGGGCTGCGGGCGCTGTGTGTGCACGCGCTGCGTGTGCGCGCGCGCCCCGCTGGCCGCGCTGCACGCGCCGCGCGCCGCCCCACTGTGCGCGGCCTGCAGCCCGGGCACGCCCACAGCGGACCACGGTCAGTGATGTTGTCGCAGCACCACTGGGGCTGCACGCGCCGCGCGCCGCCCCACTGTGCGCGGCCTGCAGCCCGGGCACGCCCACAGCGGACCACGGTCAGTGATGTTGTCGCAGCACCACTGGGGCTGCACGCGCCGCGCGCCGCCCCACTGTGCGCGGCCTGCAGCCCGGGCACGCCCACAGCGGACCACGGTCAGTGATGTTGTCGCAGCACCACTGGGGCTGCACGCGCCGCGCGCCGCCCCACTGTGCGCGGCCTGCAGCCCGGGCACGCCCACAGCGGACCACGGTCAGTGATGTTGTCGCAGCACCACTGGGGCTGCACGCGCCGCGCGCCGCCCCACTGTGCGCGGCCTGCAGCCCGGGCACGCCCACAGCGGACCACGGTCAGTGATGTTGTCGCAGCACCACTGGGGCTGCACGCGCCGCGCGCCGCCCCACTGTGCGCGGCCTGCAGCCCGGGCACGCCCACAGCGGACCACGGTCAGTGATGTTGTCGCAGCACCACTGGGGCTGCACGCGCCGCGCGCCGCCCCACTGTGCGCGGCCTGCAGCCCGGGCACGCCCACAGCGGACCACGGTCAGTGATGTTGTCGCAGCACCACTGGGGCTGCACGCGCCGCGCGCCGCCCCACTGTGCGCGGCCTGCAGCCCGGGCACGCCCACAGCGGACCACGGTCAGTGATGTTGTCGCAGCACCACTGGGGCTGCACGCGCCGCGCGCCGCCCCACTGTGCGCGGCCTGCAGCCCGGGCACGCCCACAGCGGACCACGGTCAGTGATGTTGTCGCAGCACCACTGGGGCTGCACGCGCCGCGCGCCGCCCCACTGTGCGCGGCCTGCAGCCCGGGCACGCCCACAGCGGACCACGGTCAGTGATGTTGTCGCAGCACCACTGGGGCTGCACGCGCCGCGCGCCGCCCCACTGTGCGCGGCCTGCAGCCCGGGCACGCCCACAGCGGACCACGGTCAGTGATGTTGTCGCAGCACCACTGGGGCTGCACGCGCCGCGCGCCGCCCCACTGTGCGCGGCCTGCAGCCCGGGCACGCCCACAGCGGACCACGGTCAGTGATGTTGTCGCAGCACCACTGGGGCTGCACGCGCCGCGCGCCGCCCCACTGTGCGCGGCCTGCAGCCCGGGCACGCCCACAGCGGACCACGGTCAGTGATGTTGTCGCAGCACCACTGGGGCTGCACGCGCCGCGCGCCGCCCCACTGTGCGCGGCCTGCAGCCCGGGCACGCCCACAGCGGACCACGGTCAGTGATGTTGTCGCAGCACCACTGGGGCTGCACGCGCTGCGTACGTCGGTTTACATACGTGTCTATTGCGGATCAAAATACAGGTTGAAGGCACATCCACGCCATGTATTCAGTTCATCATTCATAACGACCCCATTTTATCGACACGGTTGGCGCAGTGACGGAGCGATCGACTGCTACGCTGCGTGTCGCGGGTTCGATTCCCGCACGAAGCAAATATTACTATGACCTACAGGTAGTCATTTCAGGTCTGGCTATTTGTGTATGTGAGTTTAAACGTTTGTAAAGGCGCCCACGATACAGACGAAATTGCTAGCGAGGGCCAACTTTAAAAAAAAAAACAATTTCCAGTAGCTAAGTATGTAACTACTACTAAAGTCAAAAGGCACAGAAAGAGTTTTTGTAGTTCAGAGTTTTTTGTTGATTACTTATGACAATGTTTTGTTTGTATGTTGTCTCTGTCTTCAGGACAATATTGTGGACAAAATTAGGCCCGTGTAATATAAAAAAACCTATATTACCCTTTTGTTCATCTACTCAGATATATTAACCAAAAATATGTTTTTTTTTACAGAAATCGTGACACTAGCTAACTGAAGAACTAGAAAGAAAACAATGTAGTTTGGAAAGTTATTCTCAAAAGTATTGAATTAATTATGTAATAATTCAGAATTTAATCTAGTAAGTATGTACATGAAGAATCATATTTGTTTGTTATAAAGTTAGTTACCATACACAGCGCCCAATATACAAAGTCCAAATAGATTATCTAGAGAAACTCTGCAGATGTGATGGTTATTCATTACGAAACAAAAAAGGAAATGTGAGTGTCTTGTAGTTAGAGTTGCAAACGTTTTTTTTGAGAAAAATAGGGTTTTTTTGATTGTTTATATAATGAGATACAGTAGAGATAATACAACCAAAAAGAAAGTATTATTGTTTAACTAAAAAGTTTTTTTTTTGTTTTTGTAGAACTTATAATTTTTAACTGGTAATACCTACTTATTCTAAATTAAATTATAATTTGTCATAAATTTTGTTTATCTATCCAAACCTATCACGTATGTGGATATTTTCTAGATAATTTTGTCCCTGAAAAGATGTATAATTAAATTAATAATTTTATCTCTGTATTATCAAAATTTCTATGGTGAAAAATAACTTCATTATTATGTACATATTTCTGTAAAATTGAATTTATTGGTGTCCTGCCAAGGGTCTACACAATGTGAAATACTGACGAAAAATAATCAGTCTTGCCAAGAGGTATTACTAATGATACCCCTTACCATACGATACACCTTAGTTATCCTGTTTCTTTTTTGACAATCCTGTTAATGCACAGGGTTGTTCAAGTCAAATAAGAACTCGCTCCGTGTAAAATTGGTTTAATGCTGCATCCGGGTAGACTGGAAGCCAACCCCAGCATAGTTGGGATAAAGCTAAGCAGATGATGTAACGTTGCTTACATAGTACAAGTTAGCATACCCTCTGAATTCCAATGAGCTCAATTCTGTTACTAAGTTTGTCTATTACAGGTTAGTTTACTCTATTTTCTATATACATTATAACAATTGATTAAGGCGAAAGCTCCAACCTACCCGCGAAATTCAAATTTTCTTACGTTTTTTGCAATTTTCAGGCCAGTGCTAGGTTGTATGTTGATTAAAATATTATTCGCGGCTGTAAGACGTATGTAATTATAGAATTATAATCATCAAAATCACCAATACAACCCTCCAAGTTCATAAAGGCGTAGGAACAAAAAAAAAAACAGAAAAAGTCTTTCCTACAGCTTTATGAACTTGGAGGGTTGTATTGGTGATTTTGATGATTATAATTCTATAATTACATACGTCTTACAGCCGCGAATAATATTTTAATCAACATACAACCTAGCACTGGCCTGAAAATTGCAAAAAACGTAAGAAAATTTGAATTTCGCGGGTAGGTTGGAGCTTTCACCTTAAACTAACAAACAACAGACTATAAAAAGGGCATCAAATAACTCGTCCTCCACACTGTCAGCTAGGGTTGCCAACTTAGGAAAAAATAAAGTATTTGAAAGTTTTTTTTTTTCAAATATTATGTTTTTATTGCTTTAAAAACGTACTTTTGTGTGCTTTTAGCACATGCTAACTATTTTTTTATATTTAAATGTTTCAAAGCTTGTTCGACAATCAAAATTTAAATAAATAAACAATTCGTTTTTAATTAAATTCATTGAAGCTCTATTTCTCTCTTCTCGCCTCTTTAGACTCATTACTGAAAAAATCTCTATCAGTGAAAGCATCACAGTAAAGGTTGAAAATAAAGTATTTCCACATACTTTATTTGAATGCAAAAGTATAAAGTATAATCACCAAAAATAAAGTAGGATACGTTATTATAAAGTATGGTTGGCAACCCTACTGTCAGCTGGTAATGTACCAAAGAGACTGGCTGCGTTACAACGTTCTATGGTGACATTTAGTCTTTGACCAAAGTAAAATAAAGCCGTATGATCATAGGAAGCGATTTACATTGCATTTTAATACAGGGTGTAAATGAAGCCGTCGACCATAAACTCTGTACTTACAGTAAGCGAAGTAGTAACACTACGCAAAACAATATTGCTGGAAAACTTCTTTATTTTGGGGTCCAAAATCCATGTTTTATGGTAGTACTCGATGTTACGCACTCAAAACATTGTGTTGATGGATGCATTGTATAGTGCGGGTTTCGGGGAGGTATTTCAAGTAAGTTATAAGATTAAAGACTTGTGTTAAAAAAACACTATGAAAAAGTTGGAACTTTGGACCCCAATAAATCCGTAACAAGGTTCCTTAGGTATATATTAAAAAAAAAGATTGCAATGACGGGTAGAAAAAGTGCCTTTCGGCTTTGTTAAAGGTACTTTTATAAGTTGTTAATCTCTTGATGCCAATTTAAAAGGTGCAGTTTTGTATTCTTGATAAAATTCAGGAGGTGGTCACTCTGGCGCTTTTGCCTGTTTTCTTATCTATCATAAAGAAAAAAAAATGCGATGTTAGTTCCGTTTTTGACCACGCACGGAAACATCCCATTTTTTGCGGATGGGAAATCATCAAATAACTTCCCCCGCTCTGGGCGGAACGGGGAGAGGGGGGTGTCAAACTTGTACTGACTAAAACCCACCCACATTCCTTCTATTGCCCTTTACGTTCCGGGGCCGCGGTATCTCTTTCGAAAAACCCGCAACCCCGGCGCGGAAATATCCTTGTACAGCCTTAGTTGGGTTCCTTGCTACGATCTCGATGTAAACAATAGCTGTATTCAAATGATGTGAATGATGTGAAAAATTCTGTATGCCTGTTTCAACTGATAAAGTAGTTATTTAAACTATAAATTACTCCGTTTATAAGTATTCTTAACTAAGTAAAATCATCATAATAATATCAACCTGGGAGATGTAGGCAGAGACTTAAGAAGCCAGCCCCACCATTGACACTCTTGGTATAGAGGGCGTAGTCATCAAGTAACAACTATTTAGGGGCAGATGTGATTCGCTTCACGATCGTCCCCTACTTTTTTTCGTATATTTTTGAGAAAAAATGAAAACATACCGATACAAACCATCGCAGGTTTAAAAGCGGTATGCCAGACACGACAACTCACGACAACTTCACCCTACTGGCTGATGTCCTGGTATACTTGTAAAAGGGACCGCGCATAGCAAATTTACAGCTTGGTCACGGGAAAATATAGAAATGTACTAATATTTCCACGTTCCGCCGTACGCCGCGACGCGTGGCATCATCTATTTTTTTAGTCTAGTATCACACAAATACGTTGGTTTGGTCTTGAGATCAGCTGTTGATTGATAAAGGTTAGGCTTTTTTGAAAATGAGTTAGGTGCGATACTAAAAAAAAACCAACTCCTTTTGTTTTCGTCGCGAGACGCTACGCCGAGCGATTTCCCGTGACCATGCGATTTGGTCGGAAACTTGTTTTTCCTATATTTTTATACGTTGCGGAGAGGGACTGCGAAAAGTCAACAAGATAAATGTTGATCAGGTACTGGATGCGCTAGGAGTCTCATGTACCGCATTTTTTATCATATAAGTAAAAGAGAGAGCATACCGGAACATCATAGCATAACTAAGTATACAGGGTGTTTGGCGCATGGGCCGACAAAAAATTTTGGGGGACTGAGGGGGTCATGTGCTAGTTTTCAGACCTAGTTTATAGATTATTATATAGATATTTTTCATAGTTTATAATTTCAGATATTTATCATAGTTTATTTCATTTTTATAAGTTTGGATGCTGTACATTTATGAATCATTTAAAATAACAACACATTAGAGAATGTAATAAAAGAAATTTGGTCCAAATACGACAACAAACTAAAAAGTTAGAACGTTCTTAAGACGATAATTCAAATAATTTTAAACAACAATAAGAAAAATCGTATCTGGATTATAGTGAAACTTAGGACATGGGGTCTAGGTCTGAAAACTAGCACATGACCCCCTGAATCCCCCAAAATTTTTTGTCGGTCCATGCGCCAAACACCCTGTATAATAAAGTCACAGCTTATTTTCATCCGAAACTTGTCTCTGCTCTTCTCTCCTCTCTTGTCTGTCTTTATTTTTTCGACAGGACAGTGTTGTATATTAAAGTTCCTCGGAGGACACGTCTCTCGGCACTAGGGCGACTCCATCGAGCGCCTTTTCGTGTAGGACTAAGATGAGGGCACGACGATACTTGCCCTTGATTTTAAGTTTCATAATACAGAAAAAAGTTCAAAAATATTTAGAAAACTAAGAAAATTGTATATCATGTACATTTTTTAAGATAATTTCTATGCTTGTAAATAATATGTGTAAAATTTTAATCAAGAATCAAGTAAATGTATTTGTTTAGGCTAGAAATATATGTATATCAGGGGACAAAGAATTTTATTTATCTTTTTCAATTCATCCTATGTCATTTAGTTTGAAATCTATAAAATGTGACTTTGGCATATTGGTATTTAAGATCATCGAATTTGCCACTGCTACATATCAGATGCTTTACATTTCTGCATTCTTAAAAATGATCGAAATAGCAAATATTTTGCATGAATTATAAAATGAACTGGACTCTTTCTCTCAAAGTATTGGCCTACAATCGCACTAGACCGCGAAAAGTTGAAGGAGGGAAGGGAGGTCTTTGTAGGCCTTTTGCACTGGGACAATATAGGCATGCAATAATAATAATTGAGGTAAGTTCGTCGGATGTCATGTGAATGCACATACATAGAAGTTGCAACATGTCTAAACCAAAGCAAATACTGAGTAAAATACAGTATGTACTGTTAATCAAGAAAAATATAAATCGATGTGTCAAACTTAGAACATGTTTGCGTTTGCGCAGAAAAGTTGGATAAAGTAGGTATACGAAACATGTAGTATGAGTAATCTCTGGGATCCCTTGATGTCCTTAAATTAACTATGGACACAGTTTGGCCGAAGTAAGGAAAATCTGTTCAATGGGGTGTTGTTCCTCAAAAAGACGAGACATTTCGTGTCAACCCAGTCCAGTTGCTTTTGTACACTACAGGAGCTCTACTGAAAGTGCCAAACTTGTTACCAAATGGGTTGAAACCACCTAGATTGCCATCGACACGCTAGTAGAGCGTTTCTAAGAGGATTTCATAATATTTAAATCCTATGTAAAACAACAAAGACTGATAGCACACAAAAAAAATGCATCAAAAATCTTCGGAATAAAGCGAAAAACTCAGAAGTACCTGATGTTATTTAGATTAATTGATTTGTTCACTAAATGCAATAACGGTAGCAATAAAAATTAATCGTGGTCTCACTAACAATCAATTAGATTTCTATTTATTGCGCGGTATTTTAGTCCGTTTTCTGCCACAAAATTTCGTTGCATGAAGTCAAAATGTTTCGCAAACTACTATTATTTTTTGCCATTGTTTATTTAACGAATGGTGAGATTAATAAAAAAGCTGAAGCTGATTTCCCCGAGAAGAATCGTATGATGGGGATAGACGCTGTCCACGATAAATCTAAGAAAATCGATAAGGATACAATAATAACGCGTAACCTAAAATTGGAGCAACGAAGTCGCGGGCAAAAGCGTAAGCCTATTTGAATATTGTGTTTTACGAGTGCACAATCATCAATAATAACCATTTCAGACAAAAGATGTTCAAAGCTCAACATCCCCAAGTAATGATACGGTGCAAGACTGGCCCTGAAACTGAATGACAATAAGCTCGCCTCGAATGTGGGTCTAGTAAATTGTGCACAGTATTTACAACTATACCTAACCGTTCAGAGAAAAACTGGCGTGATGGGCTTATGGAATCAAGGGTTATGTAGTTTGCGAAAATGTTATTAGACAAGCAAAATATTTAGTGTTTATTCCTCGAAAACGACATTTCGCGCCCGAGTAAAGGCCTTATTAGACCACCCAATTTCGAGGGACCCTAACCCTATCTAAAAGTGGTGTAATAAGACTTAGGGAGTTAGTGTCCCGATTAAAGGGCGATCGGGTCATCCCGATCTGCCTAGCTTCCTAAGCGCCCTGCAGATTGGGTAATGTAATAACGTTTAGGGCGGTTAGGGAGCTCAGTTGCCGCGCGACTAGTGCGTAGCATGGTCCTTTAGCTTATAGTATTCATATCGGAATATTATTTGGATGATTTACGAAGTCAACCGAAATCCTTTTGAATAGTGCAGGTTGAAAGCTTTTTAAATAAGTTGTATTATAATCTTGATAGTTTCATTCACATGTTAGTAGATGACACTGTCTTAATTTTTTTGAAAGAAACCGGGAAAAGTTTAATCTGTTCCACGCTAGTTACCCAAGCGTCAACAAAAAATAAATATATTTTGTTTTTTTTTTTTTAAGTTATACATTTCCTGCCGCCCCGAGGTCAAAGAAGGGTGGATCTTTTCCGCAGAATATTTTGTTTCATTTTAGTTACAATATCCACAGTTCCTTCACTGTGTTGTTATTTACCGCTAGCTATAGCTAAAGGGAGCGAGATGGGCACACTCCTTCGAAATCGAAATATCGAAGCGTTTGTGAAACGAAGACAGGTTAGCCAACATCATCGCACCATGGCAAAATAACCAACCTACATTGTACATTTCAAACAACTAATCTATGTAGGCGGGAAAACACAGAACTAATTTAAATGTACCAAAGACTTGTCCATGACTTTTTCTTGACAACGACAAGTAGCGCCATGAAAAAATACGAATTTCGGCCACCGTGACGTTACGTGACGTCACGGTGGCCGAAATTCGTATTTTCTTTTAGGTTTTTTTTAAATCAGTGCCAGGTTGTAGGACTTGTTTGTTAATTAAATCAAATATGGCTTCCCAGACTTATCAGCATTAAATCCTATTACGTTCACGTTATCCCATTAAATGCCAATTTCATGACAAAAAGGTAAACAGTGAGATTAAAGAAAATTGAAATTTTGCGGGCCACTCCGGATTCTGGTCCTTATCTCCGTTTTACAGTTGTTCTGTTCGGCAAATATGAGTAAATTCTTAATAACTTAAAGCATTGATTCTGTATGAAATTCAGGTTATCCTTGAGACTCAGTTTTGTTTTATATTTTAGACAACTTCATGTACATGTACAATTTCCATACGTAATATATACTTAACCAATCTACACAATAACTGCCACACTTTATTCACTGTGCAGTTCCTGTATCGACTCTCCGACCTATAAACAGTGAGGGATTTGATAGTAGCTATCAATGATGAAATCCTTCTTTTAGACTGTGGCACTTGAATGCAGCCATACTATATCAAGATGAAGTACCTACTTATAATGTTTATGTGTTTTTAAGAAATTTCTAACAAAATCGAGAAGGATCAAGATCCAGATTGGTCTTACAAACCTTTCCCTAAAGACGTAGCTGCTCACGTTGAACAGTTCAAAAAGAACATGTCGGAGTGTCTTAAGGAGGTACAATCAAACGACAAACGACCGGTTAAGCGTTTGTCTCCAAAAATGGAGTCTCCGGTTCATGGGGAATGTCTTATTGCATGCGTTCTGAAACGCAACGGTGTCATTATACATGGAAAGGTTAACAAAGGTAAGATTTGAAATATTTGAAGTAAGTTTTCCCTTTTCTTCCCTCTTTTCTCACGTTTTTTTAAAAAAATTAGCCATTTCCGTCTCCAGGGTCCCAACTATCTCTGTACCCAAATTCTTCAAAATGGATTTGGCCATTTAGGCATGAAGACGTAACAAACAAACAAACTCACTTTCGCTTTTATAATATTAGTAAGGATTTGTACGCGTGGAAATTATTATGTGTAAAAAAAGACAAAAGAAGCCTATGTGCTTGACTCGCATCCACCAATCCAAATTTCGTAGCTGTAACAACTTAGATAAGTAGCATTCGACATCGAGTCTCAATTTGAGACTCTCAAATAACCACAGCTTAATTTTTTATGCCTTTAATACAGCATATTGTTATTTATTTTTTAAGACAATCTGATATCCCTCGTAAGCAAGTTTTACGCTAAGGATAATAAGCTGATGAAGAAATTAGAAAAGAACTTAGATCGCTGCATTGAAATAAGCGTTCGCCACCAAGACGAGTGTGTGTTAGCTTCTAAACTCAACGATTGTACTAACGATCTCATGGCTAGTAATAAGCACAAAATAATGGTAAATTATTAATAAATCTGTGCAATTTTGAACGATGAAAAAAATGTATGGTCTTTCTTTCTTTTCAAACCTAGTATTCAAATAGATTTACGATGTAGTGGAAATAACATATCAGGGCAATGGTAGATTAAAAAACATTAAAGTTTGTAAAACTACCATTTCGCGAGGGAAATATAGACACTTGACCGATATCCTCTTAGTGTCCGAGATGTATGCTAACACCGATAACGGTAAACCAAAGTGCATCGACACACCGCAGCAAAGAGTATAATAATATAGAGGGTAAAGAGAGCCCTCTCGAGGAAATTTTTAAGCATATCGATTGAAAGCGCCTCCTGGTATTCTGAACAAGGTATCATACTTTAGTTATATGTAGGTATATCGTATAGTCCTTCTGATTAGAGTTATTAATGTTACTTCCCAAAAAGCTATTTTGGTTTAGCAAGTTATAGAGACTATAAATTACTAAAACAAAATAGCTTTGGGAAGTAACATTAATATCTCTTACAAAATGATTAATAAGGTAAGTAACTCAAATAATTTAAGTAGCGTAAGAAGGAATTTAAGTTCAACATAAACTAAAATTATTAAACTAAAATTAATAAATAAAAAAATAGCGTCAATAAATTCGTCCTCAACGCTGTCGGTTGGGAATGTCCCCAAGAGACTGGCCGCGTTGCCACGTTGTATGGCAACGCTAAGCCTCTGGCCAAAGTAAAAGCCAGCCCTTGGGTCACGCGAAGTGTCAACCAAACGTTTTGAAATTTCCTTAAAAAGGCTGTGAGCAGAAGGACCCCACGGCCCACGGTCCCAGAGTTTCAACCCCAAACGGCTCGAAAATATAGTTCCCAATAAGGTTACTATATTTACGCCGCTTCAGGTTCTCTGCAGCCGCAGCAGCAGCACCAGCGCAGCACGAAGAGCTAGGAAGATGGGATGGCGCAAGAGTATCGACGCACGTTGCGTCCCACACTAAAGGCCTACCCAACTTCCTCGGAAACAAAGACATACCTACCGGCCGGTCTTTTGCCATCGTCGCGTGCCAAGCCATTGGGTTCTAAAACAGCTGGAACGCCGACGGTGACAAGAGCTCGACGGATGATGTCGTTAATATTCGCGTGCCGCGCAAAACGGCCCGCACTTCGGCTGCATGATAGGCCATGGTGTCCAAGGCTGTTGACTACTTCACCACAATGACAGCGATGAGGAGAACAACAAGGAGCACCTAAACGTATGGTAGCAGCGAGGCAGAAAGTAGTGTCGTCGAACAAAGTGCCTATGCTCGACGAAGGTAGTGCGTAAAGCCAAAGACCCGACTCCCACTTGCTCACAGCCAAAAGGCGCGCACGCTCAGCAGTAGTAGCAGACGTGTTCAGTAGATTATTCTGAACTAGTCTGCAGAGCGGCTCGTCCCACTGTCTCTGGGAAAATGGTTTGTCGAGTTGTTCAGTGCTCGGGCAAGCGACTTTCCAAGCATCCTTAGCCTCGGAGAAGCACGGCACATCAAAATCAATCAGTGTGGAAGCCAGGATATTCCTGATTAATTTCTCAGTACCGTGGACCAAGGATAAGAAAGCTGGTAGACTAATACTAGAAATTTTGCGGACGCCGAGTCCTCCCAAACGAATGGGAAGAGTGGCTTGAGCCCAAGCTCGGTCGTCCAGAGCCACATTTAAAATTAAAAATAAAGTATGTCTGATAATTTGATCCATTTTGTCCAAAAGATTAGTGTGCTTCCATAAAGGGGAAGCACGTAGGAAATATGTTAATTTAGGGCCAAAACAGCAGTAAAGAATTATAGTAATAGCCGAATGCATGTTAATTTGGAGCAATCTTTCTGAGACATCATTAAATTTTTGGATTTTTTCATCGATAAAATCTAGAAAGGAATTCTCGAAGATAGGAAACCCAAGGAGACGAAGAGAACTTTTATCAATAATTTTGATGTCAGGGGCTATTGTGTTGAATTTGGATAAAGTCAGTCCTTTGTCGGTGCTGTCTGCTAAATATAATTCACATTTGGAAAGATTGAGATCAAGGCCAATAGAATGAAGTTCTTTTTTTAAATAAATTAAGTCTCTTAAAACTGTATCTACATCGCCGCCGCCGCCCAAGGTTCCAAGGTCTAATGATTGGAATTGTCTAATAACTCAATAATAGATATTTATATTAAGTAATAACCTGAGTTTTCCCAGTCAAAATACTTGTATGCCAGGGTCAACTTATAAACAGATAATGGCATTAGTAACTGGAAATGTTTATAGTAAAAGTACTGACTTAACTATATTTATAGGAAATTGTTCTAAAATTACAAAAGAAGACATCACAGACAGTGTAACTGAGTTGTTAAAGTTAAATTGTCGAAAAATAATATTGTGTGCTTTTCCATACTTATATAAAACGTCAAACAAACAAAACAATTACATTCATATGCTGAATAAAGGTTATAGCACATTATACCGGCACCGCAACTGCACAACTGCAGCACGGCGTCGCCTTGAATTTAGACTACGGCTAGCTGCCAGCGCGCTAACTACGCGTTGTCCGCAAGGTGCAAGCTCGCAGTCCGCGCGCTGGCCGCGACGTGTAAGCTCACAGTCCGCGCGGTGGCTGCGAGGTGCAAGCTTGCTGTCACCACGAACTCAATATTGTTTCAAGGCATTTATGATTCAACACGCCTAGGACTTGCAATGCAGTGCAGCGAGGCGCGAGAGGCGACGGTGGTGCGCGGGCGACGTGCGACGACGCACGGTGGGCTGAAAATCGGCTTTCATAGACTTAGGGATTTCAATTTGCAAGTGCTTGTTTTTATGCCGGATATCGCTTCTATTAGTCATTATTATGTACAAAAATGACACCCGAGTTAATTCTGCTCAAAACCGAAGGAAATATAATTTTTTTACGAAAAATTTGTATGAAGCTAGTATGAAAAATCGAATTATCTCCTAAACGGCATGTTTAACCGTAATATCCTTAGAGATGGTCATAGTGCTAATTATTTATGATTTTTTGGTTGACGATTGGACAAAAATTTTAATGCCGTTTTTTTTTTAAAAATCGTCAAAATATTTTTATTTGTTTTTACATATGAAACGATTCCTTTTGGTGTTTATGTTGAAGAACACGGACTTTTAACTACACATAACATAAAATAGCATCACTCCTATATTTCCGAAGGAGTTGGCAGAGGTTTATAGTACACCCACACGTAGCCAACTATGTTTGAGCTAGATATTTATCAACACAAAATGAGTTTTAAAACTTTTCATACAACCAAATTACCAATTGTCTTCTAATGAGTCCAAAAAGAAGTGATTAAGTAACTACACTGATTAGGTCTTCTAATGAGTCTTAATAGGTGATTTAATGATTTTCAATATCTCACGACAATGGATTATATTTAACATTTCCTGATAAGTAAGCTAATTTGTTAATTAGCAGTGCTATGAGTTCTAAGAATAGTTAGTGACAATTATAGATTTTCATTAGCTAATGAGGAGATAACTAATGAGGGTAGTTACCTAATTATTGTCGTTTTGCAATAAAAGGGCTAAAGTTTTGTTTTATAATTTAATTTGTTCACAACTGTGTAACTGCTAACACTAAATCTGCGACTATAAAATCTTAAAATGGAAAGTTTAATGACCAATTTAGACTTGTTTGTTCTTCTACGAAGTGAGAGTACTTCATTTGATCATGAAGTATTGTTTAGTGCAGTTGTATCCCGCATAGGCGATTGCCTGTCTGACGAAGATTATGTTGTTCTCAAAGAATTTTGTCGGAGATTTACGCGAGCCGCTTTACAAAGGTGGGAGAAATCCAACCGATTCCTTGATAATTTCAGGAGGAAGTACGAGAATTGGTTGGGAGCAAATATTGATTGGCCGAGTTTTGTGCAAACTTTAGTTAATCAAGAACCAAGTGTTGATGAGATACCAAGAGCGCCCTCAGTCTCTCCAGAACCGTCGACATCAACGTCCATTGGAACAATGACGAAAAGATCCCGTAAACCATTCGAAGACCTGGGAAGTAAACAAAAAAAGAGAAGATCTGATGAACACACAGGCGAAGGTTCCAGTGAATTGGCATATGCAGCTGCAGCACGTTTAAAAGAAGAAGGGCATGGAGATATCGCCTCTGTCATCGAATACATGATGAAAAATCCTGAAGCAGCCGCTAAATTAAATGAAACGCTTAAGAAACCAGCGAAAACAATCATATTTACGCCAGAAAAGGCGCTTGGATTGCTTCTTTCGCTAAAACTCTCAAAGTGGCAATATATTACGTTGCGTGAGGCTGCCATTCGAGAAGGTGCTAAAGATATTTATCCATCTTACTATAAAGTGCAACAAACTAAGCTTGATTGCTACCCTCCGAAGCAATCAGTGACAGTTACTGATTCATCGGCTAGGATTACACTTCAAGCTTTACTTGATATCACGGTTACAAGAATCCTTCAAAGCCTTTCTAACGAAGAGCATAACAAGCAGTTGAAGCTGATATCCAAGTGGGGATTTGACGGTGCTTCTAACCAAAGCCGATACAAGCAGAAAATTGAGGGTGAGGAAGATGATTCAAGCATTTTCATGACCTCCTTGGTGCCACTAAAACTGACAGATGGAGACAACATTTTATGGACGAACCCAAAACCATGCTCAGTTTTGTATTGTCGTCCAGTTCAGTTTACTTTTGTAAAGGAGAGTGAAGCAGTTGTCCTTGGGCTGAAAAAACAAATGGATGAAGAAATTGAGGCCCTTATCCCCACAGAGTGCAATAATAATAATAGGGTGACTCATCAACTAATGATGACGATGATCGACGCTAAAGTCTGTACTTACCTTTCTGAAGCTAGATCAAATGCATCGTGCTACCTGTGCTTAGCAAAGCCTAGAGAAATGAACCGCTTAGATGCTGTAACATCAAAAATTGTGTGTTCGGACCTGTATGAGTTTGGCTTGTCATCCCTACACGCCCGTATAAATTGTATGGAATGTCTGTTACACATTGCATACAGACTGGACTTCAAACGGTGGGCAGCGAGAAGTGATGAGCACAAAGAAATGCTACAGACAAGAAAGAAAATAATTCAAAATAAATTCAAAGATGAGCTCAATCTGTTGATTGATATAGTAAAACAAGGCTCGGGAACCACCAATGACGGGAATACTGCAAGAAAATTCTTTGAGTTTCCTAATAAAACCGCAGCTATAACCGGTTTGGATGAAGACCTCATCAAAAGATTTGCTGTAATTTTACAAGCAATTACATCTGGAGAGCAGATCGATATAATAAAATTTAGAGATTATGCTCGCAAAACAGCAGAAAAGTACGTATTACTATACGACTGGTACTACATGTCGTCAACCGTTCATAAGTTACTAATCCATGGGGCTGACATAATCGAGAAAAATAATATTGTGCCGATTGGGACTCTCTCGGAAGAAGCCTCAGAGTCTCGAAACAAAGATTTTAGGAGGTTTCGAGAACATCATTCGCGGAAAAGAAGCAGGCAAGATTCCAATCAAGACATTTTAAATATGCTTGTTGTTTCTTCGGACCCTTTGCTAAGTGCACAAAGGCCTAAGTTAGATGCCAAGAAAAAGCAGAGCTTTTTTGCTGAAACTCTCGACTTAATTCAATTTCAGGAAACTGAGTTCGAATTTTTGGATATATCCAATCTGGATGCTGACTCAGAATTGGAGTCTGACAACGAGAGTGATAAGGAAAATTTGTAAAAAAGATATATATGTACATATTTGTAAATTTGTATTTGAGTGTGTTTGGGTTTTTTTGTAATATTTAATGATATGTTTTATTTTTTTTATTTATTTTACTTTATTTTACGAATGCTTAGTATTAATTCCTTAAATTAACTTATTTTGTATAAAATATAACTTCATATGTTACTTCAATATAAATCTTTTTTTATTTAAATTAATATAAATGTGTCAAAAACAGCAATTTTTTTATTTTATTTTTCTTGTTTCGTGTGTTCTTAATATTTGGGTTAATAACATATCGAACTTTTTAACTTAGACACTAAAAGGGATCGTTTTACATGTAAAAATAAATAAAAATATTTTGACGATTTTTAAAAAAAAACGGCATTAAATTTTTCGTCCAATCGCCAACCAAAAAATCATAAATAATTAGCACTATGACCATCTCCAAGGATATTACGGTTAAACATGCCGTTTAGGAGATAATTCGATTTTTCATACTAGCTTCATACAAATTTTTCGTAAAAAAATTATATTTCCTTCGTTTTTGGGTAGAATTAACTCGGGTGTCATTTTTGTACATAGTAATGACTAATAGAAGCGATATCCGGCATAAAAACAAGCACTTACAAATTGAAATCCCTAAGTCTATGAAAGCCGTTTTTCAGCCCACCGTGCGACGCCATGACGTTGTTTCGCTGCCGACTCGGAGTCGGCGCGTAATAAGCATGCCGTCGGCGCGCTGTGCGCACAAGGTCCGCTCGCTTGCAGCACACGGGCTGCGAGTCGAGTTGTGTGGTAGCGGCAAGCGCGCTGACTGCCCGCCGTTGGCTTTTTCATATTGACATTATGAAATATATTATACTGCACACGATTTAATGCTCTAAATTGAATGACAAGTTAATTGGTGGTTTGGAGCGGTGCTGTTGCGGTGCCGGTATAATGTGCCATGACCTTAAGCATGTACACTTCTTGGTAGGTCACTATTGTGACAAACTTGTATATCTTGATAACAACACTGTTGTTGATAAACTTAGGTCGACACGGGGTAGTGTGTTTCTACCTACTAGTTGTAGACACAAAATAGCTAGGCTATTAGCTTATAATATTCACTCGGACATAAATATTATGTCTATGTTTTGTACTATTATTAACACTGCGACTATTAGTACTTATACTAATTTACCTTTTTACAAGGAAGGCGGGGGAGTATTGTCGCTCACTCCGGCTCATTTAAACGCTAGTAAGACAACAGACACCAAAGTACCTTCTGGCCCTCAAATAGTTAAATTTAAAAAAGGGGCTAAGCAGAATTCCTTGAAATTATTTCATCAAAATATTCAAGGTTTCTCTTCAAAACAATTAGAGATTGAATTGTTTTTAGAAAAAACTAAGTCTGATATTGTTTGTTTCACCGAACATTGGTTAAAAGATCATGAAATGTTAATTAATTATGAAAATTACAGTGTAGGCAGTTGCTTTAACCGTAAATCTAAGATGCGTGGGGTTCACTAATCTTAGTCAAAAATAGTATTAAATTTAGAAGTCGTGTTGATACAGTTGATCTATCGGTTGAACATAATATTGAATTGTCTTGTGTTGAGCTAGATAAGCATGTCATAGTGTGCGTTTACAGGCCCCCAAATTATCAAAACTACTCGATATTTGAGTCAGTAATGGAAGATGCTTTGGCAAAACTTTCAACGGGTAATAAGTCGCTAGTCATCTGTGGTGACTTTAACATCAATATTTTAGATGAAAATTCAAATAGCAGTAGATTCTTAAATCTTTTTAAATAATTTAATTTGTTGAATGTGTTTTCGGAGCCAACCCGAATTACTACAAATACCGCTACATGTATTGATAATGTTTTCTGTTGCTGCGACTTCTTAGATAAATCCATTGTAAATTACCTTCCCTCTGATCACAGCGGTCAAACCGTTGTTTTCGAGTCCTACACATCATCACAAAAAATTCAGATACAGTCCAGACAAATAACACCCAGCAATTTAAATAAATTTAATAATAATTTAATAAGTAATCTAGGCATTCCGGGATATGATATTAATAATGTAAATCATTTTTATGAGGAACTAGCTTTCGCCCGCGGCTTCGCTCGCGTTAAATTCGGTATAACACACCAAGCAGACCTGCAGTTTTTGCTCTTGCGCCTGATTGATTTGTAATAGCAACGCTAAGTTTTCCCTTTTCTTTCCTCTTTCTCCCTCATATCCCACTTTTTTTAAATAAAAATTAGCCTATGTCCGTCTCCTGGTTCCCAACTATCTCTGTACCAAAATTCATCAAAATCGGTTTAGCCATTAAAGCGTGAAGAGGTAACAAACAAACAAACAAACAAACAAACTCACTTTCGCTTTTATAATATTAGTAAGGAAGTAAGGATTCTTTTCGGTTGTCTACACAGAGTTCAATGATACGCTAAAAATAAAAACTAAATCTATTAGCCCAAAGTTTATATTTAGTGATTGGGCAACTAAGGGTATAAGAAAAAGTAGGGAACGACTGTTTGAGCTTTACGGCCTTAAGCCTTACATCAACTGTTGCGGGTTGTTCGAAAGAGATACCGCGGCCCCGGAACGTAAAGGGCAACAGAAGAAATATGGGTGGGTTTTAGTCAGTACAAGTCTGACATGCATGCCACCCCGCTCGCGGAGCGGGGGGGCATGCGAGAGCGGGGGAAGTCATTAGATGATTTCCCACCCGAAAAAAAAAAGCCTTACATCAACTCGGAAACATTCAATCGCTATGTTGCTACTTACTCAAAAATGTTTAAAAACACCTGCAAGGTAGCTAAAGCCTTATTCATAAGCAACAAGATTAAATCCACTGATAATAAAATTAAGACGGTTTGGAAAATAATCAATAGTGAAACTAATAGAAATAAAAAATATAATAATGATATAACACTAGACATGTGGGATGTGGACTCAGCGATCATTGTGCCGATAGTCATATCTGCCAATGGCTTAATTGCCAAGAGCCTCGACCAATACCTGAGGAGGCTCTCGTTAGGCAGCTGGATCAAGGGCTTGATACAGAAAGCGGTAAACCTGGACACGGCTCGTATTGTTAGGAGGTTCCTTTCTCTGGAGCCCTGACCGCCGGTAGCTTGGACCCTGTTCTCGATACCGGTGGGCTACTATTTTTATATTTTTAAATGTTTTTTTTTGTGTTTTATTTATTAAGAAATATTTAAAAATGTAAATAATATGGAAATTAATCAATAAATGAACGAAAAATATAACACTAGAATCTTCACGTGGTCTTCTAACCACTAAAAACGAAGTTGCTCAAGAATTTGTGGATTTCTTTACTAGTATCCCAATTAAAACTACAGAAACGTTAAATTCCTCACCCTTGCTTTCTGTTGACTTATTAAGAGCAAACGTTTTACCATGCCCGGTTGAGTTTCAGTTTAAGGTGAAAGCTCCAACCTACCCGCGAAATTCAAATTTTCTTACGTTTTTTGCAATTTTCAGGCCAGTGCTAGGTTGTATGTTGATTAAAATATTATTCGCGGCTGTAAGACGTATGTAATTATAGAATTATAATCATCAAAATCACCAATACAACCCTCCAAGTTCATAAAGGCGTAGGAACAAAAAAAAAACAGAAAAAGTCTTTCCTACAGCTTTATGAACTTGGAGGGTTGTATTGGTGATTTTGATGATTATAATTCTATAATTACATACGTCTTACAGCCGCGAATAATATTTTAATCAACATACAACCTAGCACTGGCCTGAAAATTGCAAAAAACGTAAGAAAATTTGAATTTCGCGGGTAGGTTGGAGCTTTCACCAAGCATATTAACCCGACTGTAGTCATTAAAGCTTTTAAACAAATAAAAATCAAATTAACCGAAGACCTTTGGGGATTGTCTATTAAAGTTTGTCAAGCTATCATTGAGACTATAGCACCGTACTTAGCCTTTATATTTAATTTGTGTGTGGACCAAGGAGTCTTCCCGGACCTTATGAAATACAGCAAGGTAATACCACTTTTCAAATCTGGGGACAGTAAAGACACCAATAATTATAGACCCGTATCCGTTTTGCCGGTTTTCAGCAAAGTGTTTGAAAAGGTAATGCTTAACCAAATGCTCAACCACTTTGACACCAATAAAATCTTACATGAGAAGCAGTATGGTTTCACCAAAGGACGTTGTACTACTGACGCCGGTGTCACCCTATTAAAACACATATTTACTGCGTGGGAAGAAGCACAGGATGCCATAGGGATCTTTTGTGACCTCTCAAAAGCATTTGATTGCGTGAACCACGAAACCCTTCTCTTAAAACTTGAACATTACGGCCTAGGGAAACTTGCCCTTAGTTTAATTAAATCGTATTTAAATGATAGACAGCAGCAAGTACAAATAAATGGTGTCAATTCAATGGGTGTACCACAAGGATCGATAATAGGTCCCTTCCTCTTTTAGTATATATTAATGATCTATCCCATTTGTTTAAAAACCAATCACAAATGGTGTTATTTGCTGACGATACTTCTTTAATATTTAAGATAAACAGACGTGCCTCAAATCTTGACGACGTAAATAATGCCCTAATGCAGGTACATAATTGGTTTACCGCTAATAATTTAGTATTCAATGGGAAAAAAACGAAGTGCATAAGATTTGCTCTACCAAATGTCAAAAACAGTGAGTGTGACATAGTATTGAATCAAGAGCAACAAGAATTCGTCGAAAAAACTGTTTTCTTGGAAATAACACTCGATTCAAAGCTACAATGGGGTCCGCATATAACATCTCTTACAGGACGCCTTAGTTCAGCAGCATATGCTGTTAGAAAAATCCGTCAGTTTACTGATGTAGATACCGCGAGGCTAGTCTATTTTAGTTATTTTCATAGTGTAATGTCATACGGTATTTTACTTTGGGGACGGGCTGCAGACATCGAGTCTATATTTATTCTGCAGAAAAGAGCCATCAGAGCCATTTATAACCTACGTAGGCGAGATTCTTTAAGGGAACAGTTTAAGGATATTAACATCATGACAGTATCTTGTCAATATATTTATGAAAACATCATGTATGTCAGGAAAAACTTGCATCTTTTTAGTTAAAGAGGTGACAGACACAATTAGAATACTAGAAATAGGGACCAATTAGTTCAACCAGGTTTCAGGTTATCTAAAGTAGACTCATCTTTCATGGGGTACTGTTTGAAATGCTACAATAAAATACCTCCCCACATTCTTCAACTGAATGAAACGAAATTTAAATCTTGTATTAAACGCACACTATGTAGGCAAGCATAATATTATAAGTTGGGGGATTATATTGATGATAAAAATGCTTGGCTCAATGCTGGTCCTGCTCCTCAAGCATAGGGGTAAACTCATTGATAAGTATCCGAAGCTATAGTGGAAGCTGCAGAAGATTGTAAGACTATCTTTGCAATGTATAGAATCAATTCTCTAGTATTGTATAATTATTAAGCCCATATGTGAGTGCTATGTTTTATCATTGACTTGACGAAGCCCTGGTGGTTGATAGTGTCATGCTCACTTAACCGTATAGTTCGGTACGGACCCCTTCGGGGGCTCGACATTCAAACCTCCGCTGGCTCGGCAGTTCGGCACTGGCCCCGAAAGGGGTCAAACATTTAAGTCATACGACCTCCTCATTATTTTTGTAAATATTTTATTTTCTGGTTAAATAATAAAATGGGTGTGCATTCATTAAGATAGTAGAATAAAAATCTCATATGTAAACGTCGTTAGAAGTTCTTTAATTATTGAGCAAGTTTCTTAATTAACCTTTATAAAATCCATGTGCGTAAATTACGATCATAGCCATTTTGCTGGCAGAGTAGGTCGACGCTAAAAATCATAAAAAAAAATGGTTTTCGGACATATAAGCTACACATTGTTGGGCCTGATTAACGTGTCCTTTTATTACGTGCAGAAATCATTCGTAATTGAACTTAAATTAGCAGTGGTAATGATACATTTTAAAATCTAAAGTCAAAGTTTCGCGCCAATCGTGCTTGTTTACATTTTTCATTCCACATTATATCACACGGACGCGAATAGATTCTATAACAAATGAGACAAATATCATTGCAAATATTATTAACATGAACATGCCCAGATCTTATGGTAATTTGCAATAATAGGACCATTAACACGTAATATTCATAACCACTACTAAATTCACTTTCGAAAATGACGTCCATTTCTTTGTTTTTTATTTTGTGATGTGTAAATGCGATTGTTTCAATCGATTATTTTCTTGTAAATCAATCAACTCGATTAATTAAATTAAGGAATATCAGAAATTGATAGATGAAAATACGTGTAAAATACTATAAATATTGATAATAATATTTTTTACGCCACTAAAACCGACTCAACAACAAACAGTAAAAGCTGATCTATGGCTAAATTCGCGCCAATTTTATTTTCAGATAAAAATACAAAAAAGGAATGCGCTCGCTGTTCGAATTTATATTAAAATGTTTATTTGCTATTTTATTAATAATTTGGTTTTGTACCTACTATTTGAATGTGAATTGCAAATAGAAATAAATAAGGTTGAATATAGAACGCCCTTATTATGATCTTGGTAGGCACAGTAAAAAAAATCAGCCAAGATAAATTATATTTGTTCGACAAAATTGTTTGTAGTATGGTTGGATTAGTTATTCGGACGTAGAGAAAAGATATGACCGTTTATGTCGTCAGTTTGTACGGAACCCTTGGTGCGTGAGTCCGACTCGCATTTGGCCGGTCTATTTTTAATAGGCTGAACCGCTTACTGCTACGCAAAGGTCTCCTTAAACCTTTCTAATTTTTTTATCCAACCAATACTTTTAAGTGTCAATATTTTAGAGCCCCGATGTGTACTTGTGTACGGTGTCCCTGTATGTCTAAAACAAGGCTCTACTGCGGAGGCATGGCTTTCTAGGTGCGGTACGGTATGGTTGTGCCGGCTGGGCTGCCTGACTGGCTACCTACAGAATTAGCATGACCTACAAAATTGGCCGCCATTTTCAATTATCGTCATTCAAGAAAACAGCCAAAATCTTTTACCGCGAAACCGTTTGACGGCAAATGTACCTCAAATCTGGGCGCATAAGAAAATAATTACCTATAGCGTAATAAAAAAAGCACGTGTTTTTTTTTTTTATGAATGGCATCTCGCAGTTCAACCAAGGAGGTTGTCGTCTGCTTAACCGGGCGAATCCTGTGGGTGCCTTAAAAATTAAGACCTCCAGCCAGGGTATAAACTTATAAACTAAGCGACTACACGCTAAGGGCACCCCCTGTGGGGTACGAGCCTCGGCTTAGGGCGTCGCTGAGGGACAGCAAGGGACAGGCTGGATCTGAGTGATATTATTTATGGACTATTTTAACTTACTGGCTCAGCAGCGCGGGCTGGCTCTTGCAAGGGACGGGTGGGGCAGTTACCGGGACGTCGCGACGGGCCTCGTCGGCGAGGACGGAATGACGGCGCTTTGCGTCTGAATTTGCGAAGAGTGCTAGTCTCCCTGCTGCTCTCCTGGAGCAGGGTTATAGCATCGTCAGGAGTGACGAGGGTATGACGGGGACGACGAATTTTACTTATTCGCGAGGGATCATATCGAGCGGCCGATGCGATAAGGGGGTTGCGATGTTTTAACGCGGAGTCAAAGAAGCGCTTGGTAAGGCGCTTCATGAATTGGACGACGGTGGGGATTCTTAAGTCTAAGTGAAAAAGCACGTGACAAAATGTCTTTCTTTTATAATCGATATCATAGATATTTGTACAACTATAATATCTATGGTAGAATATTATGCCACCTCCATAGGTAAATTCCTCAATGGTCCCAAAACTTTTTTTTTAAGTTTACTCTATTCCGATTATCGATTAGGTTGAATGCAACTTTTTAATCGTAATGATGAAACTTAGTTTTACGGTCAGCACTAAGAAATGTCATATTGCAACACATTTTGTATTGAGATTAAAATATCGTGCTAAATCGGTAAAATGAAACGAAAAAAAAAAACAAAGTGACATTTTGCGACTGTGTTACTGTCATTCGTTTCTGTCATTCATTCATAGAGTACTATTATATAGATGAAACATTCATTCCGATTCTCTTCGAGACCCCGCCACCTCCTTCGTGGTTTTATTTTAAACCACCCAGAAGGTAGGGGACCCGCAGTCGACTACCCTGTCAACAGACTTTGGGGCACCCCGACTCGGATAGTTTTAGGTTAGAAGGAGGTGGCGGGGTCGTAGTGAGCGAGCGAACAGACTCCGCCACCTCCTTCGTGGTTGTTTTTTTTTAAACCACCCAGAAGGTAGGGGACCCGCAGTCGACTATCCCGTCAACAGACTTGGGGGCACCCCGACTCGGATAGATTTAGGTTAGAAGGAGGTGGCGGGGTCGTAGTGAGCGAGCGAAGCGAGCGAACAGACCCCGCCACCTCCTTCGTGGTTATTTTTTTTTAAACCACCCAGAAGTAGAGGCCTTTCAAGCAATTTTTGAGTGTTATGAGGTTAGTTAACAAAAGATCGTTTTTCTCGAAAACGGTGAGTTACCTTGTCATGGGAGTGGTAATAGGGGGGAGGGGTCAACCCTCTCCGCCCTCCCCCCCACTACCACCACCCCCCTCCTGCAGCACTATTCTAAAGTTATACCCGTTCATTTATTGTTCTATTAACATATAATTACATTTTTAAATATTTCTTAAAAATATAAAAAAAAAAACATTTAAAAATATAAAAATAGTAGCCCACCGGTATCGGGAACAGGGCGGCGGTCAGGGCTCCAGAGAAAGGAACCTCCTAACAATACGAGCCGTGTCCAGGAGTACCGCTTTCTGTATCAAGCCCTTGATCCAGCTGCCTAACGAGAGCTTCCTCAGGTATTGGTCGAGGCTCTTGGCAATTAAGCCATTGGCATTTTTATAATTCTTATGTTCTGAGGAGGTCGCGAGAGATCTTAACTTAACGTCTGTAACACAGAAATTCACTCGAAAACCAAGAAATACACACAGAATGTATACGAAACAAACAAACGCAAGCGCAAGTCGTGACAACCATATTGTGTGTGCTAGTGTTTACATTACCAAAAAATATTTAAAAAAAATAAAAATAGATTGCCATTATAATCCTTACTAATATTATAAAAGCGAAAGTGAGTTTGTTTGTTTGTTTGTTTGTTTGTTTGTTACCTCTTCACGCTTTAATGGCTACACCGATTTTGATGAATTTTGGTACAGAGATAGTTGGGAACCAGGAGACGGACATAGGCTAATATTTATTTTAAAAAACTGGGATGTGAGGGAGAAAGAGGGAAGGGAAGGGAAAACTTAGCGTTGCTATTACAAATCAATAAGGCGCAAGGGGAACTGTGTTACCTCGAATTTAACGCGAGCGAAGCCGCGGGCAAAAGCTAGTAAAAATATATATGCTTTGATTTTAAATTTTAATACAGCGGCACCTATCGGCACTGCCAACAGAACCAATATTTATTATCGCATGTATCGCTGTTAACGATAATAGATGTCACTAGTATCTTTATTTTTGCTACTGCAGGCTTACTCTTGAAATCAATCCCAATCTCGATTCCATTCCAATCCGATCCAGTTTCAATTCCAATCTTCAGAAAATTGGCACTCTTGAACGAAGTCGTGATTGAGATTGGGATCGATTGCATGTTCGAATAGACGAATTGACATGGGGTGGCCATTTAAGTCAAAACGTTAATTACCAAATTTAAATTATTGAATTACTTGTTGAATCATCGATAAAACGATGGAGCCATTACTTTAAAATTGGAATTGGAATTACTTGTTAAATCTATAAATTCATTTATTCTGATATTTATTTTAACATACATGATCAATAATGATCATTTAAGTGTACTTCTGCTGGCATTTACATGTATTTTAACGCTATAAAATGACGCAGTTTTGGCTCATTGTACATGTCATTGCCTACAAAAAAAAAACTTCCCGCGTAATGTCAAATTGGGTAGTTGACACCATTAACCAATAATTTAAAAACACAATTTTTCTGAAAGAACACCTTATTCTAGACCTGAGAACTCCATTCATTTCAAAATAACTTTAAAATTCGATTTTTAGTTGCTTTTAAATCAATAAATAGTTGCATCATTGACTTGACAACTTAGTGACGTCATCGGTTGCGAGTCTCATACAAAATCTATGGGGGAAGCGCGTTTTGACAGCTCATAAAAAGTATATCAATTGATTGGTGGTGTCAACTACCCTATTGTCAACCACTTCAAATTCGTAAACTATAGGCGCACTTTATAAAAAACTGTGAATTATGTGTTGTGATAAACAAAAGTTTCATTTCAAAGCGATGTTATCTAAAAGTTTCAAGTGTTTAGTTTGGAATGTTTCCAAGTTGGTTTATTTATACGCACAAGTTCAAGTTAGTTGTACTGTTTGTATTCAACCAAGAAAGACGAAAATATCAAGGTAAGGCTATATTTCTATTCTACCTATTGTAATTCCTTTACGTTTTATTATTAAACACTTTTGCTTAATACAAACATTCATTGTTCTTACAGAATGAGTAGGCCAAACCATCAACAGCTGGAGACTCTTGTAGATTTCCTGGAACGGAATCCCGGAATTGCCAAGGGGCTTTTGCGCACTGCTCATGCTAAGCAGGAAACTAAAAGAAAATGGGACGACATAGCAGTATCCTTAAATGCACTAGGCGGTGCACAGAAAGATGGCAAAGGCTGGGCTAAGGTAGGTACTGTCGACATACTATATAGTAATATTTTTTTAAACTTCATTATATGACAACAATAATTGGTACATTTATTTCCGTTTTAGTATTGGGCTGACAAAAAGTGTGCATTGAAAAAGACTTGCGCCCAGCATGCACAGTCAATGAGGCGTACCGGAGGTGGGATTGCAGGAAACTACGAGTTAGCACCCATCGACCAACGCCTAGTAGCAGTGATGGGAGGCCTTCAATTTGCCACAGGAGACAGCCACGTTGCTGTCAATCCATTTCCATCCTCAGTAAGTTTAATTATAAATTTAATACATAATTTTATTGTAAACTTGATTATAATTAACACCTTCAGAATCAAGTACTTATACCAAGATTTGTTAAATAATTGCAGAGTCAAAGTCAGAATGACAATCTATTAGAAATTGTCATTCCAACCCAAGATGACAATGTGGATGCGGTGGATGTAAATGAATTGGAGTCTCATGCTTCTTTCAGCCAAAATGTGGAGACTCTGAGAGGTAATTTCTTTCTAACTATATTTGCGTGCTATTTTTAGGGTTCCATACCTCAAAAGAAAAAAACGGAATAGTTATTGGATCACTTTGTTGTCCGTCTGTCTGTCTGCCAAGACCCTTTTTCTCGGGAACGCGTGGAGGTATCGATAATTCGAAACCATATACTCAAGTCTTTAGCTGCCTACAGCTGTGAAAATACCAACCTTTCAAGTTAATGTATCAAAATTTATAAGGTACTTCCCATTGACCTAGGATCAAGAAATTTGGCCAGAAGCATTATCGTAAAGCACAAGTAAAGGGAAAAATCCGAAAACCGTGCATTTATAGTTACATCACCAAAAAAAAAATATTAATGACGAAAAATGAGGTAGTACGGAACCCTCGGTGCGCGAGCCCGACTCGCACTTGGCCGGTTTCTTTTTATGATGATATACTTTCATAAATAATGTTAACTTTATTTGTCAGATACAACACCAAGAGAACATAGTCCTAGAAGGACTCCTCTGCCCCAGAGACGGAGAGTTCGATCAAGGACTATGTTGGATCAAGACCGGGAGAGATTTGCCGAGATAGAGAGGCTCAGGGTTGAAGCAGAAAATATAACTGCGAGGGCCTTATCTGCAGCAGTGGAGCAGATTCAGGGACTCTCTACAGCCATAAGAGAAGGCTCTCAAGCTATGGCAAATGCCCTCAATAACATTGCTGATGTCTTGAGGCAAAATAACAACATTTAAATTAATAAAGAGATATATGCTTTAGGGTTTTAAATAGGTATTAGTTATGAGTATAAAGTTCTACTGTATTATTTATGTATTATTGTTTGTTGTAATTTACATTAAATTTGTCATCTCTATATTCTCTCTTTTGTTTTTGTTCTATTACTGTATGTGTACTATTTTCACTATCTTGTCTTAAATTAATTTAATTGGTGTGTATCATTTTAGTTAAAGCAAAATAAATATTGAATATATTGTTTAAAACTTTTAGCCTAAGTATATTCATTTCAATCTCTCTCGCTGTTATAAAATATGTATAAATGTAATAAGTAATAGTAATATGATTAGTCGTATCTGCCAATGGCTTAATTGCTAAGAGCCTCGACCAACACCTTAGGAGGCTCTCGTTAGGTAGCTGGATCAAGGGCTTGATTCAGAAAGCGGTACTCCTAGACACGGCTCGTATTGTTAGGAGGTTCCTTTCTCTGGAGCCCTGACCGCCGGTAGCTTGGACCCTGTTCCCGATACCGGTGGGCTACTATTTTTATATTTTTAAATGTTTTTTTTTTATTTTTGTTTAGAAGAAATATTTAAAAATGTAAATAATATGTAAATTAATCAATAAATGAACGAAAAATATGATTATAAATAAACTTATTTTGATAAATAGACTTTATCTAAATTGATTAAAATTCTTGATAGTATTATTTAAACATACCTTTTTCAGCATAAAATCTTTATTAATAAAATTGTACCATAAACTTATTTAATATACAATAAAACAATAATAAAAAAAAGAGTACAAGTCTTGGTCACAAAACCATACCTTTTTATTATAGTATGTGTAGTGAAAAAAAAAAAAATAATTTACAAAATGAGTTTCAATGAATTACATACAATAAGTTTTAGTCAAAACTTTGTTTTTATATATTATTATTAACTTGTTGAAGACGCCGAGCTGACCAAAGTTCTTGTACAAGCTGTGACCGAGCATTCAGACCCCTGCGCAGCTCAACAGGGGCAGAACCTCCATCAGCATCTAACCCACTTTGAGCCAACTGCATTTCTCCCATGGGTAGTACAGTATCTTCAATATCATCCAGACCCAATCGTGCTCTGTTACAAATATTGTGTAAAACACAGCATGCATTTATAATTTGAGAAGCTGTGTCTGGATGATAATGAAGAACTCTATGACCCAGAAGACATCTCCATCTATTTTTTAATACCCCAATAGTGCGCTCAACTGTATTGCGTGCCACACAATGCAGATTTGTGTAATATTCTTCAGCTGAGCCTGGTGGTGCATCCACAATTGGGGTCATCATGTATTCCCTTTGAGGATAACCGGAATCACCTATAAATATTGAAATGAGTTTGTAATTGTTGCATATTTATACAAATCATATTGAACCACCCAATTTGAACAACTGAAGAAGTGCTTACCAAGTAAAAAAACTCTTTCTCCTGCACTTATCAAATTTGTTAAGTGATTCTTTACAGGATGGTGGTTCCAAATAAAAGTATCATGTGAGGCACCACCAAATGAAGAATCTACACTCAGAATATTGAGATCTGCATCACAAATCTGCAAAAAAATACTTTCTATAGAAAATTATGGTCACTGCAATAGGTAGTTAATAGACAGACAAATATCCAACCTAACTTACAATTAAAACATTTCTTGAATGGAAACCTTTTCTGTTGTAAAACCGATGTTCATCTTGGGATGGTCTTACAATAGCCACATGAGTGCCGTCAATACATCCTATGACAGCAGGAATTTTAAATTTTTCATAAAACCTGAAATAAATAAATTATTAGCATATTAATCTTAACAAATAACTTATTACAAGTATTGATTTATAGGGACTATTGAATATAAAGGTAAAAAGAAATACCTATATACCTTTGCTTTATTATGTTTCGCTGTTGGCGAGTCTGTGGAAACTTAAGCCATTTGCTCAAAATACTGCTTGAATTAAGAGCATTTGTCACCTCTCTTATTGCTCTTGACACTGATTGTTGGGACATCATTGTCCCTTGTGTCCCACCTACTAATCTTTGGTAGCTTCCTGTAGCGTAGAATGAGAGAGCCACTAAAACCTAAATAAAATGATTTGTATTAATTATTTAATAACAAAACAAATAACATGTGAAAACGGAATTGCTAATTTACTAACCTTGTACTTTCTGGGTATGTCGCTACGGCGAGTAGGATGAAGCATTAATGGTTCCAAATCCTTGTATATCACTTCGAAAAGCTCTTTACTTACTCTATAATTAGCCCTAAACTCATCGTCAGTCATGGCAAACGCGTTGTTTGCATAACGCGACATTCGTTTCAAATTCCGCCTTTGTCTCATATCTAATTTATGACCATTGTCCAAAATATCACAAATCAGTCCAAAACGTGCCATTATTCACAATAAAAACTTCACAAATCAGTCACAATAACGAACTCGATCCCGAAAAAGTAAGCTTTTTGAAATCGTTTAACTTTGATCGTAAACACGATTTCAAACTCGATACGTCAACGTCAAAATCCCGTCAAGAGTACCGAAAAAGTGCATTCGTTCGAGTCAAGCCGATTTTATTTAGTTCCAAAAAAATCCACCTAATTCCAAAGAGTATAATAATATATCGGGTAATTAGTTCTGAATTTAACACAGTCGTATGAGTGTGTTAAATTCACCGGATTCACCGGTCGAAGGATCCGACCAGACGGTTTTCGTGTCTGGTGTTGTCGGGTTCTCAAATATCGTCAGTTAGTTTTTCAGAGGTTGCAAAGATGGCGCTGTTTTCACGCGTACTACACTCAACCGGATAAACCACAAGTAGTCCAATGGGATCAGCGTGGCTATTCAAAACAATCCAACCTTAAGGTGAAAGCTCCAACCTACCCGCGAAATTCAAATTTTCTTACGTTTTTTGCAATTTTCAGGCCAGTGCTAGGTTGTATGTTCATTAAAATATTATTCGCGGCTGTAAGACGTATGTAGTTATAGAATTATAATCATCAAAATCATCAATACAACGCTCTAAGTTCATAAAGCTGTAGGAAAGACTTTTTCTGTTTTTTTTTTGTTCCTACGCCTTTATGAACTTGGAGGGTTGTATTGGTGATTTTGATGATTATAATTCTATAACTACATACGTCTTACAGCCGCGAATAATATTTTAATGAGCATACAACCTAGCACTGGCCTGAAAATTGCAAAAAACGTAAGAAAATTTGAATTTCGCGGGTAGGTTGGAGCTTTCACCTTAACCGTAATTGACACTAGTCTATGTTCTTGATGTGAACTACTTGGTTACTTAATACATCTATATATTTATTTATGATATTGACTGACAACTATACTATTCTCATTTGTTTTCTCTGTCAATTTATCAATGTCTTTATTACGTACTATTTTAAGTTAAATAAAGCTAATATCTTTAATTTATCAGTGTTTATAATGCATCAGTTCACGTAATCCAATCGTCAAACCAACAAAACGCCATTTAGAAATTCCTGGGGAGCATCTTTTTTTTAAAACTTTACAAGGTATGTTAAATAGGGTACGTTATGCGAAAACCGCTCGCTGATGCAGCCATAATATCGAAAAGTGCGTAAGTGTCAGAGCATGCAACGCAAGATATTTATACACTTCTTTGGGTGAATAATTTTGTAAAAACGGATAGGTACTCATAAGTATTAATCCATATTTAGTATTTTTCCAGAGAAAAACCCAACTCTAGTTATAATATTAGTTATCTGTGACGGCGCCAAACGAAGCTGGCGGCGGCGGCGGCGGCGGCGCACGGTGGGCTGAAAATCGGCTTTCATAGACTTAGGGATTTCAATTTGTAAGTGCTTGTTTTTATGCCGGATATCGCTTCTATTAGTCATTACTATGTACAAAAATGACACCCGAGTTAATTCTACCCAAAAACGAAGGAAATATAATTTTTTTACGAAAAATTTGTATGAAGCTAGTATGAAAAATCGAATTATCTCCTAAACGGCATGTTTAACCGTAATATCCTTGGAGATGGTCATAGTGCTAATTATTTATGATTTTTTGGTTGGCGATTGGACGAAAAATTTAATGCCGTTTTTTTTTTAAAAATCGTCAAAATATTTTTATTTATTTTTACATGTAAAACGATCCCTTTTAGTGTCTAAGTTAAAAAGTTCGATATGTTATTAACCCAAATATTAAGAACACACGAAACAAGAAAAATAAAATAAAAAAATTGCTGTTTTTGACACATTTATATTAATTTAAATAAAAAAAGATTTATATTGAAGTAACATATGAAGTTATATTTTATACAAAATAAGTTAATTTAAGGAATTAATACTAAGCATTCGTAAAATAAAGTAAAATAAATAAAAAAAATAAAACATATCATTAAATATTACAAAAAAACCCAAACACACTCAAATACAAATTTACAAATATGTACATATATATCTTTTTTACAAATTTTCCTTATCACTCTCGTTGTCAGACTCCAATTCTGAGTCAGCATCCAGATTGGATATATCCAAAAATTCGAACTCAGTTTCCTGAAATTGAATTAAGTCGAGAGTTTCAGCAAAAAAGCTCTGCTTTTTCTTGGCATCTAACTTAGGCCTTTGTGCACTTAGCAAAGGGTCCGAAGAAACAACAAGCATATTTAAAATGTCTTGATTGGAATCCTGCCTGCTTCTTTTCCGCGAATGATGTTCTCGAAACCTCCTAAAATCTTTGTTTCGAGACTCTGAGGCTTCTTCCGAGAGAGTCCCAATCGGCACAATATTATTTTTCTCGATTATGTCAGCCCCATGGATTAGTAACTTATGAACGGTTGACGACATGTAGTACCAGTCGTATAGTAATACGTACTTTTCTGCTGTTTTGCGAGCATAATCTCTAAATTTTATTATATCGATCTGCTCTCCAGATGTAATTGCTTGTAAAATTACAGCAAATCTTTTGATGAGGTCTTCATCCAAACCGGTTATAGCTGCGGTTTTATTAGGAAACTCAAAGAATTTTCTTGCAGTATTCCCGTCATTGGTGGTTCCCGAGCCTTGTTTTACTATATCAATCAACAGATTGAGCTCATCTTTGAATTTATTTTGAATTATTTTCTTTCTTGTCTGTAGCATTTCTTTGTGCTCATCACTTCTCGCTGCCCACCGTTTGAAGTCCAGTCTGTATGCAATGTGTAACAGACATTCCATACAATTTATACGGGCGTGTAGGGATGACAAGCCAAACTCATACAGGTCCGAACACACAATTTTTGATGTTACAGCATCTAAGCGGTTCATTTCTGTAGGCTTTGCTAAGCACAGGTAGCACGATGCATTTGATCTAGCTTCAGAAAGGTAAGTACAGACTTTAGCGTCGATCATCGTCATCATTAGTTGATGAGTCACCCTATTATTATTATTGCACTCTGTGGGGATAAGGGCCTCAATTTCTTCATCCATTTGTTTTTTCAGCCCAAGGACAACTGCTTCACTCTCCTTTACAAAAGTAAACTGAACTGGACGACAATACAAAACTGAGCATGGTTTTGGGTTCGTCCATAAAATGTTGTCTCCATCTGTCAGTTTTAGTGGCACCAAGGAGGTCATGAAAATGCTTGAATCATCTTCCTCACCCTCAATTTTCTGCTTGTATCGGCTTTGGTTAGAAGCACCGTCAAATCCCCACTTGGATATCAGCTTCAACTGCTTGTTATGCTCTTCGTTAGAAAGGCTTTGAAGGATTCTTGTAACCGTGATATCAAGTAAAGCTTGAAGTGTAATCCTAGCCGATGAATCAGTAACTGTCACTGATTGCTTCGGAGGGTAGCAATCAAGCTTAGTTTGTTGCACTTTATAGTAAGATGGATAAATATCTTTAGCACCTTCTCGAATGGCAGCCTCACGCAACGTAATATATTGCCACTTTGAGAGTTTTAGCGAAAGAAGCAATCCAAGCGCCTTTTCTGGCGTAAATATGATTGTTTTCGCTGGTTTCTTAAGCGTTTCATTTAATTTAGCGGCTGCTTCAGGATTTTTCATCATGTATTCGATGACAGAGGCGATATCTCCATGCCCTTCTTCTTTTAAACGTGCTGCAGCTGCATATGCCAATTCACTGGAACCTTCGCCTGTGTGTTCATCAGATCTTCTCTTTTTTTGTTTACTTCCCAGGTCTTCGAATGGTTTACGGGATCTTTTCGTCATTGTTCCAATGGACGTTGATGTCGACGGTTCTGGAGAGACTGAGGGCGCTCTTGGTATCTCATCAACACTTGGTTCTTGATTAACTAAAGTTTGCACAAAACTCGGCCAATCAATATTTGCTCCCAACCAATTCTCGTACTTTCTCCTGAAATTATCAAGGAATCGGTTGGATTTCTCCCACCTTTGTAAAGCGGCTCGCGTAAATCTCCGACAAAATTCTTTGAGAACAACATAATCTTCGTCAGACAGGCAATCCCCTATGCGGGATACAACTGCACTAAACAATACTTCATGATCAAATGAAGTACTCTCACTTCGTAGAAGAACAAACAAGTCTAAATTGGTCATTAAACTTTCCATTTTAAGATTTTATAGTCGCAGATTTAGTGTTAGCAGTTACACAGTTGTGAACAAATTAAATTATAAAACAAAACTTTAGCCCTTTTATTGCAAAACGACAATAATTAGGTAACTACCCTCATTAGTTATCTCCTCATTAGCTAATGAAAATCTATAATTGTCACTAACTATTCTTAGAACTCATAGCACTGCTAATTAACAAATTAGCTTACTTATCAGGAAATGTTAAATATAATCCATTGTCGTGAGATATTGAAAATCATTAAATCACCTATTAAGACTCATTAGAAGACCTAATCAGTGTAGTTACTTAATCACTTCTTTTTGGACTCATTAGAAGACAATTGGTAATTTGGTTGTATGAAAAGTTTTAAAACTCATTTTGTGTTGATAAATATCTAGTTCAAACATAGTTGGCTACGTGTGGGTGTACTATAAACCTCTGCCAACTCCTTCGGAAATATAGGAGTGATGCTATTTTATGTTATGTGTAGTTAAAAGTCCGTGTTCTTCAACATAAACACCAAAAGGAATCGTTTCATACGTAAAAACAAATAAAAATATTTTGACGATTTTTAAAAAAAAACGGCACTAAAATTTTTGTCCAATTGTCAACCAAAAAATCATAAATAATTAGCACTATGACCATCTCTAAGGATATTACGGTTAAACATGCCGTTTAGGAGATAATTCGATTTTTCATACTAGCTTCATACAAATTTTTCGTAAAAAAATTATATTTCCTTCGGTTTTGAGCAGAATTAACTCGGGTGTCATTTTTGTACATAATAATGACTAATAGAAGCGATATCCGGCATAAAAACAAGCACTTGCAAATTGAAATCCCTAAGTCTATGAAAGCCGATTTTCAGCCCACCGTGCGGCGCTCCCGCGTCGACGCGTCTATCTGTATTCCATGCTCTTTGGTCAAACCGCCAAGGCCAACCTAGTCTGTGCTAGTGCTAGTGCCAACCAAAGAAGTGCCAAATTGCCAAGCCAACGTCAAGTAAAATGGCGTTTTCTTAACTTTTCTTCTCGTTGTGTCGTTTTTCACCGAACAGGATTTTCCAATCGATCGGTTATCCAGCCGCCATTTTATACACTCAACGTTCTTTTGTGCAAGCATCAATCATCGATATTAAGTCGCTAAAGTGTTCTGAGAAAACGGTATCATTCTCTCATTCTCAGGTCGTTGGTTGAGTTGGTCGTTGGTCAGTGCAAACACTGAAATCCAGAATTGAAGACATGACTTGAAAAACCGAGATCACCATTCGTGCTTTGATACAACTACGAAACAGCAGCTTCGACAATTAACGTTGTGACTTTGTGTTTGTCGTTCAGTAGGCACATAAATATGTTAATTTTGCCATTTCAGGTGTATTTCAGGGCAATTGATCAGGGTATGGGATTTCATGTTCAATTTTTATTATTAAATACGTTGCTTATAGTGCTAGCCCGTGTTTGGAAACTCACTGATGCCCCGCTCATGTTAGCTGACTTTTTTGTTTGAAAGAAGATGGTTCAAATTCAAATCCATTTATTGTAAGTCACAGGTGAAATATTAGTTATTATTGCTATTACAAATTAGCTCGCTGTGTACAATATTTAATGTATTGGTTCGTTTGTGTTTATTATTTATTGATAAAAAATACTTATAAAATGTATTGGTTCGTTTGTGTTTATTATTTATTGATAAAAAATACTTATATATGCATCTAAAACTAAGACTGATAAACCAAAGATTTTGCATTCCTAAATATGCTATTTCATTGTTGTTGCATGGATTCATTCCAAAATGTTGTATTTGGCATCTTATGTAAAAGTATTAAATGTGGGAAGCTCGTTAGGAGGTCAGGAAGATAAGTCTTAATCCTTGCATACTTGCTTAAAAGCATCTTGTCTAGAAAATTCCAGGACTTTGAACATCAGTAGGTTATATGTTCATTATTATGATAAGCCAATGCCCTGGTGAAAATTGATGAGTTGATCCTGCAAACTCCTGGGGTTGTTGAGTTGCTATTTTCTGTTGTTTGGGACTATATTGTGTTGTTACTTTAGCCCAAAGTTCTTTCATGCAACAGTTTTCTATAACAGTAATGGTATTCTTTAGTAGGTAGTGCCCATAAGTCTGTTTATGCTTCAGGGATGTGTCAGTCATGAGGAGTTGTCTATTATTTTGAGACTCCTTCAAAATTGATGTTAAAGTGTCAAGTCATCTTGCAAAAGGTTGATATTAGCTAAGTTGGTTAACCCCTTACCGCATGTGATTTTTATTTTTAATGTCTCCATTTTCAACGTCTTAATGTTATTTTTACATCTCGGATTAGGACATGAGGCTTATAAAATCAAAGACAGCTAAGTCCAAGTCCGTCAACTTTACAGGAACCAAAAAAAACGATAATATTGTCAAACTAACAACGAATTCAATATGTTGAAATTTGATTTACAAAGATAGAGAACATTATTCATAATCTGAATTAAAAATAATAAATTTGCTTCCATATTTGAGTACAGAGTGAAAATAAAATCACACTTAGCTGTATTTGATCCCCACTAATGGCCATTTTGATTTGCTTCGATTAGTGATGTATAAATCAATTCGATAAAGTAAACACAACAATATTTTGACACATTTTAATAAATTCTTAAAATAATCAGCATAACTACCAACATACTATTATTTTCATTACTTACACTCTTAAATCTGGTGACTCTTCTGCTACTCCTTCGCACAAACTTTCCTCTTAATCTTCATTTTCATCCCAAGTTGGCCCTCTAATAATACCTAAATAAAATTGTAAATCGTCTCTTTCTTTCCAGTCCAATCCAAAATGTTTTTGTAATAATTTATCGACGTCGGTTATTTTTGCCCGCGTCACAGGCGCTCCCAGTGAAATGGTGGTAGGTCGAAGCCTGCTTGTTTTTTGACCGGTTTTACAAACATTTGAAGATTTACTTAAATCTGATTGATAAAACAGTTCACGGCGGATAAGTGTATTTCCTGGGGTCTTCGATCTTTTTATAATAATCTTTTGCATTGGGTTATTTTAAATGGCCATTTCGCAGTCGGTTTAAAAACCTTTTGAGTGGCACTTTTGAAGTCAAATATTTCAATATCCCTTAGATTCGTGACCGTCGCATTACTGGAAATAACGTTGCAATATTCTTCTGGTTGTATGATTACTTCTCGTTTCTTTATGACCTTTTCTATGTTACCGAAGACTCTGTCCGGAGGCATAAAACTATGTCCGGTTACGGGAAATATAATTTCAATTTTATTGACGGTGGCGTGGTCCACTAACCATTTAGATAGCATTATGCTATTTTTATTTTGTCCACCACATCCATCGGCAAATAAGCGTATGACGGCGATACCGGCTAAATTAGTTTTGTTCAATCGATCATATACGGCTGATGATATCTGATTAGCTGTTTTACCATATTCGTTTTCTGTCCAGGTGTAGGCGAAGGTTGTGTCCTTATTAAGTTTCTCTTTAGAGGTTCCTTGTACAATAGTAAAATTATACAGGTAAAATTGTCGACTGTAATATGCACTCTGGTCAGGAATTCGAGGTAGTGGACTGTTTTTCTGACGGTCAAAGGAAAATGTTATCATGTCGTCTTCTTTTTCCTGCATCATTTTGAAGAACGCCTTGGCTCGTAATTTATGCACTCTCAGTGACGTCATGACTTCATTTTTCTTGGCTGGATCGTTTTCTGCTTTGAGTTTCTCGTTTAATTCTATACAAGTTGAGCAGACGTCAGTCTTAGGGTTACCGAACCCCAAATTAAACTCTCTATTAAAAATATGGCGAAAGTATGATTGTTTCACAGGAGACTGAGGATTTTCATCTTTAAACATTTTGTACAGCTTGTTAATATTCAAGTCACTAGATAAATATTTGCGTTCTTGAGTAGCCGAGCGACAATAATGCGACTCGATACATTTTAGTTTCATAATAAATTGACGAACGGATTCCTTCTGATCTTTATATTTATTTATCTTGCAGTTACCACCCCGTCGTTCCTTGGCAATCTCTCCTGTATAAAATAAATGTTTCAAAACATACTCTGCGCGATATTTCGTTATGCCAAGTATTTTCAAAAATGCATTCTGGCAAACAGGAACAAACTCATGGCGACCTCTTATAATATGATACTTAATGTTAAAGTCTCTACCCCATCTTTCGTTTTTGGAAGGACGCCTTCTTTTTACCTTTTCGGCTTTACAACACTTTAGTATCAAAGCATCTTGTACGCTCTTTTCACTTGTGGAATAAAAAGAGTGGTGGAACTTCATAATATCAGGCATTGTCAAAGTAGAACATTTCAGTTTTTTACTTTTATGTGTACAGATTATTCGTTCTGGTGCTTCCTTTGGCATGTACCTGTAAAACAAAAATTATATGGCTGTAGTAGTATAAGAGAGCTTGAGTATCATGCACTATTTTATACGCACGGAATAGTCGTATTTCATAAAATAAATGGTACTTATACCTACCTATACACGACTTTATTTATTACAAATTAGTATTGCTGTTTAAAGGTATTATTAATATATATTATTAGATAGATAGTGTTTGTAAAGTGTAATACTTAGTTATAAGAATCCAAGAAAATACTTTGTCTTTGCAACGTTTAATAAATTATAACATCGGAATAGTATCGAATCGTCACATCACTAACCTCATTTTCTTAGCTATGTTAGCTTTCCACTTGTCGGGGTGTTTTATTCTTTTACGAGCCTTGCCCGCACTTGCTGGTATTACTGGGACCTCCATGGGTATTCAAACTCGTGTATTAACCCTTTATAAGGCATAACGTTCTAGCAACAAAACCATAAACCTGATAATTGTTTAGGTATATTAATGTTGATAGAAAACCGATTTTCGTTTTTTTTTTATATGGTGGTATTTATATTCCCTCTGCCCGTGTACGAACATACATATGTTCGTACACGGGCAGAGGGAATATATGAATTCGAATGTATGTATGATATTATGGTAATTTTGTCCTGAAAGTTGAAATAAAATCGGTTTATACTCAATCAAATTTTTTTATTTTTAATCTCGCATGTCTATTACAAAATTTATTGGCGATGAAACAATGAAAAACAAGGAATTACACATAAAGGGACAGTGCATTTTTCGCACTTAATTTTTGTGCGTTTGTTTTGCATGTGCATTCACTTTGGTGCTGCACAGCCTGCAGCGTTGATACGAATCCAAGGAACTGGGTAAATGCTCTCCCACATTCGTATAACGCACTTCATCAGGGACCACATGTATGGCTTTCTGGCGGCACATGTCGTCCCTGTTGGAGGTAACAGCAACCTTCTTTCTGCACTCATAGGTAGGCAAGCTGGATCTTTTCCTACTTGTGTATCAGTGATAAGTCCTCGAGCCAAAGCCACACGGAACTCCAGTTGCGTCAACTTTATATTATTCTTTTTGCTCATGATAAAAGCATTAGTGATTCCAATGTCTAGAAGGAAGTAGAACAGACGAAGCCACCACCTTTTACTTCTTCGACCAACAGTATAATGTGCTCCGGACTTGATCGAATCTATCGACGCCACCCATTCGCATTGTGTATTGCTTGATGACACGAGGACACTGAATCTCAGATTTGGTGCCATCTTTTTGAGTCCTCTGAGTTGTAGTAACACCAACTTTTGGATGGAATTGATTGGTCAAAACCAAAACCTCTTTATTTATTTATTTATTTAACACACTACAAACGCGACATTATCTTTTACCCGCCACTTATATTGACCTCTATTCAGCTTCAGTTTTCTTGCAGATGGGCCTTTTATAAGCTGTGGTAATCCCACTCGGTGTCTGCGCACGGTACCAGTAGCATAGATTTTATTTTCATACAAGTACTCCATAAGTTTGGGGTCCGTAAAGAAATTATCAAATGCAATATGAACATCTTGTACTCCATTTTCTATTAGATGCTGTGACAACTTCTTTACAACTTTTGAACCTAGACCTTCTTCCACTGAACCTTCTGTTTTACCAGTGTAAATATCAAACTCATATAGATATCCACTTGCGCTATCGCACCGGCACCAAATCTTGTAACCCCGTTTAATTGGTTTTAGTGGCATATATTGCTTTAGGGTTGAGCGGCCTTTGAAAAGCACCATTGATTCGTCAATACTCTGCGATCTAGAGTCATTTACGTTGTTTTTGCACGCTTCATTTATTATATTTATCAAAGGCCTCAATTTATACAATTTATCATAATCGGCACTATTCCTTTCCGGCTGTTGAGAATTATCGTTCACATGGAGACATCGCAAAATTTTCTTGAATCTTTTGACAGGCATGACTTCAGATACATCATTTTGTCTAAACCCGGGATCAGAAGACCAGTAAAGATCAATTGAAGGCAACATTTTATACCCCATTATAATGAGAATACCAAAAAAAGCTTTAATTTCTTGAGCATGAACGGGCACCCACTCATCAACCGAAATAATCAACAAAAATTATGGTGGTAAAAACTTTCCCTTTGCCTTAAAAAGGGTTAATACAAAATTAATAACGTTATTTCACTAAAACCACAAGTTATAAGCCAAAAACTGGACTACATGTGCACACGAAATGTATGGTGGCGGCCATGATGAATCTCATAAATCCTCTTCTTTGATTGGCCGGCGTGACTCCTAGCTGTATTTGATCCTTATTGGTTGACACGTAGCTGTTTTTGATGCCAACATCGGTTTTCGAATTGAATTTATAGGGAGTTTAGCTGCATTTGTTACTAAAATAAAGTTATCAAAGCGTGCGTAACTAACTAAAGCAGATGGCGCCATAGCTAACTCATTCTACGAATGTATGGCGCTTAGCTGTCTTTGATTTTATAAGCCTCATGTTTGCTCTCCAGTGTTTTTGGCTAAATTACGCATTCGGAATCATTCCCTTTGCGAGTGTGGTGTAGAGGAGGGAACTCTTGAGCACATATTTTTCTCTTGCCGTAATCTTTTAGTCCCGCTATATGATATACTCCCCCCTAATTCCCCCAGACCTATTAATATCCCATTCCTTTTAACACTCGTTTATTCCCCATTAATTAAAATACTTAAAAAAATTATATTATTAAATAACATTATTTTTTATTGTCATTTATTTATTTACATACATATTTTTTATATTTTTACATATTTTTTTTATCAAAAACAAAAAAAAACATTTAAAAATATAAAAATAGTAGCCCACCGGTATCGGGAACAGGGTCCAAGCTACCGGCGGTCAGGGCTCCAGAGAAAGGAACCTCCTAACAATACGAGCCGTGTCCAGGAGTACCGCTTTCTGTATCAAGCCCTTGATCCAGCTGCCTAACGAGAGCCTCCTCAGGTATTGGTCGAGGCTCTTGGCAATTAAGCCATTGGCAGATACGACTATCGGCACAATGATCGCTGAGTCCACATCCCACATGTCGACAACCTCGCGAGCCAAGTCAATATACTTGATTTGCTTATCTTTCTCGGCTTTCACGAGGTTCTCATCATGCGGGACTGTTATGTCAACAATCATTGCGCGCCGCTCTGATCGATCCACCACCACTATATCAGGCTTGTTGGCAACAACAGTCCTGTCAGTGATGATGGATCGGTCCCAGTACAATGTGATATAGCCATGTTCGAGAACTGGGTCGGGCTCATACCTGTAGTACGGCACTTCCGATTCCACAAGGTTATATTTTAGAGCAAGTTGTTGATGGATAATCCTGGCTACAAGGTTGTGTCTATGCAAGTACTCTCCGTTAGCTAGACGAGAACAACCGGAGATAATGTGTCGAATTGATTCACCCGGACGGTGGCATGCCCGACATATGTCAACCGTGCCGTCCTTCACAATAAATCTCCGGTAGTTATTTGTCATCATAACTTCATCCATAATTGCACAGACAAAACCCTCGGTTTCTCCAAAGAGATCCCCGGAACGTAGCCAGGCTACGGACGCTGATTGATCTACATCGGGACCATGTAGGGCCCGGAAAAAGCGTCCGTGAAGCTCCTTACTCTGCCATACCTCCCTGCGGTCGTTAGTGTCAAGCACTACAGGTTTGCGCCAATTCTCTTTAGCCAAGGAGAGCGGGGTGAGGCCTTTGTCCACTGCAACCACATCCCGATGCATTCCCACGTCGGTTTCTAGGAAATATTCCCTCAGACTGCATATCTCGCGATTGTGGAGAGTCTTAGCGTTTAAAAAGCCTCGACCTCCACAACTTCGCGGGATATACAGTCTCATAACCGAAGAACGTGGGTGATGCATACGAAATGCCGTTAACAATGTACGGACCTTCCTATCCAGGGCGTCCAGTTCTGTTTGAGTCCATTTGAGTATGCCGAAAGAGTACATCAAAACCGGCATGACCCAACCGTTGAAAGCACGCACCTTGTTTCCGCCTGATAAAAGACTATTAAATACTTTTCTCAGGCGGCCAAAGAAGCGTTCCTTCAACAATTGCTTCATGTCAGCAACATTGATGCCCAGCGCTTCCGACATCCCCAAATACTTGTAGGTTTCGGTTGCTGAGAGGGATCTAAGGTTTATGGAATCTGAAAGCTGGGTTCCCACAGATTCCACAATTTCCCCTCGCTTTACATGCATGACCGCACATTTGTCCACACCAAATTCCATCCTGATGGCACTACTGAAAGTTTCAGTTACCTTCAGTAGTTCCATCAGCTGCAAATCGTTGGGGGCAAAGAGTTTCAGGTCATCCATGTAAAGAAGGTGAGATATAACCTGACCACCTCTCTTCAATCGATAGCCCAGACCTGAATTCTCCAGCAACGTGCTTAGAGGATTCAAGGCTAAGCAGAACCAAAGTGGACTCAAACTATCGCCCTGGAATATACCTCGCTCTATCCTTATCGGTTCACTATTTCTCTGAATCTGCCGACATCCTGGATAGCGAAGGACTGTACTCCATTGCCTCATACACGAGATCAGGAAGGTGCGCAGAGTTGCATCAATTTTATACAAATCTAGCACCCTCATGAGCCATGTATGTGGCACGGAGTCATAGGCCTTCTTATAGTCTATCCAACATGTCGAAAGATGCCTTCGGGAACGGCGAACCTGTTGACTAATGGCCATATCAATGAGGAGCAGCTCCTTAGTACCGCGGGACCCGTTCCTACATCCATTTTGAGAAGCAGACATGATAGAATTGTCATCAATGTGTTTAGTGATTTTAGCTCTCAAAATGGATGTAAGAACTTTATAAAGTGTCGGAAGACACGTAATTGGTCTATAATTTTTAGGTTCCGCCGTACTACCCGATTTATGGAGCAGGTGGGTTATACCAGTTGTCAGAAACTTGGGTAGCGACCCTGACTCTAAGGCCGACTGGAATAGGGCCGCCAAACGAACGTGCGACCTCTGGATCCATTTTATCCAGAAGTTGTGCAGTCCGTCCGGCCCTGGAGATTTCCAATTAGGCAACGGACGGACCGCACAAGCTACATCTTGGGGGCTGATTGTTAAGGCCCCCATTTCTGGTATTGGATCGCATGCTCGCTCGACTTCCCGAGTCCATTCACCTTCGGTGTGACTGACAGGCACCGACCAGATGCTGCGCCAAAACAAACTCATGGCGTCATCATCCGGTAGGCACGTGTCAGACACACCTTGGTCCGGTCGCTCCCATGCTCTATACACCCACCTTTCATCGCTTTGGAATGTGCGATTCTGAGTGTACCGTTCTACTCTCCGCTTATACTTACGAATACGATTTGCCCATGCATACACTTTCTGTTTCAGGAAGTCGATGCGCTCTGCGATGCGGGATATATAGTCTGGGGGACTTATATCAGTCCCTGCAAATGCCCGCCTCACAAAGCGCATCACTCGCGGTCGTGTGTTACCTTCCCTGAAACAGGTTAGTTTGCCAATGAGTGCTCTGGCCGCACCAATACGTCGCTCAATCCTGCACTGCCAAAATGGTATAGCTGGTTTCGGTCGTGTAGCTCTGTCATCAGGAAATTTTACGTGAGCTACACGACACACCGTTACAGCCGCACAATACAGGATTGAGTGAGCATCAGTGAGGTTCTCGCAGTTGTCAAAATAGCTTGACAACTGCGAATCCAGAGCAGCCACCAGCGCCCTATTTTTATTATGCATGGGCAAACGAGGTAAGCGTGGTGTAAGTTCGGGTGAAATGTACCGATATTCCCGAATCGCACCCTCCAAAGTACTCCTCATTTCCTCACTGCACTGGGTACTTACATTAGTAGCCACGTCATTACTTTCCTCGTTAACGCGATTAATTAGTTGGTGGGGCTGCGGTGGTACCACAGCCTGCGACGAAGAGGTAATGACTTGGCTACTCTGCATTTCAGTTCGTAAGCGATCAAGTACGGTGTCATCCAACATACGATTACGTTGGATAACCCGCACCTGATCCGACAGTCGTTGCGCCGATACGTTGACAGCTGGCTCAAGCACCTGAAACAGAGAGAGCATCCGAACACGGTACGCGGTCAGGTTGTTTCCTCCCTCTGTAGCCCCATAGTATGAGCGCATGACGTTTTCATTGATGGATTGAGTCCATCGCATGCGCTGCACACTTCCGCCGGGAGCTGGGACCCTATCAGAGGCCGGTGGGCCCCGAGGTCCTAAGCCGTCCGGCGGCCGGTGTCTTCCTCGTCGACGAACTGGTGGAGGCGTCGTGGGCGGGGAAAAATACTCGTCGCTCGAGCTCGACGCAACTGCCACGGCCGGTGTCACAGCACTCACGACGAGGCTGGGTTCCGGCGGCGGCGAGGCGGAGCTGAGCGACGAGCCCGGAGGTGGATGGCGTGCGTTTCTGGCTTGAGCTGCTCTAGTCAACATTTATTTTGTCTTCATTTCATGTTTTGTTTATTGATTTTATAGATGACATTTGTCATTGATGTCATCTTTTTTCTTTGTGGTTTTATTTAAACTATTTAGTCGCATTTTGCACTGGAAATCGGTTGATGAGGGTCAGGTATTGCAACTTCAGATGTAAATATTTGTAAAAACTGTTAAAAATATTTCTTTTTGAATAAAATTACAGGAGGAGAAATTGAAGCAGTTGTCACTTAGAGTGTTGCCAGATTTTTCACATTATTTTATTATTACCAACATTTATTAATAACATTATTTTGTTATTTATTAGTTTACTTGATATGTATATGTGTATTAGTATCCGTATAAATATATATGTTTTCGAAAACAAATAGTTTTAGATATAAATATTTTTGTACCCTATCACAATGTTGTCGTATTTTATCCAAAAGTTGACTGGTAGAGAATGCCTTATGGCATTAAGTCCGCCTATGTACCACTATTGTACATGAAGTTTAAATAAATAATAGTACATTACTGCCGCCGTGCCGCGGTCTATAATGACTACTTTGCTGGTCGCGCTGATGATGGCCGACAGCGCAGCGTAGCGCAGCTCCAGGCCGACACGCGCGGTCAGCGTGCAGCACTTGATGGACGAGCTGAGATAAAGGCCGAGACCGTAGGTCGAGGCCTTTACAGCGAGGACCGCAAGGGCTGCAATGATGGCCAAGCTGAAAGGCCTAGAGCGTAGCTAGGCTAGCTCGAGGCAATCATAGCGTGACCAGCGAAGCAGTCATTGTGGGCCAAGGTTTGTATAGTGCTTTACTCAAAAATGCAAGTACCTAATCTAAATAAAACCAGCAAGTAATTTAAATAAAAAATATATTAATTAACTAGAATTTTAATTAAAATGACAATTATGAAAAGTACAGTTACTAAAATTCAACACCGACTTTCCCGGTTTTATATTACTGATAGTTTGCGATAATTCTAATGCGGTGTTTGACTGCTGGATTATTTCTTCATTTATTACTTCATTTAAATCTTTTTTTTTACCTTTAGACGTACAAACAGCTGTGTTTTAAATAAAATCTTTTTGGAATTGATTTTTTAAAACGTTGAAACGTCAAAATAGCGGTCGGCAAAACATTGCCGGCCTGTTAAGGCGGGTCCAGACATGTATCATTTGCCCGATCCGATCACCGTATCCGTATCTGCGTATTGTATCAAGCCCCGTATTAAGTTTTGGACGCCTCCGATTTGCTCCGTATCCGTATCTTCACAATAGTCATGATCGCGTATCAAATTGCCCAGTTCAGTTTCTGCTCTCGATCAAACATGTCGTCGCAGTTGGTTGAAGTGTACGAGAATTTAGCAATTTCATGTGCCTGTTTTATTGTCATTCACAATATTCTAACTTCAAAACCAAAACAGAGACGATGGTGGCAAACGGAATTATTTAGAAACAGATACAGACTTGGAGGAAGAGCTTTGATGAGAGACCTAAGATTTCAACACATAAGTGGTAAATACAAAAACTTCACCCGTATGGCACCTAGTGACTTCGAATATTTGATAAATTTGATTGGCCACAAAATTAAAAAAACGGATACTACATACAGGAAAGCAATTTCTGTTGAAGAAAGATTAAGTATCACTTTGAGATTTTTAGTCAGCGGAGATTCCTATACAAGCCTACAATATTTATTCAGAGTTTCGAAACAATCGATAAGTGTTATAGTGCCAGAGACCTGTCAAGCTATCGTGGAGGCATTAAAAAACAACATCAAGGTAGGATATTTTTTATTATAGAAATAATTATTGATCCATGCCATCAATTATTTATAATTTTATAAACAATTATTGTTTATTACTAATAATTGATGTCATGGATCAAATCACGAAAAGAATCTTCGGAATCCATCGACGAATCATCCACTTGAGTCACTGGACAATGTGCTTGATTTTCAGTCATGTGCGGGGCTAAACTTTGTGCTCTGTTTGAATAAGAAGAATTGACAGACATTTGTGGAGTTGTAGTCTCAGCCATGGGATACGTAGATGACGGAGTGGAGTACCCGCGCTGATATTCATATTGTCCACAATCAGCGTTATATAGGATGTTGTTTATTTGATGTTCCACAGTCATGTAGGTTTGCTTGGAATAACCCCTAAATTTGCTTGCCAAATAATTAGCGTATAGCTGATACTGGTCTAATCCAGAAGCGGGTGCAGTCGAAGCAGTAGCTACCGCTTTAGCAGCCGAAGCTGATGATTTCAGCAAATCAAATGCCGATTGCAACATTGGGTTCTGGTTCGCGACGTATTTTCTCTTTTTCGGAAGTGGAGATTTGAATTGCGATTTTGATGAATTCTTTGCATTATCGGTTGTTTGGTCCGATTCAGTGCTCGCGGTGGAACGGGGTTGTTTATCTTGTGACTGATCATGATAATAATAATAATAATATAATAATAATGTTTTATTGGTTAAAAGGTATTTGTAGTTCGTACATATTAGAGTTACATAATTATGTAAGTAAACGTAGTACTTAAACTAACAAATATTTGTATGGGGTGAACTACTGTTCTCCTAGCTAGGTAGCTGAGCAACCTGTATTAAGGAGAGACAGTTTGCCATAAAAATCATAAGTGGTAGTGCTACGTGATGTCTCGAGACTCAAATCATTAATTAACTTACATAGGTACATGGTACATTTTATCATCGTTGTTTACTAGAAATCTATACATATAAAATTAATACAGAAGATGGTTACAAATTCGGAGAGAAAAAATAAGTATAAAAGTAATAGTAAAAATTTGATAGTTTTATGTAAGACGTGATTGAATATGTAAGTGTGTGTGATGTTTGTGTATATGTGCATGTGCGTGTGCGTATGCGTGGGGTGTGTTGGGGTGTGTGTGTGTGTGTGTGTGTGTGTGTGTGTTTGTGAAATAACTATTAGGTTATTAAACGGTTATGATGTGCCAAAAACAGGAAATTATGAGATGGTTTTTAAAAGCTCCTCAGTCTCATCATAGGTTTTTGAAAGAAGAAAAGAACGGACAGCAGTTTTGCATTTGGAATATGGTAGGGTATAAATAGGTAAGTTTGCGTTGAGTCTGTTATACAGATATGGACCAAGGTAAAAAAAGAATCGTTTGGTGAATTTATAGTATGGTGATGGAATAGTGCAGACCATATCTTTCCGTCGTTTCGAGACTGTAACAAGAGGCGTTAGTCGGTGTTGTAGAAGAATGGTCTGCAAAACAAAGTGTTGTCTAACGTTAAGGACCTTCCAATTTTCGTAGAGGGTTGTTGTTGGGTACATTATTGGTTTAAATGTGGCTACCTTTAAAATAGTTCTGTGGGCTGTTTCTAGGTGTTTCATTGTCATCTTAGCAGCGCCACCCCAACATGCAATACCATACGTCACAATAGATTGGCATAAAGCATAGTAGACAGTACGTATTACAGCTGACGTGGCAACGTGACGTAGGTTTTTAAAAGTATAAATAAGTTTTCTAACTCTGCTTGTAAGAAGATTTATGTGAGTTTTAAAGTTAAGAAATTGATCTAATGTTATACCTAGATATTTTATATTGTCAACGCGAGTAATTAATGGACACTGACAGGGTAGAGCTGTCTGAGAATGTGTGTGGCAGGAGTGAGCTTTTATGACTATTGGAATTTCGGGTTGTGACTTAGATGAGATAGAAAAGGTTATAAAATTTGTCTTTGATGTGTTTAATGTGAGAGTGTGAGAAAGTAGCCATTCGTTTGCAGAGATGAAGCCATTTTGTGCTGAGTTTTGAAGCTCAGACCATGTGTTGGCTGAGAAGGTAAGAGCAGTATCATCTGCAAACGACACAATATTAGCGTTACTGATGTGTAAATTACAAAGGTCATTAATAAAGGCAAGAAACAGGGTCGGTCCAAGGATACTGCCTTGTGGCACACCGTAACAAATTGGAAGATCATCACTTGTATGTTCACCTATTTTGACCAATTGTTTTCGATTTGTAAGGTAACTGTGAAAGAACTGTAACTGTGAGCCTCTGATGCCTAATTTTTCGAGCTTATTTAAAAGTGTTGAAGTCGGAATGGTATCAAAGGCTTTGGCCAGATCGAGGAATATGGTGAGAACTTTTTTGTGGGAGTTAAGTTTATTCACAATATATCCCGTTAACTCCTGTACCGCGTCAGTAGTACTTTTGTTCTTTCTAAAACCGAATTGCTGAGGAGAGATCAAGTTAAATTTTTCGAGGTACTGTACTAGTCTCTTGTTGACCAATCGCTCAAGAACCTTCGATAAGGTAGTAAGAACTGCGATGGGCCGGTAATTAGTTACAGACTTTTTATCCCCACCTTTAAAGATTGGGTGTATGATCGCCTTTTTTAATGAAGTTGGAAAGGTCGAAGTTTGGAAACAGAGGTTAAAAATGTAATTTAGTACAGGCGCTAAGGTGGATGAATATCTTTTTAATATAGATGGTGAGATGCCATCATATCCGGTGGCTGCATTCGTTCTGAGAGAATGAATCACAGATATAATCTCGTTTGGATCTGTTTCATCTAGAACGAATGATGATGACGAATTAGGGCTTTGTGACATGGTTGGCTGTGCCAGGGGGCGTGTGTGTGTAATTTTGTTGGCGAGGTTCTTACCTAGTTCAACATAAAAACTATTTACTTTGTTACAGGACTGAGTAGGTGTGTCGTGTGATAGTAGATGTGTGGATGAATTTCGTGTTTTTGGTGTGTTTGTGATTCTCTTTATAGTTTCCCAGAGAAGTTTTGGATTATTACCAGCCTTATTAAGTTCTTCACTATCATACTGCCTTTTAACTTTTTTTAAGATTTTATTACAAAAATTTCTGTATCTTTTGTAGCTAATTTCGAGAGTAGTATTACCAGGCGATGTTTTAACTTTTTTGTGTAGTGAATCTGTGTTTCATACAACGTAGCAGCCCAGGCGTGATCCATGGTTTTAGAATTTTTTTCTTAGCTGATGATTTAGATACCGTAGTGCTCTCGGAAATAGCTCCATTCAGAACATTTATCAGAGTGTCGGTAGCAATATTAGCATCTGATATTGAATAGATGGGCGTCAGGTCCATTTCTTCCATTGATTTGTCAAGTTTAACAAAGTCTACTTTTGTAGAGGTAGTGACAACATTGTGTTCGGGTTTTTTAAGATACATGCCCAGTAGCGATGAGTAGTGGTCAGTTGCTGTTGTATTGAAAACAAGTGAGATAGTTGATATTTTAGTTTTTAATATGATATGATCAAGGCAGTTGAGACCTCTGGTAGGTAAGGTATGAGCGGGAAGAAAACCATAAAAGGCTAAGATATTGAGGTATTCTTGAGAGCGCGAGTCAAGAGAAAGTGGTTTTATATCTAGATTTATGTCACCAGTAAGAACAACTGATTTAAACTTTGAGAAAGTGGGTAATATGTCATTAAGAGTAGAAGTAAATGTATTAGTGTTTGTATTTGACGGTGACCGATAAATGCAAAGTAAAGCTATATCTAACCCCACCTCTAGCGCTAAACCGGTGGCGCAATTATTTAAAGATAATTCTGTGCAATTACAGTTAATTTCAGTTTTGACATAAACCACGACACCATCGCTTTGGTTTAAATGTTTTGTGGTGCGGTACATTGTATAGTTATCTAAATAAGGGATGTTGGTGTTACTAGAACACGAAAGCCAGCATTCTGTTAGAACTATAATGTCACAATCTATAGGAATTCTTTGAAGAATCGTTTGTAAGCTTAAAAAATTACGGTTTATTGATCTTATGTTCTGTGTGAAGATTTTAAGGTAGTTTTGTGGTTGCCTGATGTAGAGTTGTGCCTGCTCTGGACTACAGGAATACGATTCAGATACAGAGGTTAGGTCAATGTTATCCATGAGTGCATTGGTATTATCAAATTGGTATGATCTTCACCTATGTCGTCATTTTCCTCATTTTCAGATGTATTATCCTTCAAAGCGCGGTCTTGGTCTTCCTGCAAGCAAAATAAAATAATTAATATATTTGTTACAGTTGCCTACATCGCATCAAGAATGGGAGAAAATTAGTTCCGAGTTTCAAAACTGTTGGGACCTTCCACACGTGGTTGGTGATGGTGCTATGGACGGGAAACTTTTTAGTATTGTTATGTTAGCTTTAGTTGATGCTTCATATAAATTTATATTTGTCGATGTAGGGTGTCAAGGGAGAATTTCCGATGGAGGTGTATTTAATGATTCCATTCTCAAGGAAAAAATTTCAAACAACTCATAAAATTTTCCATCTCCGAAACTATTAGAAGGAACGAATAGCATTATACCATACTATTTTGTAGCAGACAGTGCATTCCCGTTAGGTATCCATATGTTGAAGCCATATCCAGGTGTACATCCTAAAGGATCATTAAAAAAAACATTTAATTATCGATTATCAAGAGTTCGACGAGTGGTTGAAAATGCTTTTGGCATTTCAGCTAGTGTTTTTAGAGTACTACGAAAGCCAATTCTACTCCAACCTGAAACGGCACAACTGATTGTGATGACAATATGTCATAATTCACAACTTCTTAATAAAAAGTACTAATTCTGCTAAAATTTATGCACCACCAGGTAGTATTGATAGTGAAGTAGAAGGGTCAGTAACAATGGGAAGATGGCGTCTCGAAAATAACGATATAACTTCATTATTGCCTATCACGAATACCCCACGCAGACCTTCTTTGTCGGCCCAGGTAATGAGGGATAAAATTGCTGAATATTGCTGTACAGTCGGAAAATTATCATGGCAAGATCATATGAATTAGACTTAAGGTGTGTCCAAATATCGAGCGGCAATCGAGCGCGGCTGCCGCGCGCGGCCCGCCGCGCTGTGATTAGACGACTGCCGCGCGCGAACGCTTCTGGCTACCTGCCGCGCGCGAACATTCTTAGTAAACATTCGGCAGTAATTGTGTTTGGACGTATTTCTGCGCACAAACATGGACAACGAAACATCGATTCGTTTAATTGAAATGTATGGATCTTTTAAAGAGGGGATCCTCGACAGAAGGAATATATAAAAATGTTGCGACTAAAAGTTGTTCCTCAAAAAACGATCTACATAAATGGTCAGATATAATTTTTTCGTAAAATGATAAAAAAAAATTACATCTAAAAATATTTTTTTTTTCTGGAATTTCTGAAGATTTTCACTTATAACTTTTTTATTTATAGTTCTACGACAAAAAGTTACTGGACCAAAGTTGTAGAGAATTTAATTTGCAACAAAAAATGTTAACAATTTTTTTTATCAATTAAATAGTTTAAGAGATATCGTAAAAACCATTTCAACCACTATTTTCAAGATGGCGGCCGTGGGACAAGGGTTGCGACCCCACAAACTTGTTTTTAGCTTTACACTGACCCCCCCTACACATCAAAAAAATAAAATTGCGTCCTCTAAAAAACGCAAGGTAAGGCCTAAAAAATGTAACATTTCAATGGACTAGGTAATTAATTTCATAATTGATTGACTCAATATTCTGTAACCTCCGTTGAAAAAGTGGTTTCATCCAGCATTTCCTCGTTAAAATATGTTTCTTCTTAGCTCTTTTACGCAATTTTTTAATAATAAGCAGAGCTACGACACATGCGACCGCTTTCATTTTAGTTCTGATGCCAACTGAAGTGCGCGGCATGTCTTGGTTGTGCCGCGCAGTACTGCCACGCAAACATTCGTTGGCTTTGTCCAAACTAGAGCGCGGCAGAAATGTGTCCTACAAATGCCGCGTGTTGCTGCCGCGCTCTTGCTGCTCAATGTTTGGACACACCTTTAAAGGCCGTAGCATATGCCGCCGCGGCAACCACATGGTGTCTCCTAATAAAAAAATTGTTTTAAAAAAAATCAAAGTCAAAATAATTAAAGTTAAATGTAATAATGTGGTTGTGCTGAAGATACTCACAGTATTAATTCTCGGGCGAGGCTTGTTTCTGTCCATCAGAAATTGCAAAAATTTGAAAGCGAACCAAGAAGACTGGTATACTTCATCAGCTCCTATAATTTAAAATTATGCAATGATTACTACTACGATATAGAAATAAGTATAACTATTCTAATCCCATCACATTCAGAGTAAAGTTTTTAATTTCTGGCTTTTTCTGGTATTAGTGTGTAGTTAAATTAAAAATAATAATAACATTTTTTTTATAATGTGTTTATGTTTTGTAATTTCATTTAATATGTATTTTACTTTTATATCCATATTGTAAAAAACTTAATCTAAGATTAAAGATAAATAAAGAGGAATAATAATAAAATAATAATTATATCTATTGAGTTTTCATGAACGGGTACAAGTAGAGTGCGTGCAAAATAATGCCACTCTGTTCGTCGACCGGGGAGGGGAGGGCGGGCGACTTGTGCGAACTTCACAAACCAGCATAGATTTTGCACGCACTATATAGCAGTATCTACTTACCTTTTCCTGTTGTGCTGGTTTTAGCGATTTTTGATTTTTCACGGCGAAGGGCAGCCAACAAATAATCCATCTTTTTCTTCAATTCGCCAACTGGACACTCCATTTCGACGGAGAGTTCATCCCAGGCCTCCTGCTTCAGATTCCTGTTGTAATAGCTTTTGTGGCTGGGGTCCCATAATACTTGCTTTTCTTTATAGGCCTCGATAAATTTAATAACATTTTCATTGTTCCAATTCATTGTTTTTACTTCACGGCAAGGACTGAAAATGACGCGCACGTGCAACCGACCGAGCGTCGCGAGTGACGCGTCCAGACTGACCCACGTCCGTATCTGTATCACCTTTGATGATCGGACAAAAACCGACATGACATGGGACGGGCCGTATCATAACGGCGTATCGAGATCGCGTATCATTACCCGTCCACATATGCGATCATGATACGCGTCGACGATACGGATACGGTGATCGGATCGGGCAAATGATACATGTCTGGACCCGCCTTTAGAGTGGCCAGCAAAACTTTGCCGGCCGCTCCTTGAAACAGAACGGCAAGGTCGACTTTGCTCAAACAAGGTTGTCAAAATAATGACAACATTACATGCATTTTTGAGAAAATAAACATTAAGCTGTAACAGCAATTCTTAACCTTGGTTTATTGTGTTCGTCCAATAATAAGATTAATTTGTGTTGTCTGATTATTAACAATTTATACTAACAAATTAATATAATATTTTGTCCTTACAGGTTACTCAAACAGATTCAGTTTTAATTAACCGTACTAAACGCTGTATAACCGGTCAACCTCAGAAAATACACTTTGTTTCCTTCAACCTTGACATTGGCAGAATCATCGATAAAACGATGGAGCCATTACTATAAAATTGGATTGGATTGGATAGCTAAGTTGGTTAACCCCTTACCGCATGTAATTTTTTTTTTCGGGAAAATATACTTGGAAGTCCTTGACATGTACTAATAAGTTAGTTCAAGCAGTTTTCTGAAATCTTAATAAGTTTCGAAATATAATAAAAAACTTCAAATTCCCATAACTGGCATAATATGAAGTAAGTAACTAAAACTAATTTGGCATATTAGGCATATTATGCACTGCAGTAAAGGTGATTGAGACTAATTGCCATAACTGGCATTGCATACTATAAAAGTAATTTTGAGTCAAACGTCAGTACAAAATAAGGTTAGAAAATAATACTCAGATTTAATGAAAATAGAAAATAAATTTAATGAGCTCAGATGCATTTAGGAACATCACACTTTACACTTAGTATCTATACCAACTAACACGCTAACAATTCACCAGTGGCGCAGCATAGATTTAGTCTCATAATTTTACCTTACTTACGTAAGATGAAACAATTTAAAGCAATTCCTATCTCTATTTAGACAAAGGTGTATGTTACATTTCTCACATTTGAAATATGATTTGCCCGAGCAACTATACATTTTACAGAGTTGTCGTTCCTGTGCGTATGCTGGCAAATAAACCAAACCGTCATTGGCAATTTCGGGGAGAGGTAAATATATTCGTCGTTTTCTTCTTCTTTTTGGTTCTTCGGCAGCAGGCCTTCCGCGATTTCGTGTCGGCGTGTAAAATGTTTGGTTAGCTCTGGTTAATGCCTCGGCCCATACTAATTTAAAGTCTAGCAATGGCATGTAGTTCTCATGCGTTTTACGCCATAAAATCCAACTGTTTACACATGTTAGATCGATCAAATGGAAAAGTATTTTGTGGTACCACTTCTTGCTCCTCACTTTGATACGATAGTAACCTAGCATGGAATCTAAAAGGTCAACACATCCCATATACCGTAAAATGCTGCAACTTTGCCGTAGTTTTATAGTAACATTGATATATTTCGAAAAAATACAATCAATTTTCACCCTTGTTAGGTTGGGGATAAAGCTTATATTAATGGTCATTGGGAGTGTACTTAGACCTACAATTACTCTGTTTCATTTTCGAAATATAACAGTCATACCCCCGAATACTGAAACGTCAATCAAAATTTAAGGGCTGCTTAACATTTGAGCAGCTCTTAAACTTCAGATTTTGTATTGTCTAAACTCTATTCTACAACAAACTCCATCTCTTAGTGTGAGGTCTAAATGTCCTGCCACCATTTTAGGGGTTTATTTAGTAAAAATAAGAACCGGCGAATCAGATGAGCGCTTAGCATCAAAATTCAATATGTCTAGAAGAACATTTGAGAGAAAGCTACAAGTAGCTAGACAATGCTTAATTGATGATTTTATGCCGTTACATTTGGGCTTGGATCCTTTAACGCGAGATGATGTAGTAGCCAGAAACCTTTCGATCCCGAGACATATTTTTGGTGGTAACCAAAATGAAAACGGAATTTTTGTGATGGACGGAACTTACTTATACAGGGTGTGGCGTAAGTAGTGGTCCACCGTTCAGGATTCGATGAACCAGATAATTAACTACAACAATTAAAAATTTTAGCCATTTTTACCCAAGGGTTCCGAAAATATTTCCTTTTTGTCTTTTATTTACGAAATTTCTATCTTTTTTTACAAATTTGTTTGTAGTTTCAACAAAAACCATTATTTTTTCATTTTGATTTCTGTTAATTACTGCTGAATACTGGAGCTATCATGATTAATAATGATTTTTTATGTAAATTTAGCTCTTTTGAAGAAAAAGTTGGTTCTTCTATAATTTTAACCCTAATTTTTACATACCATCCAAGTTCAAGGGTGATTTTTGTAAAAAAAACGTACTACACTATCAGTGCCCATTTATTTAATAATATGCCTACTAAATACCGATTTCAAAATGGTATCACTATAACAGATCCTATTATTTATCAAAAAGATATTCAATTTTAATTGAAGAAAAGAAGATTTTCATTAAACTACTTTTTTAAACTTTACTGCGTTAATACTTACGATATTTGCAAAAAAATACACTACAGTGTCAGTGCCCATTTAAAAAAAAACAAATCACTTTATTTATCATTTATTATTAATCTTTGTCATGATTACAATAATTAAAATTAAACAAAATGTTCAAAATGGCCCCCATTCGCAGCTATACACGCTCTGCAACGTCGAATAAACGACCGTTTAAGTCGTCGGGCAAACCCGCTTTCGCTGATTTCTCTAGCAGCTGCCTGGATTCTAGTCCTCAATTGGTCAATGCTTGTGATTTCTTTGCTATAGACTTTTTCTTTTAGGCAACCCCAATAAAAGAAATCTAGGGGATTTAGATCTGGCGAGCGTGGTGGCCACAATATTGGACCTAAGCGCCCTATCCACCTATTTGGATACGCTGTATCAAGGTGCTCTCGTACTCTAACAGCGTAGTGAGCGGGACAGCCATCGTTCTGCAGCCACATCTCTTCTTGGACTTCAGGAACGACACCTTCCAGAAGCGAGGGCAAGTCAATTTGCAAAAAACTTAAATATCTTTCTGCATTTAATGTTTCTGGCAGCTCGTGTGGACCGATTATCTGTCCGTTAATGATTCCGGTCCAAAGGTTTATTTTAAATTGATACTGTGATCTGTCTTGCCTTATGAGATGCGGGTTTTCTAGCTGCCAGTTATGCAAATTGTGTAGATTTAAATATCCATCTTTTTTGCAGGATGACTCGTCGCTCCATAGTATTTTATTAAAAAACTGCGGGTCTTCTCTTATTCTCCGTAGCATTACTCTACAAAATGTTACTCTCAACTGATAGTCTCTTGGTAGCAATGACTGTACCCTTTGATAGTGGTATGGGTACAGTTCATGTCTTTTGAGTATTCGATGTACAGATCTAGTCGATATGCCAGTTCTGCGACTTAAGACACGGACCGATGTTGAAGGATCTTCTGTAACTAAATTCATTACCTCTTCATCATTGTGTCGTCGCGGTCGTCCTTCACCTGCACCGCCTACGCCTGTGCCAGGTATCCTTCCCTCGGTGTATGCGTTATGCACTCTCCCAAAAACTCGGTGGTCTGGATGTCTTCGATCGGGATATCTCTCCCGATAAAGTCGAGCTGCTTCTCTACCGACACCTCTGCATTCGCCATAAATAAAATGCATGTCAGCATATTCGCGCGGTGTGTACCGAGACATTTTTTAATTGTCACTGCACTGCACGTTTGTCCAAATCGTTGAGCAAGCCAAAGTCACCAGTACACGTAGCCAATATCGCAGAGATCACCAAAACAACAAGTCCAATCAGTAGGCAAATTAAACAGAGTCCGGGGGCAGGCAGGGGTAAACAAATGGCGGAGGTAAACACAGGCAGAATAAAAACGAAACGCATACGACGCACGACACGAGTGACGAGATCGTACTAAATCATTTTGAGATTTCTGAAGATTTCAACGTTAGTAATGAAAGAGATAGCAATACCCTACCATATCTCTTCCTTATCACTCCTATTGTGCGTAACTGGATTGCGAGAGCTTCAACCGGTTTTTGTTAACAAAACAAACATGTCTCAGGTAAAAAAAGGGTCAGGGTTTTTTTACCTGACATGTTTGTGCTTCAACACAAATCACATTTGAATTGTAAAAAGTTACATTGTATCCGTTTTTTGAGTTTTAATACGTTTTGTAATAGTATTAACGCAACAAAGTTTAAAAAAGTAGTTTCATGAAAATCTTCTTTTCTTCGATTAAAATTGAATATCTTTTTGTTAAATTATTGGATCTGTTATAGTGATATCATTTTGAAATCGGTATTTAGTAGGCATATTATTAAATGCATGGGCACTGACAATGTAGTACGTTTTTTTTACAAAAATCGCTCTTGAACTTAAAGGTGTGTTAAAAATTAGGGTTAAAATTAGAGAAGAACCAACATTTTCTTCAAAAGAGCTGAATTTACATAAAAAATCTTAATTTATCATGATAGCTCTAGTATTCAGCAGTAATTAACAGAAATCAAAATGAAAAAATAATGGTTTTTGTTGAAACTACAAACAAATTTGTAAAAAAAGATAGAAATTTCGTAAATAAAAGACAAAAAGGAAATATTTTCGGAACCCTTGGGTAAAAGTGGCTAAAATTTTTAATTGTTGTAGTTAATTATCTGGTTCATCGAATCCTGAACGGTGGACCACTACTTACGCCACACCCTGTATGTCCAAAAAAGTGCGAATTTTTTATTTCAAAGAAAGTCTTATAGTCTTCACAAATTCAGAAACTTGGTTAAGCCTTTTCTGGTTGTTTGCAGCGATGGAACAACTACTGTAGGACAGCATGAAAACGATTTATATACTACTCATAGGTGTGACCGTTTGACTGCTAGTCAATTTGGAATGGTGAGTTGTGTGGTGTGATAAAAATGTTAGCAGATAATTGTATATAAACATACATTTCTGGTAAAATTGCGGTATTTTATAGAATATGTTCAAAGAAAGTTTTGATTGTAAAAGTAAACACATTATACATTTATTTTATCTGGACTTTTTCTGTTTACAGGTTTGCAAACGCCGTATCACGACCCCATGTCACAATCAAGTAAAGAATATTCTGTATAAAAAGAATATTTGTACAAAAGACATGTTATATGGGCAGCAATATGAGAGTGTAGCAAAAAGTATGTTCATGCAACAATATAATAAAATTGTCAGGCCTTCAGGGCTTTTTATTGACGAAGAATTTGGATTTTTAGCTGGTAGTCCAGATGGTAAGTTTTTTATTTTTCAAACTTCAATTTTATATTTGTGTTTGGCAAATGTGGCCAAACATAACACTAGTTATAATTGCGAGAAACAAAGAATAACAAATAATAATAAGAAATATATTTAATTAATCAAAGTATGAACCATTGTTTTCAATGCACTTTTGCCATCTTATAGGTAGTTCATTGATCCCTTTACTAAAAAAACCAGTCGGACGGGAATCAATAAAATCTTTGAAGGCGATTTGGACTGCCCCATCGGAGTTGAATTTTTTCCCTTGCAAAAAGTTATCCAAATTGCGAAAAAAATGGTAATCTGTTGGAGCAAGGTCCGGGGAGTACGGAGGATGTCTAAGACATTCCAATTCAAGCTCTTCTAATTTGGTAGCCGTCTGTTGCGCAGTGTGTGGTCTGGCGTTGTCGTGAAGCAGCAGTGGCGTGGAGCGATTGACCAGCCTTGGTTGTTTAGCCGCTAGCTTTTCCATCATGGTTTGTAATTGCTGACAATAGACATCAGCTGTAATAGTCTGGCCAGATTTGAGAAAACTGTAATGAACAATACCGGCACTAGTCCACCAAACGCTTACAAGTAACTTTTTTGGGGTTAATTTTCGCTTGGGGCAGGATTTGGCTGGCTGGCCAGGATCCAACCATTGCGCTGAGCGCTTCCGATTATCGTAAAGAATCCATTTTTCATCACAGGTAATGATTCGGTTTAAAATACCTTCATTGTTGTGCCGGTTCAGTAATGTAACGCAGCAGTCGACGCGCGTTTGCCGGTTTGCTTCAGTCAATTCGTGAGGTACCCACCTTTCAAGCTTTTTAATCTTCCCAATTTGCTTCAAGTGAATTAAAACAGTTTTATCACTAACATCGAAGCCTGCAGCTAACTCGGACGTGGTTTGCGATGGGTCCGCTTCCACAATAGCCTTCAATTCTCCATTATCAACTTGGGTCTCAGGCCGTCCACGGGGCTTGTTCTGCAGGTCGAAATTTCCAGAACGAAAACGTTGGAACCAAAAACGAACTGTGTTTTCTTTTGCAACATGACCGCCATACACATCATTCACCCTTCGAGTCGTTTCCGCAGCACTAGTGCCACGGCGGAACTCGTACTCGTAAATAATGCGATATTTTAAATTTTCCATTTTGTAAAATGAGTGACGCAAACAGAAAAAACAGAAGAAAAAAAACAAATGAATGACGGTCATCGAAGCACAAATACATGAGTAAATAGCTGTACAAATTTGAATTTGGAATTCCTTACCAAAGAGGAGAAATTCGTGATTAAAGTGGCCAGTACGAAAAACGCCAATTTCATATGTAAGGACCTAATATTATTTATTGTTGACCAAAAACATATTTAAACACATTCAAATAATATGAAACACTGACTTTGTACTCATCACTGCCACGTATGGCGTAGGTAATTATTATTGTCACGCGATTTCAAAAAAATCACGGGCCGACTTGCTGTTTCTAAACTACCGAAAAAAGAATTGCGTTTTTAGGATTAAGAATTACTATACCTACCTACGATAAATTACAATTTATAGGTCTAATCAATAATATGAATCAAATATATACTAGAAAAATATTGCAATTTGAATAAATGAAAATGCATAGCAAACAAAATATAATACGCAAGAAAAACTGAGCGCTAATCATAGCGCGTATCTATGATTTGCGCCGAAATAAGAATGTATTTCCTAGCAGTCAAACAAGTGAACGAAGTTTGGCAACGCTTTTTTTCTCTATGTAGGTCAAGGTTAGGAAGAACGGCATCGTTGCATAAAAACTACCTACGACTATTGGTATTTATGTTGCCACACAACAATAGTAAGAAAATTGTGTAAAAAAACAAAACATTGATGGCTAAGGTCATCAGTTTTATGTTGTTTTTTTTTAACGGTTGGAAAGGAAATTATTAACCAATTATTGAAATTTAGATATTGATTTATCAGAATTTTAAGATCGTCTGCACGCCATCTAGCCTGATCATGGTGTAAACAACGCTTTTGGTTTGCTTGTCAATAGTTGTCAAAAGTCACTCACACTACTAAAGAAGTGTCAAATTTTTCCGGGATTTCAATAGTGTTTTTCTCAGTAAATAATGTAAGTTAGTGCCTAAAAAGGTCAGACGCGTACACATTTCATTGTATAGTAGTGATAAAATGATTAGTTTCAAAGAAAGAATGTCTGTGTTTAGTGTATAATTAGGGACAAAAATGTATCGACGGTCGGTTGGCGCTTCCACCTTAAATGTTTTTCTATGTCAGCTCCACCTTTGTATCCAATCGACACAAAACAATCACAAATAGTACACTTTACTTCTTGGTCATTTCTACCCTCAGTAAAAGAAGGATATTTAGATTTTAACACATCCGTGAATTTACAACGTTTTTTTGTTTGCGGACGCCATTATTACGATGCGTGTGCGACGAGAAATAAACACAAGTAGCTTTGTTTACATTATTTCGCGGTCTGTGCGATGCAATCTTGTGAAGGAGGGTAGCGGGCGCGGTGTCGCGCGCACCCCCTGCGCCCGCGCTAGCAGTGTACTTGCGTTCCGGGTCTTACGGGCTCAGTGCATGCGGCACCCGCCCGTCGCTTGCGCGGGCGACAGGACATGCAAGTATGACAAAAATCCGGTCTGACGTAAAATCCGGGCGGAGTCCGGTCTAACACGTAAAAATCCGGTCAAGACCGGCTTTATCCGGTCAGATGGTAACCCTCATCACGTCCATGTACCGTAAATTGTACACTCGCTCCTGTAACTTTCTATGCGCTCTAACTTCATGGACTTGTGTGTTATGTTGCTCTATTTATCAGGACTTGTCAACAGGACACCAAAGAATAGAAAAAATGGAAAACATGATATATATTTTTTTCTTTCTGAATGTGGGTAGTGGAAAAATCACAACTGTTTATTAGTAAAAAAGGCTTTATTTATGCAAAGGCACTTCAGAATAACATTTAAGACAGTACGTCTTTTTACATTTATTACAGTGCGTTGTCACTCTTTTAGCTTTAGCTCTCGCAATTTTTGGAAGACTTCCCTGATCGATAAGTTTTTTATAACACCCAACACATCGCCTTCGTACAGATATGCCCCTTACTTTGCCAATATGTTCTAAAAATGTGAAATCTTATTAGATCCTACTAGTGTACTTGAGGATGATGAAGACAGGCTTTGTCTAACGGGTGAACGTGAAGTCAAGAACATCTGTGGTTGCGCTTCACGTGTTCGCTGCTGAGCAGGTTCAATTTGCAATAATCTCTTCACGATTGCTTCGTTTGCCGCCAAAACAAATGGTGCAATTCATTGAAAATAAGCATAGAGTTTATCACTGCTATGGCCAGCAAATCAGTTGCAACTTTCTTGTACCAGATTAACGTTTTTCTAACAGGCGTGTTATAACTGGACAGCTGATCAGCAATGTCTATTCCTTTTTTAGCTTTGTTGTAGGTAAGTATCATATCAGGCTTTAGCTTTGGAGTGCGTGCTGTCGTCATAGATAGTCCTTTGCCGTGACAAGTCGACAATACACAAACATCTCGCTTGTCTTTCCATTTTAGAACAGTGATATTTTCATTTTTTTTGTTTGACGGCAATTTCTCCTACTTGCAAAGCAGCATTTGCTGCGAGAGGCACACTCGTGTAGTAATTATCCGTGACCATACAACGACCTTCATCTAACAGTCCTTCTGCTAATTTCACAACAATAGTTCCTGTTGTATCTAAACCAAAAAGCTGTTCGCTCTGCCCGCAATATATTTGGTATCCCCACGTAAAGCCTTCTACAGTGCATAACTTATATTTTTTGATCCCGTATTTATGAGACTTCGACGGTATAAACTGGCGAAAAATTATTCTGCCCCGAAAATGCACCATTGATTCGTCAACAACTATGGTATCCCCAGGCGTATAAATCTAGCAAGGGACTAATCTTGTATAGTCGATCATTTTCGCGTCGAGGCGCATCATTGTCGCAAAAATGCCAACATTTTAGTATAAGTGTGAATCTGTACGACATTTTGATATGATGAAATAATGGATGATAATAAATTAAATCCTTTTTCCAGTATGATTCTATCGTTGGGAAGGGTATTATACCCATTAGTAGAATTACACCAAGAAATTTTAGCATTTCTGATTCATCGACATCTGACCATCGTTTTTTGCGACTGTGTGGCTTTGCCGGTTCTTGTAAAAGCCGCGCGGCATACAAATTTGTTTGTTGTACCATTAGTTTTAGGACATCATCATCAACAATATTTCGGAAAATTGTAAAAAGGTCTGTGTTCAAATCGAATAGCAGATTTTGGCGAGTTGGTTCGTCGTGCCCTGTGAATGGTTTTCTCGATAAATCTTTTACTACTACCTGCCACTCGGACTTAAGAGACACTTATGGTTGTATTCGTCTTGGCCTCGACGTTCGTGAAGATACATTTGGTGGGTTACTGATGGTGATGGGGCTGTCTGGTATTTCAGATTGTGTAACCTCTACTTCAGCATTTTTATGTTGTCCACTAAGTATTTCAGAATATGCAGACTCACCCAATTCTCCACCATGTTGTACCTCTTTGGCGATTGCTTCGATTGTCTCTTCTTCACGTTCATCAATGTGCACATCAGCGTCTTCGACAATTTCCTCATGGTCATACACATTGAACAGTGTATCTTCACCATCAGAGTCCTCCAACACTCTCCTGATACCTTCATCGACTAAGTTCTGCATAGTTACCTAATATTATTCACACAATACAAATTGGCGCTCAAACGGGCAAAAAGTTTTGAATGTGAGTTGTCACTTTAGCCATATGACAGTTGACAAAATTCAAGTCTTTTTTACTTTCTCTCAATGTCAATTTGTGACCATAAACAAGAATATTAATAAAAAAGGTGCTTTTTATACATATTAGCCGTTCAGAAGCCCGCGGTACACGCTAAGGGCCTAAACACATAACCGCGTTGCGGCGCCGCGCCGCTAAAATCGGCAGTTTGCGTTGCGGTGTTGCGGCGTCGCGAAAAAGAGCATTTTATTGTCGTATGGTAGGGTATCCAGTTCCTCGTGATTTTTGATTGTGGATAGACGTGTCTCTGCCATGGACCGTCGTGAGAAACTTATTGCTTATTTGTTATTAAAAAGACATTACTCTGTTTTAAATAAACGACAAAGAAGATACTGGATACATCCATTTAATAAGGCTATGAATCCCGATGGCGAGTACTGCGAGATAGACGAAAATAAATTTTTCGCCTACTTTAGGAGTATATTATCATCATTTGAAGAGCTACTACGCGGGTTATCAAAATACAGGGTGTCCAGTAAATAATGGATAACCTTGAAATGGCTTATAGTAGAACTTATTTATGGCCGTTCAGAAAAAATATGAAACAAAATATATCATAAGTAGTACATAAGATAAGTTTTTTTTAAAGAAATATCTATTTTTTTTTGTTCCTTATTTTACTTTCTTGAACACTACGACCAGAAATGATTGAATTCCATCGGTTTTTGATGTTTTATTATTATACACTAACTATGCTGATAGATACATAATACATAGTGTGACTAGCCACTACAGATTTTTTTTTAAAATACACAAAGAACAATGGCAGACTTTCATACATAAAATTAGTTGAGAAAAAATAGTAGCGTCTATATATCAAAAATATCTTAAAATGTTAAGCATCAGTCCCTGAGTACCTATGTCAAAGATTTTTGTCTTGAGAGGGCTTCAAAAAAAAGATATTTAGATTTGAACCTTTTTAGGTTATGTCTTATGTCACTTGGAGAAAGGCATGAGTCTTGTGGTTGTTTGTTGTTGGTAAATTCTTAACATATTGTACCTACATAATTGAGCGTCTTTAGATCATTGTTTCTCTATTATATATTTGCATTATTACACATGTATATTTTTTAGCTTCATTGTAAAAGTCAATTAACCGTAGGTATTGGGTACTAACAAAATGTTTTTAAGTACCTACATAACTGGAGATTGTACTTTTATTACTAAAAAGTTGGTCCGGAACGTTTCTCTAACAGTCAATGAATGCCTTAAAGGTGTTGATGAATGTAAAAAAATAGCGAAAAACGTTTGCCAGGATTGTAGCAAAACGATGTTGTCTCTGCCTACCTCTACGGGGAAAACATACATATTAGCAAACCATGCCGATTTGCCTATATGTATGCACCATTCATCATCATCATCATAACCACCCACAGCCCGACTTCACCCACTGCTGGGTATAGGCCTCTCTTTGCTTGTGTCAAGCTCCACGCTCTTGTGCCAGCCTCATCCAGGATATTCCGGCAATGGTAACAATGGTCAATGCATTCATCATACTTGTAAACAATAAAAATGAAACAATTTTTTTTATTTTTATTTTTATTCCTCATCATCTTCTCTAATAATTATAGAATCTAAAAATTCTGCTGGCGCTGCGATACTTTGTTGATGTCTGGCCCATCCCAAATACCACACTAAAGTCATAACATGGGCGCAGCACCCCAAAGTGCGCCGACCAACCAAACAGCTACAACAGTACTCTACTATACCGGTTCGGCCAGGTATATCATTTTCTATTAAAATATAGACGTAATACTGTCTTCTTGCTACATGGCGTGATTTTATTCTTCCTCTTATTAAGGTTGTGAAACTACTCCCTCTAAGACCGTATTCAGATGAATGGATGTGTTCACTACTAACTTCTATTCGGTATCCGCCATAGAAACGTATATGTTCGCCATAATAGGAGCGCGCTTGTCTGATCTGATACGTTCCCAGGGCGAATAGAATTAGTTCCGAATGTTCTAGTGTCGGGAAGTTTATAAGATTATTGCGATCTGCAGTAATATTCCTAAATTGAGATGTCCTCCTGTTCATATTTAAGTCTTGAACCATGTTTGCCAGATTATTTTCAAGACCCATTCTTTCCCTTATTATTTCTAATATTTCACTGGCATATATATTATCATGAAAACGAACACCAAACTTATTTAACAAAGCTGCGGCTATTTGAAAGTTCTGCATCATGTGTGGTAGAGACCGATGAAAATATTCTTGTCTTAATAGCTTGAAGTCTCTTTTTAAATGACCATTAACAGCCTCTACCACCCATCTACAAATTGTAACACAACGGCTTCGATTAGCTTGTTCTGTAGTTAGTTGGTGCTCGCCTTCTAGAAGGGAATCTGGCATACAGGTTCTATAACCACATCCTTCTAAAAAACTTATACTGTCCCTGAAACCCCGGTCAAGTATAAACACATCACCTTCTCTAAAATACGATCTTAAAGTAGAACCATCCCGAAAAAGATTTGTCATAATGTCAGCATCTGATGTGGTTGCTTTATATGGGCCATAACAATCAACAATGTATCCATCACTAGCAACAATCATAAAAGGTTTCAAAAGATTTCTATATTTGTGGAGGGAATAACTCTGCTTTTGAAACATATAATTTGAGCTCTTATGTATATACAGGGTGTCCAAGAACCTGGCGTCCAACTGGATTCCCACGATGCCCCAAGTTCTAACAGTACTCAGAAAAATATTTTAAAAAATCCACCCCATGTACTTACAGAATTATACTGATTTCAAAAAAAAAGGGGGAAATGAGCACCCTGTGACATACTTTTGAATGCTGTGACTGCTAATGCTGATAATTTCGATATTTCTTGGAGGTTTTGTAATCTAGGGTATTGCTGTGTCTAAATAGAATGTAAAAATAAAGTACTTATTGTACCATTTTAAAATAAAATATTATTTTAACTAAAGGTGATATGGAAAACTATTGAATTTCGCAACTTTGACCGACTGTAGTGTAAAAAAAATGTACCAAAATAGTATGGCAAGTGACGTCAAATTTTGACGCGTTTATTCCTCTTTTTAAAAAGGTATAATACTTACACATTAATTTGAAAAAAAAAATTTTGATAATATTTTTACTCAACAACCCAATTTTTACGAAGTGCCTACCTACTAACGGTAACTGTCGGACCCTTTCTTATCTTAGAAACTGTTATGTTACTACTATTATTTACTTCGGTTCCAAGAGTGAGCAAGAAGGAAATACACACAGGTAGATGGGTTCCCAGTAGAATAAAAGCAAAGAATGTTAGTTTAAAGATATTTTATTACAATAAATGTTCAAAATGTTGACCACCCGCGGCAATACAAGCTCTCACTCTCCTTAAAAAGGACCGCTTTATGTTTCGCGAGTAACTTTTTTGACGTATCACCTGCACTGCTTGTGTTATCTTCTCACGAAGGTCAGCGATGTCATTAATGGGCTTCGCATAAACGAGCTCCTTCATAGTTCCCCAGAAAAAAAAATCTAGCGGATTTAAGTCAGGTGAGCGGGCTGGCCACGGGATTGTTCCTGATCGCCCAATCCACCTGTTCGGGTATTGCTCGTCCAAAAACTCTCTAACGGATACGCGAAAATGTGCTGGACAGCCGTCGTGTTGGAACCACATATCTGGTGGGGTCTCTTCTAGTAAGTTTGGCAAATCATTTTGAAGAAAATTTAAATATGATTCGCCAGTCAAATTCTCGGGCATCTCAAATGGACCAATAATATTCCCACAGAGAATACCGGTCCACATGTTCACTTTGAACCGGTACTGGGATCTATCTTCTCGCATCAAGTGCGGATTTTCCACATGCCACTCGTGCAAGTTGTGTAGGTTCATGTAGCCATCCTTCTTAAATGTTGATTCATCTGACCACAAAATTTTGTCGATAAAGTTTTCGTCTTCTCGATGTTTTTGCAGGATTGTTTCACAAAACGCGACTCGGCTCGGATAGTCTCGAGGTACAAGACTTTGCACTCGCTTTACGTGGTACGGATGATATTCTTCTTTTTGGAGAATACTGTGTGCTGTGCTCTTCGGTATCCCCGTATCAGCTTCTATTCCTCGCACAGAGATGCTTGGATTTGCCGACACCGCCTCTAAAACTTCATCGCGTATGAAGTCATTTACGGGTCGTCCTTCACCAGCTACTTGATTGGGGAACCGCCCGTCACATAGTGATCTGTGCACATTAATGAAAACTCGATGGTCGGGATATCGCGTAGCCCTCGGATACCTTTCTCTGTAAAGTCTCGCTGCAGCTCGTCCATTACCTCTACATTCTCCATAAATGTAGTGCATATTTGCGTATTCTTGCGGAGTGTAGGTCGCCATGGTAGCACACACAAAACACAAACTGTCCAAACACAGGCAAAGGTCGTCGTAAAGAGTTCGTTTCAAAGTCCAGAGCACAAAGAGTAATCGAGTCCAATAAACAAAGCTTTAAATCGTAGTACGTGATCAATGGTAACAATAAGAGAGAGGTGCGTAGTAACGGCAGGAGGCAGTGACGCGTACTGACCGTACTGTTATCCTAAATAGCACGATCCCAGATAGCGTCACTATCTATCCCACTCGCACCTCTAACCTTTTTCTCCCTCACTCTTACCTGAATAATGGGGTACCATAAAGAAGAACCAGCAAATCGCAAAGATAGTTTGTCTTGCTCCCTCCTGTTGTAATAACGAATCACTATGGTGAGATGCATGCACATACCGTCCCTTACGGTCTAACCTGTTTTTTGAGAGGCCTGTTGTTATTTTTATGAGCATACAATAGTAATTCTTTAGAGGTTAGATTCAATTCGTCGTAAATTTTTCTTTCTAAGAATTCTGTAAGACATCGTAAAAATTGGGTTGTTGAGTAAAAATATTATCAAATTTTTTTTTTTCAAATTAATGTGTAAGTCAAAATTTGACGTCACTTGCCATACTATTTTGGTACATTTTTTTTACACTACAGTCGGTCAAAGTTGCGAAATTCAATAGTTTTCCCATATCACCTTTAGTTAAAATAATATTTTATTTTAAAATGGTACAATAAGTACTTTATTTTTACATTCTATTTAGACACAGCAATACCCTAGATTACAAAACCTCCAAGAAATATCGAAATTATCAGCATTAGCAGTCACAGCATTCAAAAGTATGTCACAGGGTGCTCATTTCCCCTTTTTTTTGAAATCAGTATAATTCTGTAAGTACATGGGGTGGATTTTTTAAAATATTTTTCTGAGTACTGTTAGAACTTGGGGCATCGTGGGAATCCAGTTGGACGCCAGGTTCTTGGACACCCTGTATATTAGACGTTGTGGGGCCATATCCAGCGACAACATCAGATGCTTCAATCCTGCGTCATCTGTTACAAAATGAAGAATCCCCTTGGCATTGGTTTTTAAGACCTAATGACATTTTTATATTAGATCGTGGATTTCGGGATACAATTCCTTCAATTGAAGAATGTGGTTATCTTCCACATATGCCCCCATCCAGAGGAAGAGGAGAACAATTGACGACGCCAGATGCCAATAAGTCTCGATTGATTACAATGTGTCGATGGGTAATCGAGGCCATAAATGGCCGTTTTAAAAAAGATTACAAAATATTTCGACATACTTATTTCAATGTAGCTATGCGAAATATGATGACGGACTTCAAAATCACGGCGGCAATCATCAACGCTACTAGACGTCCGTATGAAGATAGTTTGTACGTCGACCAGTTTATTAACATTATAAATGACAGAATCAATAAAGATAACGAACTGGCGCAATACGTAATTGAAAATAACATGAACAGACAAAGAGTTGCTTTCATGCCATTAGATGGAAATAATCCCGATTTTAGAGACTTCCCACAGTTAACCTTTGAAGAACTAATATTGTTCACATTAGGCAGCTATCATTTAAGACTGGCTAGGTCGTACTGCCATGAACACATGAGACCAAATGGTGTCTACTTGATAGAGCTCTATAGGCACCCGGGCATAATAAAAAACAACATATTGATAAGAGGACGAATTCAGTCGCGACATGTCAGAGCGCGACTATACTACACATATATTTTAATAAACCCAGCGAGACAAGGAAGACAATGTGTTGAAGATTATTACTGCTCATGCATACACGGCCGCCGAACCGTGGGGAGCTGTGCGCATATTGCCAGTATAGTTTATTTTTTATCCTGGGCTAGGCACCAAGAACAAGTCGAAGCCCCTGCGGTATTTTTAGATGAAATCACACTAGATATTGATCTCGCCGAATAAATAATGTAAATATAATTAAGCATTTTTTTTCAATATTCCCACGCCTCACAAGAAAGCGACCTTTACCATGATAATCTAGAAACATTTATCTATATTATCCTTATAATTTCATTTCTGTCCGCCGTGGGTTTTTCTCCCATACTATTTGCCCATTGACCTTTAAGTGGTACTTAAATTTTGAGTGACGTTTCAGTATTCGGGGGTTAATCACAGGCAAAGTTGGGCCACAAAACTGTAACATTGCCTGCTTCAATTTACGACCTAAGTACATCATTCTTGCACTTGAAGTTAACCCTTATTAGTAGGACTTAGGGATAAGAATTGCAAAATAGCCACTTTTTGCTTATACCACTAGAAACAACGCCAGGTAATGTTGTGATCGACTTTTCTGTTAGTTTCATACTTTATTTGAAATTGCATAGGGTTGTCGCATATACTGTGGAGTAAAACAACCTAAAATGTATTTAATATTGTTTATTATTATAAAACTGTATTTTAAAATTAAATGGAATTCACATTAAAATGAAGTATTTGGTTTGATTAATATTAGTAAGTACTTATCAAAATAATCGACAATATTTTTTTTAACAAAAATCTAAAAAAAAATTAAACTTAAAATTATTATTCTTAATGACATCACCTATTTATTGTTTTAGGTTTGGCTTGTTGTACCTATAATCGTTTTATCTCATTAAGGCTGGTGAATTATTCCACTTTCAACCTTATTATCAAAGACTTAAAAGTCACATGACCCGCCTTCATAAATTAAAAATAGGTAACCAACTACACATAGTAACAAAATAATCAACTATGGTATAAATCTTTATCAAAATTTTAAAACAAACTTAAACCGAAAACATTCTCATTGGTATTTTTCGTGCCTCTTTGTTTAGGTCTTACCTAGCTACAAAATTATCAAAATTGTAAATAAAGAACAGTCGACCGTAAGTCAGTAACAATGTCTTACTATAAGCTGAGCTGCCGATCGATTCTGTAAAAATGTCACCGTGAACAGTATGGTGGCAATCCATGGCATTAGTTGGAATGACAGCTCAGTCCTCCCTCACTTCACCTAAGTTTTCACGATAAAATGGTTATAGAATCTCACTGCTGTTCTGTGAGTATTGACACATACTTATACTAGAGAGAGAGCTTATGTTGATTCTAATAGCACAGTCAAGCGATAAAAAAGAAATTAAGCCGATTCGTACCGCTAACTAGCGCCACTATCAATTGCTTAGTTATATTCTAATCATAATATGACACTTTTTGGTGTCTTTAGTCTTATAATAATAAATGTTTTACACTGAATGTTATAACAATTTATAACATTCAATGTAAAATGTTTATTATCGGATTAATAAATATTAGACATTGGAATTTTGCAGTCTATAATAAATTTTAATTCACCACGACGACCAACTAGGGGCTTCGGGTGGGAAATCATCCTATGACTTCCCCCGCTCTGGGTGGAGACTTGTACTGACTAAAACCCACCCATGTTCCTTCTATTGCCCTTTACGTTCCGGGGCCGCGGTATCTCTTTCGAACAACCCGCAACCCCGGCAGGCGGAGGCTCTGGCAAGCCCCTCTGCTTTGCTGACTCTCTTTGAGGCGCGCGTGAAACACGAACGCGCCGTCGACACGGCCTGTCGTCAATCGACGGACGGACGGTGAGCTACCCATTGCTCACCGTCCACAGGCCCGCATCTACGGTGGCCGGAAGTCGTCTCGCGGCGCCCGGCGCCCTGGGCGTCTCCCGCGGCGGCTGGGTTGGGCAGACGTTCTCTCCCTCAAACGCCCGGCCACCTCCTTTGCTAGCATTACTGCTTCGCAGAAGGTGGTGACCGCTTCCCATTCCCTCTCGCTCCGGACCATGGCCTGAACCAGGGCCGGACGCGAGAGATCTCCGCCGCCGATCGCCTCCACGAGGGCACGGCGGTGCTCCGCCCAAGCTGGGCAGACCGCCACTGTGTGCTCCACCGTGTCCTCCGGGCGATCGTCACAATGGTGACACCCGGGCGCTTCCTCCCGCCCGATGATGTGCAGGAACCTCCCGAAACTTCCGTGTCCGGTGAGGACCTGCGTCAGGCGGTAGGTGAGGACGCCATGACGCCTCTCCAGCCACTCCTCAAAGAGGGGACTTACCGCCGCTATTGTGGCGTGCCCTGCACGGGGTTGCGACAGTCGCTCTCTCCATGCCACCATGAGATCGCACCGGAGGTCTGCCCGCCGAGCGGCAACTTGCCGTGGCAGCGGGTTTTCCCCCCGGTGTAGTGCCTCCGCGCGCCACTCAAACAGGCGCGCGAGGACTATCGCCTCCAGATCCCACGGTGGCAGTCCGGCAAGGAGGCTTGCTGCCTCGCCGGAGATCGTGCGGTAGCCCCGGACAAGCCGTATGGCCACCACCTTTTGGGGCGCGTTCAGGTAGTGGGCGGCGCGCCGCCCTAAAGAACGCGCCCATACCGGGGCCCCGTAAAGGGCCATGGACCGCACGACTCCGGCATAGAGCCTACGGCAGGAGGCGTTTGGCCCCCTCAGATTGGGCAGGAGCCGCTTGAAAGCAGCCCCCGTCCGCTCGAGCTTGGGAGCCAAACGTCGGAAATGTTCGACAAAGTTCCACCGACTGTCGAGGACGATTCCCAGGTACTTCATCGTCGACCCGACGCCGATGCGAACCCCTCCTACCGTCAACTGGGATCCCGACGGTGGCGTGTTTCCGCGGCCATGAAAGATCATGGCCTCGGATTTGTGCAAGGCCACCTCGAGACCCAGCAGCCGGATCCTCTATGCGACTATCGCAACCCCGCGTGTCATGATGTCGGCCGCCGCCTGGTGCGACCCCCCCTGAGCCAGGACGAGCGTGTCGTCAGCGTAGCAAACTACGCTGACGCCGCTGGGGAGGTCGGCGCGCAGCACCCAGTCGTAACCGATGTCCCACAGGAGCGGCCCCAAGACCGATCCCTGTGGGACACCGCACGACATCTCTCGCCGGTTCCACTTTCCAGAGCGACCGGGGTATATGACGGCCCTGTCCGTCAGATATGCCCCGACCACACGACGAAGATAGGTCGGCATCCGGTGGTATTGGAGTGCCTCCCTGATGCAGCCCCAAGGCATGGTGTTAAACGCGTTGGCGATGTCGAGAGACACCGCCACGACAACCCCACCCCTGGACACTGCAGCCCCCGTCGTGAGGGCTCTCACGCGCATGATGGCATCCACCGTAGAGCGCCCCTTGCGGAAACCATACTGGTGTTCCGCAAGATCCGGCCCCGTCCCCACAAGGTGCCCGACGAGGCGGTTTGCAATTACTCTTTCAAAGAGCTTGCCCACCTCGTCGACCAGCACAATGGGCCGGAATGCGGACGGAGAGTCCGCAGGGCGCCCCGGCTTCTGTATGAGGACCAGTTTCCCCGTCTTCCACCGAAGTGGGAACTGGCCTCTCTCCAAGCACGCGCTTAGGAGCCCTAGTAGTCGGGGCCCGAGAGCCTCCAGGGCCAGGACCCAGGCTTTGCCATGCAAGCCATCGGGTCCCGGGGCGGTGTTTTTGGCTTTCAGCCTGCCCACCGCCGCTCTCAGATCTACCCCAGTCACCTCCGGAACGTCGTCGTCGTCGTTGTCCTCGTGGTCCGCTTGTGGCACCGCAAGCGGCGGAGCCATGGGCGGAGGAGCATGCTCCCCTCGCGACCAACTAGGGGCTTAGGTAATTTTTTCTTAATATCGAGCAGTGTAATTACAGATATGTCATCGAGCAGGGGCCATGAAAAATCAAATCAAATCATTTATTTCAATTAGACCATTACAGGCACTTTTGAATGTCATGAAAACAAAAAAAAAAGATGCTGCTACAGTCCCAGTCACAAATAGGGATGCCAGATGTGTTCAAAGAAAAAACCGGACAATTTTTAATTTATTTTTTATTTTTTAATAGATAAATGTACTTTGTGTACTGGAAACTTACTAAACTACAGCCATTCTACTTTTTTATATATTTGGAACTCGACCCGACTGCTTTTAATAAAGTCTTATTGCCTCAGATGGCATCTTTAAATTCAGTGCAACTAACATTTATATTAAAGAAAACGCACAATTCACTTTTTACAGTTTGTACGGCGAGACGATTTCTTTCATCGGTCCATACATTTCCCATGACGCTGAAGATTCGTTCCACAAAAGCATTAGATATAGGAATACTACACACATACTGTACGATTTTCAATAAATTTGGCGCTGCTTCGTTGTTAAAAAATTTGCACCACATATTAAGCGATTTCCCTTCAAGTGAAGAGAACACACTTTGGAGTGCAGCTAGTTCTTCGTAAATGCTTTCAGGAGGAGTCTGCTGCTTCCATGGAGATATTGACCACAACTCAATCAATTGATTCAACGTGGGCAGTCTTCCGGCTTCGATATCTAAACAACTAAAAGCCTTATAATTGTTATTCTCGAAGGGATACCACTTCTGTATATAAGTAAATGCTCTTTGGTAAACACTTAAAGCATTTGTTGTAAATTCTTTTATTTGATCATCTGAAAGATAGCCTTTTCTAAATGCCATAATAATATGCACTTTCATTCCGAAATGGTTGTCACTTATTTTCTTGGTAACAGTGTCCCGGAATTTCACCATTATGTTATGCAGATTATATGCTGCTGTGGTATGTTTTTCTAACAACAGCAAAATTTCTTGAAAAGAAGCCATAAAATTATGAGTGAAATACAAATATAATTCACTGTAAGAGGGGTTGGTCTCATTTGTAATTTGGTCTTCTTGATCTGATAAGATAGCCCAAAGAGCCCTTGGGCAGTTGTCAGAACCTTGCTCTAAGAAGTATTTTTTCAATGGTCCCCCACGACGAAAGCATCCTATCGAGAGCTTTAAACAAGCTGAGCCACCTTGTAGGTACGTGACGTATTACATCTTTGTATTGGCTCTCGAAGAAATCAAAGCACTCCTTCAACTATTCTCGCTTTTTTGCAGAACAAGAAAATTCTGCAAATACTTTCATTACTATATTTTCGACATCAACAGGTATTACTTTCAAAGCATTTTTTGCGCAGTTATGAAATATGTGATCATTGCAGTGAGCGGCTATTATTTCATAATTTTCTTCAGACTTTATCTTTTGAAAAACGGAATTATTAACTCCGAAATTAACAGAGGCATTGTCCGCTCCATATGCTGTTACTCTACTCCATGGTAGCTGTGAATTTTCCAACACTTGACATAATTTTTCTTTAATAGATCTTGAATCTTCGAATGAGTCCTCGTAAAAGTCCAAAATTTTATGACAAATACCGTCTTTTGGTGAAAAATATTGAATCGCAACTGGAAAGAATTTTCTGTTTCCTTTATTAGAAGCATCGGTAGCGATGGCGAATGGAACTTCATTCTTTAAATCCTCTTGAACAAGTTCCATTGAATATGGAAATAAAACTTTGTTTATCAAAGCAGTACATTTAGTGCGTCCTCCAGTCATTTGTTTCACGATTTCTGAATCGGTAATAACTTACGAAATATGGTGCTTGATACTATGATAAACTTCAGCCAATTCGGCAATGCTAACTTTTTCACTTTGCGCGCTGCCTTTTGGAGTAAAGAAATAATTCATTCGCTGAGACATGGCTGCTGCACTTGTTGAATCTTTGTGCTTCTTTGACGTGGCGTGCTGTGTTAATGCTTTCACGCCATCATAAAGCCACTGTGAACGTAGTTTTACACAATTTGCAGTAGCCCTTTGTGTTGTCTTCGTCATATTTATTTAACCAAGAAAATCGCGATTCCCAGTCAACATTATAGTAGCAAGTTCTCACTTTCTTCGGTGGAGTTACAACACTGGTCGATGCTTCCTCGTCATCCATATTATTATAAAAACCAACCACACACAACACAAATAAAACAGCAATTATTTGTTGTACTTAATTTTATTGGGAGCGAGCGCGGCTTTTCTCACTTTAAACTTATTAGTGACTGAGTGAGATACGCCGTACGCGGAGGACACGGGCGGGGCGGGGTGGCAGGGGCAGGACGGGGTAGTAGCGCGGGCGGCGACAAGCGGGCGGCGTGTCGCGGTCCTACGAAACGCTCGTGCTGTTATAATGAATGTCGTTTATTTTATGACAATCTATTGTCCGGATTACCAAGAATTTTGTAACCGGACAAGCATAAAGAAAACCGGATTGTCCGGTCGATAACCGGACATCTGGCATCCCTAGTCACAAGACATAATAACTTGTGAAAGTAATGTAGTTGCCCATTCCAAAGCGTAGATCTCTATGGAGAAGAATGGGCAAGAAACTCCATGGACACTCTTTTAAATCATTATATTTTACAAAACCATGGATACATCATTCATGTTGAGATCAAAAATACATGTGAGAACGATGTAGAAAAACGAGCACATTAAGAGCGTCCAGAGTAAAAGCAAAAACAAGGGTAATCTATTCGATAAATAAATAAATTAAAACAAACCGTGGCGGCTAATAGATGACCAGTCACAATTGACAGCGCCCGTTTACGAACATGACGCATATATCAGCCCCATTCAGCTCAACCATTTTGAAGGGAACTAAATGACCCGACATACACGCCACCATCAGCGAGACATTTAAGTTAGTTAAAAATATCCTTTTGAATTTTTCTCAAATATTTCGTTGTGAATTCGTTATCTCTACAATGGATTATTTTACCCACATAATATTTGGCATTTTTGCTGTTCAAAAACTTAACCAGAACGTAGTCTCCAGTTTCTATTTTATCATTAGAAGACTTATCTTCCATTGAAACCAAATCGCTGCCATGAACGCTCTCTGTGTCGCTATTAGAGGGTATAAATGGATCATCATCGGAATCATCGTGTAAAGAATATGATGATGATATTGACGAACTGCTAGAATCGTGATCGTTTTGCTTATTTGATGAATTTAAAACTATATTGGAAAGTATTTTTATTTGTGTTCTTTTTTAGGAAATGGTATTTATTTTATCAACAGGTGACTTACGAAACAAAAAGCGGTCTTTTGAAATATGTAAGTTTTTGTCCACACAGGTGCTAGTACCAGGGAAAATAACAGAATTAACATTTGCCTCGAAGTCTTCAATGATTTCCCTATTATTGGAATTCAATCTGAAATCATCTGTAGAAACAGATTCTCCTGGTCGTGTACATATTTTTTTGTTACGTCCTTTTGTAGTGTTGCTGGTAGACGGTGACCTGCAGTCCTTCAAAAAATTTAATAGTGTGCGTCCACACTGAATGCGCGGTGACTGGAGCCTAGGCGGGCGCGGTGAGCGGGGGCGTGCGGTGGCCACAGTGAGGCGCGAGCACTTGTAGCGGTTCGACGTATATCAGGTGTTACAAACTATGGACGAGGATTTGCTATTTTTACTAGACAGTCCGATCCTGAGATGGGAGGTGTTGAACATTAGAGATGGTGTGCACAAATAAATAAAAACAGGAATAACTGGAGAATTTTTTAACTTATATGAAGAATTGAGATTATACCCTACAAAATTCTTTGAGTATACTCGAATGCCCGTGTCAACTTTTGACTACATACTAAGTAAAATATCACCTAAAATCACCAAAGAAGATACCAACTTTCGCAAAAGTATTAAACCTGAGGAAAAATTATTCATAACTTTGAGGTAAGAATAAAACAAGATTTTACTAAGCTTTGTATTTATATGTAGATAAGTACCTAGTAATCAAACAAGTAGGTAACTAAAAACTTGTAATAATCAAATTAATAATTAGGGTAGTTGCCAGTAGAATAACCTCCATAATTTTCCTCGTATCTCGGTTGAGAAAACTGCATCCTTTCTGTCTCGTCTATTATGATTTGGGTAATTTTATTTCGAATGCATAACTTTTGTAATTCACCAATTTTTTTCATTTGTGGCAGGAGACTCATAAAAAAATGATAATCATCACATTTCTCCGACTGGTCTGGACTATTTGACGCCATTTTCTGTTCAATAAGCAAAATTTTTTTTCTTTCACATTCTATAAGTTCATTTCTATAATCTGATGCCAATTTTTTGCGCTTTGATGCGTTTGTGCGACTGCTGCAGGTTGATGTACCTGGACTCATTACGTCAGCGATATTAGATTGCTCAGTTTGGCAAGACTCGTTGAGGGACTCCGAATCACTGTCATATAGATTTCCCGTCATAACTTCACGTGTAATGTCATCATTTATAAATTGCATAAGTTGAAAGTATGGCCACGTGCTCTCTATTTTATCACCACCGTCACCAGAGCCCGGCGTAGGGAATTTCTTCTTTTCTTTTCGAAACTGATCACGTAGGTTCTTCCATTTTTTACGCAGTTGTTTTTCTGTAACAATAACATAATATTTTTTTATTTCAGGTTTTTGTCAACAGGAACTGGATTTAGAGCACTAGCTTACAGTTTTCGTATGGGGAAAAGCACCATTGCGTGTGTAGTACACGAAACATGCCGTGTTTTATGGACTGAGTCAGTTCCTATTCACATGCCGATACCAACAGAACAACGTCTGAAAGCTATTGCAGAAGACTTTGAAGCTATCTGGAATTTCCCACATTGCATCGGAACAATTGATGGGAAACATTGCGAAATAAAAAAAAACACCTAAATCTGGTTCGGCCCATTGGTGCTATAAAAAAAGAAATAGCATTGTCATGCAAGCTGTGGCTGACGCAAAAAGGAAGTTTGTAGCAGTTGAAGTAGGCGGTCGAGGAAAGCAAAGTGATGGTGGTACTTTTATTGCATCAACATTGTTTAAACTTATAGAAAAAAAAATATATAAAATCCCTATGCCAAAGAGACTTACAATTTCTGACGTCATTGCACCCTACGTCCTTGTGGGTGATGAAGCTTATCCGTTAAAACATTATTTAATGCGTCCTTATCCCGAGCGAGTACTTAATAATGAAAGAAAATGTTTTAATATCAGATTGTCTACCGCTAGACAAACAATCGAATGCGCATTTGGCATTTTAACATGCAAATGGAGAATACTGCTTAAACCTATTGAAACAAACAGAAAAAATGCCTTGTCTATAATAAAAGCTGCGTGTATACTGCACAATGTTATAATGGATTTAAACGGCGATCTCGATCTGGATGTCTAACGTGTACTCTCTAACTTGCCACCATCTAATGATGAAAATCGTCACAGAAACCGCGGAGTCAATAATAATCCATCACGAAGAGCAAAAAATGATCGTATAAAATTCACAAACTATTTCTGGGAACAATATCAAAGAATATAACAATAGGTATATTATATTAAACTTACCTTCACTTCCAGGAAATTGTTCTTTTATTTCACTCCATAACTTTCTTGTTATTGTGCGATTACTGTGGTGTGGATGTTTGCTTTGCCATATAGGTGGTTTAGATTGAATTGCACTTATAAACAATTTAGTATTTACTGCCATTTTACGACAAACACAGATAGATGCACATCCGCCGAGCGACAAGACCGAACTGGTTTGTTACCCCCGCCGCCCGCGCATTGGGTCGCTTACTGACTAGGCCCGTAGTGTGGCCAGAACGCGCGGACAGAAGCATTTGAAAATTACGCGCGCTGTCTCGCTCAGTCCCGTCGCGCTAGGCTTCCGCCTTAGTCACTACAATATGGACGCAAAGGCGCGTTTCATATGTTTGATACTTCGCGCCCGTCGTCGCAATCGCGCTAGGCTCACAGTGTGGACGCACACATAAAGATTCGTCGATGGTCGTTTGTGGTTCCCTGTTTTCTTTATACTCTGGAAGTTTTCTTAATATTGCTTCTGGTTGTAGGGGTACAACCAGAGGTACCCGGGGGTATATACCTGTTGCCTTAAACCCATTCTTGATTATTGCATCTGAATTAATTTTTATTGTACCAATTAATGTACGGAGTAATTCTGGGAATATTTGTTTATTTAAGGAATTTGCTGATGGATGTCTGACTTTCCAATCTAGTAAAATATTTCTCCATGCTCTTTTTAACGGTCTAAAAAAACAAACGTCTAGGGGTTGAGTATCGTGCGTTGAGTTCGGGGGTAAAAAAACAAATCTTATATTGTTTTCCTGGCATTTAGTTATAATTTGTATATGTGATGACAAATTATCTCCAATCAACACCTTTGGTTCTCGGTCTTTTTGTGCCCAGGGTAAAATCATATTATTAAACCAGTCTTCGAAACAGTCGGTATCAAACCATCCTGACTTTGTTTTATTGAATATTGCACCAGGCGGCCCACATTCGCACCAATTGGTCCATAAATGCACAGATTTATATACTATATACGGCGGAAAAAGTTCTCCTGAAGCCGTGGCAGCAAACATAATTGATATTGCAGTTTTAGAATTATTCAAAATTTTGTTTGGGTATTTGGTTCCTCTTTTAAAAAATGCAATTTTGCGATCCTGGGTCATCAGATAAATTTGTCTCGTCATAGTTTACTATGTTATGTGGTTCAACATTCGCAAGACTTTTTTTAAGGTTTTCAAAATATTCCTCATATTCAGTTATTGTTTTAGCAGCGCGTGTAGTTTTTATATTTTGTGTAGATCGCAATGTTAATCTCCCTTTGTGGCGACTAAGAAAATCTCGAACCCACCTTTCACCCAGCAATTTGTCGTTAAATATCCAAGATTTATTATTATAAGCCAAATAGTTCTGTACGCAACTCAAGACGAGTCAGTGGACACCCATATTCTGCACAAATTATTAGGGCATTTGCTATTTTTCTTTCGTCTTCTTCACTTAACCTAACCGGAGAACCAATTTTTTCATATGAACTAATTTAACTTTATTAGCAATAGTTCGCCGGGGGATCCCAAATTGCTTTTCAGCCTGGTAACTTGACAAATTTTTATTTTTTACGAGTTCTACAGCAACATTAAGAAGACTATCTTCATAATCTTTATACCGCCTGGACCCTGGCTTTCTTCTGTTACTCATTTTGAGTCTAAAAGAAAGAAACCACAACTGAAATATTATCGTGCAGTTTATAGAAGCTGTTAGTGTAGCTACTAAATGTATCTCAAATGAGTGGTTACAACACATTTGAAGTACATTTTTAATTTACAAATGATATGCTTTATTTTATAACTAGCTTTTGCCCGCGGCTTCGCTCGCGTTAAATTCGGTAGCGCCTTATGCATTTGTAATAGCAACGCTAAGTTTTCCCGTTTCTTCCCTCTTTCTCCCTCATATCCCACTCTTTTTAAAAAAATAATAGCCTATGTCCGTCTCCTGGTTCCCAACTATCTCTGTACCAAAATTCATCAAAATCGGCCAAGCCATTAAAGCGTGAAGAGGTAACAAACAAACAAACAAACAAACAAACTCACTTTCGCTTTTATAATATTAGTAAGGATGTACTGCGACATGCATTTCATACCAACAGCAAAACCGTTACCAAAATTAAGATTTTAATTAACCCGACTACCGGAAAAAAAAACAACCCTATCTCACTCGAGATGATGTCGATATCACAAAATCTAAATCAATTCAGCCGTTTAGAAGTTATGGTAACAAAAAAGCCACAAACATACATGCAACCACATCCACATTATGAACGCTGAAAACATTACTCTCCTTTTTTGAGCAGTTGTGTAATCAACGTCGCTAGCGACAGCCCTAGCTCAGGCAAAGTTGGGTAGGGTCATGTATTGTACCTACGGACATTTCGGACTACCTGAACTTTCGAACAACCTCTCTCTGTATACAGGGTGGTTCAACTAGTGACGTCAATAATTTTTTTTTAGATTTCTCGCACCTGGGGGTATCCCAATGTACCCAATGCATGTACCGCGATTTTTCTTATTTTTCGAGTTATAATTTTTTTTGGGTATTTTTAATGATTTCTGCCAGCAAAGTTTCAAAAATGCATATCTTTTTCCGAGTAGGAATTTTGCAGTCGGTATTTTTGTGACATAATTGTGTTGAATGGTGTTTTAATAAAAAAAATAACTCAGCTTTCTGAAGTTACTTAAAGTTACTCAAAAAAGGCTTTAAAGTTGAAACTTTAGTTTTAGTAGGATTCAATTTAAAAATACAAAAAGGAGTTTCCATAGATTCTGACTTAGTTTAAAAACTCCGCATGCTTCTAAACTTTCAAAATCATGAAAAAAAAATGCACTTAATTAGCCTATTTCTGTTGTAATTAGCCTTCGAAGGCGGATAGGCCTAAAATCATTAAATACTTTTTATCATTGTTATGGTAAATTAAACTTAAGAATGTAATTTTAAATTAAATTCAATTGAAATTCCTGTACAATAACAGCTGTAGCATGTGTAATCTTAGGTATAATAATTTAGGTTTCACTACTAAGATTTAAAATGTAAGCAAGAATAAAAACAAAATTGGGAAATTACCCGTTATCCTTACTAATATTATAAAAGCGAAAGTGAGTTTGTTTGTTTGTTTGTTTGTTTGTTACCTCTTCACGCTTTAATGGCTAAACCGATTTTGATGAATTTTGGTACAGAGATAGTTGGGAACCAGGAGACGGACATAGGCTAGGCTAGGTTTTTTAAAAGAGTGGGATATGAGGGAGAAAGAGGGAAGAAAAGGGAAAACTTAGCGTTGCTATTACAAATCAATAAGGCGCTACCGAATTTAACGCGAGCGAAGCCGCGGGCAAAAGCTAGTAACAAATAAAAAGCATACATTACTGAAAAATTAAATTAATTACAGTACGTTTTCAAAACTCCTTCCTCCAACCTGAATACATAATCGACAACGTCTTAAAAAGTTATGTTTTAATTGTCTGAAGCTACTTGAATATTCTTGCTTTATTTTTCTTTCTGCTTGTATTTTTTATCTATCTATAATATGTATGTATTTATAAATTATATAAGTATGTATATCAGTTGTCTGGTTACCATAACACAAGCTCTGCTTAGCTTGGGATCAGATAGCTGTGTGTGAGTTGTCCCAGGATATTTATTTATTATTATTCTGCAAGTTTTTGCCTCAATTCTTCTTCGCTGTTGCTGTCCCTCGCGTACACCAGCTCTTTATAAAATCCCCGAATAAAAAAATCGATGGGGTTGAGGTCTGGCGAACGCGCAGGCCATTCAATCGGGCCTGCACGTCCGATCCATCTTTCAGGATATGTTGCATTCAAATGCTCTCTTACTCATGCTGCATAGTGACAAGGCGCGCCATCTTGTTGAAAAATCATCCTTTGTCGGGTCCGGAGATTGACATCTACTAACAATTCATTGAGATTATTTTGTAAAAAAGTTAAGTAATTGTTTCCATCCAACTGGCCGGTAATTCAAAGGGGCCAATCAATTTTCCATTTAGGATCCCAGAACAAAGGTTGACACTGAAGCGTGTTTGAAAATTTGAAGCCCTTGCCAAATGTGGGTTTTCTATGGCCCAGCTATGGTAGTTGTGCATATTAAATACTCCAGTCCTTTCAAATCGGGACTCGTCGGTCCATAATATTTTATTAAAAAAATCAGGGTCTTCTTCAGATCGTTGCAACATTGTTTGACAAAAAGCCACTGTTCTCGGATAATCAGATTCTTGGAGCTACTGGACGTGCTGGATGTGGTATGCATGGTACCCCTCTGCAAACAAAAATCATTGTTAAGTACCCAACACAGGTTAATTGGTTACAGCGTGGTACTACTCCGTCACATTATCTGTAGACCTCGCTGGAATGTGAGGCCCCTCCCCGTTCCTCTTTCATCTCCCCGCGCTCTCCCCGTTACGTCAGTACGGTTAGCAATTTCGTACAAGAGGGCCGATGTGACGTCATCGACGCCAAGTCTACAGATAATTTAACCGGATTGCATGTACAAAATGGGTTTTGGAGGAAAACACAATTTTCTAGATCAGAGATAGGCGTGTACTACGATGCTTGCATAAAAACAAACTAAATTAAACCTTCCCTTTTTACAACACAATCAAAAGCTTATGTAAATACCAACTTCAGTCACCTTCCTTAAGAATTCTTAAAACCGTAGTTCGTGGAATCCCTGTTCCTAGTTATTTCCTCGAACTTGTAGACGGGTCTCTTTGAATTTCTTCCAAGACTTCGTCCACTTGATCAGCATCGCGAGGTACAGCCCCGCGAGGTTGATTTCGCCCGGGAATACGTCCAGCCATCAAGGTATTATGCGTATTAATAAAAACCCTGTGGTCCGGGTAGTGCTCCATTACTTCTCCTCGCCTCACCAATGCCTCTCGATAAAGCCTCGCAGCTTCACTACCGTTGCCTTGGGCCACGCCACACACAGGCGAAAAATCAATAAAAGTCGGCATAAACTAAAAAATTAAAAATGTCATTGAACGTGCTCGGATTGGTGTATCATACCTCACAATAGAAGGGTCTAGCTACCTGCGCTCGCGCCGGCCGGCTACGGGTCCCCAAAAAGACGCCATCTTAGTTCAAAGTTTGAATTGTTGAACAGTGGACGTGTTTTAACTTAATTTCAGTGATTTTTCAAGTGACTATTTTTGTACAGTTTAAGTTATTTAGTTGAGGTTTCGACAATGGATGCTCTTCCTGGAGGTAAGCATAGTTATTTTTTGTATATACCACACATATAGTTTAGGAATTACATTAGTTATGTGTCGATTAGAAACACAGCTATTTTTTTTGAAAAATAAAAACTAGTTCTAGAGTAAATGTTAAATTTCCTGTCGTATCATTCCTTAAAATAGCATTCGATGCATGCTTTATTTACTGCTTAATCAATTCAAGAAAGTTTTAAAGGCGACCAATCCAGACGCTTTAACAAAATCTTCATTTATATACATATACTTCATACTCAATTTTAGGAGTAATTTAACTTAAACTTGATTTCTATTTTTTCTTTTATTTTTATATAGTAAATCTATTCAATAAATCAAAATACAGTTTAAACATGATCAAAATACTTATACCAAATACAAAAATGTATAAGTGATGTTTTTTTTTTGTCTTTCTAGGGTCTAACGATGACGAAATATGCATCAGTAGAATAATTCTTGTGAATTATTACCGAGAGTGTAACTTTAAGAAGGATGCTGATAGAATGCAGTACCTGTGTAACAAGGTTGCCGATGCCCTCAGAATACCAGTGCTGTCAAGTGATGTGAAGAGTGTTTTAAGCAAGCTAGTTTATACTTACAAACAAAAGCTTCAAACATCACACAACAACTTCATGCGTTGTAAAAACTCAAACAAAAATTGGTTTGACGCATATATTACATTTCCTGTGCCACACATAGGGCAAAAAAGACGGAGTAGCTCTGGTGGTCGTCCTGTTAAAGATTTCGAAGACTGCGCTGAACGTACGAAGCGCAAAAGAACCGAAGATATTCGCAAAAGCTTGGCACCTGCTGAATTAGCTTTTGCTGCACAGATGCAATACCGAGCAATAGGAGAAGTAAATAAGGCAAAATTGATAAAGGATATAGCGTCGAGTGCCACGTCAAAACCAGTAGCTGAGTCACATGCAAGTTACACTCCAGATAAAGCTTTATCTTTAGTCATTGAAAGCAACCTGACCAAACACCAGTACAATTTGCTACGTAAATCGGCTATGGAATTAAATTGTCATATTTACCCTAATTACGAGTCGATAACAGAGGCAAAAAAGAAGTGTTACCCTGAAGGTATTATATGTACAGAGACGAAAGCTGAAGTGTCTCTTCAAAACCTATTAAATCACACTGCTGAGAGACTTCTACTGTTTTTAAATGATGTATTATTGCATTTAAGGCCAAACCAGAGGCAAGACCTATGTCTTATTTCAAAGTATGGATGTGACGGCTCAGGTGGTCATTCGCAATACAAACAAAAATTTCAAGAAAAAGATTGTTCGGACGAAAACATGATGATTACATCAATAGTGCCGATACGTGTTGTTACGACAAATGCACTAGTTTGGCAAAATCCTCGGCCTAGTTCACCACGCTACTGTCGCCCTCTGAGGCTTCAGATGAGTCGAGAGACATCAGAGCTTTCGAAAGAAGAAGCAGGAAATATAAAAAATGAAATAGAAAATCTTTTACCTACTAAACATGCAGAGTGGTGCATAAAACATGAGCTGAAAGCGACCATGTTAGACGGGAAAATGATAAATGCGCTAACTGACACTAGTTCCGCGATGCGCTGTTACCTCTGTGGTACTACTTCAAAAGATTTTAATAAATTAAGCATTTGCATCAAGAAAGAAGTAAAAGCAGAAAATTTACAATATGGGATTTCCTCACTTCACGCCTGGATTCGGTGCGCAGAATGCATATTGCATTTGGCTTATAAATTAAAACTTGCTAAGTGGCAAGCCAGAGGGTCAACAGAAAAAGAGATCGTCGCTGCTGAAAAGCAAAGAATTCAGAAAGAATTTTTGGAAAAACTTGGACTTCATGTGGACAAGCCAAGACAAGGTGGTGGGACATCAACCGATGGCAATACAGCTCGGGTAATTTTTCAGCATGCAGAAGAAGTGTCACAAATTACTGGGGTTCAGTTTAATATTATTAATAGACTACACACAATTTTAAAACTCTTATCAAGTGGATATAAAATAAAGACACAAGAATTTAAATTTTTTTGCCTTCAAACAGCGTCTTCATTTATATTCAACTACCCATGGTTTAATATGCCTACAAGTCTACACAAAATATTGATACATGGGCATCAGATTATTGATAATATGGGTATCGCTATAGGACTCTTAAGTGAAGATGCGCAAGAAAGTCGCAACAAAGATGTTAGACACTATCGAGAAAATTTTTCGCGAAAATTTTCGAGAAAAATGGCTATGGAAGATACATACCACAGGCTAATGGTATCTTCAGATCCGTATATTACCGGCCTTAGAAAACTAGTGCCAAAAAAAAATTCGTTTTTATCTACATTAGAATTAAGTTTAATAGATGAAGATTTTTGTTGTTAATAGAAATAAATTTTTTTAAACATAAATTGTCCTGAATTTTATTAAAATATGTCATTTCCCGACCCATCTGATATAATTTAGGTATAACAATGATACAGACAAATAATTATATCAAGTTCACCGAATTTGAGGTTTATGCCAAGTTTTATTGATTTTTCGCCTGTGTGCGCCATAATAATAATGCATCTCTGCGTATTGACTCAGAGAATAACTCATGGTACTACACAAGAACAATCCAAATCACTGAGCACAGGTTGTTCGCTAGGCAAATCAAGATCCAAATCTCAAGCACGAGTTGTTCGTAAGGCAAATCAGGGTCCGAAACACAAGCAAAGGTAATCGTTAGGCAAATCAGAATCCAGTTAACACATCGTAAATTGTTCAAGGCAGAGAAAATATTGTAGACGAGAGCAGACCTAACACGCGCGAGGGCAAGAAAAGACTGTGACGTCGTATTAGTATACGACGTCACAGTCAGTCGCAAATTCTCGCTGCAACAAGTATTGCGCACTCACTCGCACTTACAGTTCTAACGGACCTTTGACAATAGCACAAGTGGTGGTTCATGGAGCAGGTAAAAACCGGTCCCATTGATAACAGGCCCTGAAATTTAGTGGCATGTTAGCGACCAATTGCACAAAGATCACATTTTAAATCTTGGTAGTGAAACCGAAATTATCATAAGAAAATTATCATAAGATTACACATGCTACAGTTATTGTACAGGAATTTAAATTGAATTTAATTTAAAATTACATTCTTAAGTTTAATTTACCATAACAATGATAAAAAGTACATAAAATAATTTTCAATGCTTTAATCGTGGTTTAATGATTTTATTTCATGATTTTGAAAGTTTAGAAGCATGCGGAGTTTTTAAACTAAGTCAGAATCTATGGAAACCTACCTCCTTTTTGGAACCATATCAAATAATTCTTCAGCAGAAAGGTCATTATCACTGTCATCTAATGAAAAACAGTCCGATCACATAAACAGTTCAGAATCCTCTTTATCTGGAGTATGCTCTAGAAACTTTTTGGGACAACACTTTTTGTGATAGTAAAATTTGCATGAACTACACTGTAGAACATTTTTTTAAAATCGGTTCTATTACAAGATTGGCAAGTAACAAAAATTGTCTGACTTAAAACTAAAATCCGCTTTTCAGCAGGAAAATCAATCCCCGGACCTTTAGGAGTATCAAAATTTAGCTTAGGCTTCGTCGCTTTCCCTTTGCCTTTCCCTTTTCCTTTCTTTTTAAATGATGTTTATTTTGCAAGTAGGTTTTCACAAACACTTTTACACGTCTTTTTTAAAAACTAGATGAGGCCGGTGTTTCGTACCCGACTACTCTGAGAAGAAACAGCCGAAACAAACTCCGAGGTCCTAGTCTCTTTTAAAGTCCAGACAAAAAAATCTTGGTCAACTTACATGAGGACTATGCAGATTAGTGTCTGAAGTGGTCTTTTTAAGAAAGCACCACACAGATTGAGTAGACCTGTCCAGTCAGTGCAAGCATTTGTCAGTTATCGTGTAGCTCGACTCATAACCCGAAGAGCTCAACGAAACGACGAACAATACCAAAAAAAGGACATTAGTGAAGGTCCCTAATAGTACTCAACTGCCAGACAATCGTCAAAAACAAACAAAGTAAATAAAAGTTATGATCCACATAGTCCTCACATTCACAATAAACAACTACAGACTAGAAAATATTTACAAAATAAATTAATGATATCATAAAATGTCATAATAAAAAAATGTAAAATTAAATAAAAAAAAAATATATATAAAACAAAGGAAATATTAATGTCAAATCATTAACGCCTTTAGTACACCTACGCATTCGTATGCGGCAGCGAGTCTCTGCGGAACTACTGCGCGCAGTAGTTCCGCAGAGACTCGCTGCCGCATACGCAGCTGCGAAGCGAAATATCTGCGGAACGTTAGTACACAGCAATGTTTTCGCAACTTTTTCGCAATGATATGCCATTGTAATTTTCGACGACTGCAAGTGCAGACGTAATTTCAGAATGTCATCTCAGTCATCGCTTTCAGATTCTGAAGAAGAAGAATTGTTATTGCTGGTGTCAGTACTAAAGAGAAAGCGTAGAATCTGAGTGCATGAAATAAATCAGAAACGACGGAAACTTGGAGAAAATAAACTGTGCTTAGTACTTCAATCACATGAACATCGTTTCTATACTTATTTCAGAATGAAGCCAGAAACTTTTGAATATTTACACAATCTTCTTGAACCTCATATTAAAAAGAAAAATACAAACTACAGAGAGGCTATTCCAACAAAAGAAAGACTGGCACTTTGTTTAAGGTAAGAAAATTTATTACTTATAGGTAATGTTAAAGTATTTATTCACGGTTCATTCCAATTACACAGAAATTCATGTATATTTTTTTGATGTCGTGTTGTGTTCTCGTTTTTTTTGTTGTCGTGATACTTGGGTGTGTGTAATTCTTCTGCCACTGGGTATGTGTATCAGTGTAGGAGTTAAAACGTTTTGAGTGTCTGGGATTGAATGTGTTAGCGTGTTAGGTATATGTATCTGTGCAGTTGAAACGTTTTGAGTGTCTGGGATCGAATGTGTTTGAGTATTAGGTATGTGTATCTGTGCAATAGTCGAAAGGTTTTGAGTGTATGGGATCGAATGTGTTTGACTATTAGGTATGTGTATCTGTGCAGTTGAAACGTTTTGAGTGTCTGGGATAGAATGTGTTTGAGTATTAGGTATGTGTATCTGTGTAGTTGAAACGTTTTGAGTGTCTGGGATGGAATGTGTTTGCAGTTCTTCAGATGGTGTCGATCTTGAAATGTTCCAGTCGTTATCGACGTAGTAAAAATTGGGAGTACTAGAGGATGAAGCATTGCTGAAATTAGAATTTGGCCGGCTATTATTCAATTCTTCAAGTTGAGCCTCATTTATAATTTGTGTTATTTGAAGTTTAATAATAGCTTGCTTTCGTAGAGAAAATTTCTTTACAGTATGGGCATAACCTAAAAAATCCATGTCTATTCGATCACACGGTATTTTGACAAGATTTTCTGTAGCGTTTCTGTCCGTAGTACCCGATTTTCGAATCTTTAAATAATTTGTAATCTTCTCAGCAGGATCGTCGTTGCTTACACGGCGTCGTCTTCTCCGGGATACTTCAGTAGCAGTTTTAGCTGTAGACCGTGCTGTCTCCAGTTCTTGAACGACGAGCTCGTTCTGTTCATTATTTGAAACCTGTTCCGCTTCTGTAGAATTTTCATAATCATTCTCTATAGATATAGTACTGGTATCCAGTGTACTTTTAGTTTGTCTCAAGTTTGTGGATGAATCTATGAACGACATCTGTTCAGCCCATTGCCAATTAGCAAGCTTCGCGGCTTGTCCACTGCTTGTTTACTGACCCTGTTTATATTTTTTAAAAGTGTCCCTTAGGTTTTTCCATTTATTTTTCATAGTTTTAACTGTAACAATATTTCAGGTTTTTAGCAACTGGTGACACATACACAACAATATCTTTCTCTTATCGTTTGGGTGAATGCACCGTTTCAAAGATAGTAACTCAAGTATGCGAACAAATTTGGAAAATACTACAGCCAGAGTACATCCCGGTTCCTTCTACTGAAACATGGTTGGAAATAGCTGAAGCATTTAAACAATATGGGGTTTTCCTAATTGCCTCGGGAGTATTGACGGCAAGCATATTGTTATTAAATGTCCACCTAACAGCGGCTCATTGTTCTATTGCTATAAAAAACGATTTTCTGCTGTGTTATTGGCAATAGTTGATCCACATTACAAATTTACTTACATTGATGTAGGATCATATGGTAAAGATTCCGATAGTACAATATTTGAGAACTCATCATTTTATCAGCTTTTAAAAAGTGGACGGGATCTGAATTTGCCAGCTCCAAAACCTTTGCCAGGTTTCCAACAGATTACACCACATGTATTCATTGCAGATGGAGGATTTAAATTAGAAACCTTTCTAATAAGACCTTTCACTAGAGACGCAGCAATGAATGACAATGATAAAAAAAGATTTAATAAATCATTAAGTAGGGCACGAGTAGTAGTAGAATGTGCGTTTGGCATTTTAGCACAAAAATTTAGAATGTTCTTGAGGCCCTTTGAAACAGATTTGAACATTTTAAATACTATTAAAATTGTTAAAGCTATGCTATGCTTGCATAACTTGCAAAGTTGGGGGTACTTAAAACAATCTGTTATGAAGTTATTAACACTTAAACAAAATCTACTTATAAAAATACCCGACTATGTTAGAAAAAATCAACCTTTTTTGTGTTCCCCTAATTGTGCCGGTGTGTGTATATTATCAAAATCATAGCTAAAACCACTAACGCCGCTCAGGACTTGGCTTTTGAAACCCCATTTGTGAGGTTTATCAGGGTTATATTGTTTTAATTCATGACGGCACTTGGTAGGGATCATTTGCTCATCTACGGCTAAAAACTCTTTAGGGACTAGCATCAAACGTTCGCGAATCATATCTAATAAAGGCCGAATTTTAAATAATCGGTCATGTCCATCTTGCCCTCGGGGTACAAAGTTCTCGTTATTATTGAAATGTAAAAACCTTTTGATTCAAATCGGTTACAAGTCATAATTTCGTAGACCTGCGCCTGTCCAACTTCTTTTGACCAGTACTTTCTGGTTGCAGGTAACTTTACGCAGGACATATAGATTACGATTCCTATAAATTTTTCGATTTCTTCGTTCGTAATCATAGCTGGTTTGTTAATATTTTCTTGAATAGATTTGAGGTTAGACTGCTCCGTAATGAAATGAATAATATCAGCTGTGAACAAGAACCCGAATACATCTGCCGGAGAATCCAGTTGTTTTATAGTGTCCGGTAAATCTGTATTACCCGTGAATTGAAAATTGTTAACGTCGTAAGCTGGCATTTTTCCATCTTTCCAGATAATTCGTTTCTTTTTAACAGGTTTTCCTTTGGTTTTGGACATTGTTGCCGTCTGTAAATTTGTCGAAGGGACGTCATCTTCCTCAGAAAATTCTGATTCTGACTCTGGTATAATAATATGTCGTTTAGGAGGTAAACGAATGGAGCCAGTATTACAATTATCGTCACAATCCGAATCAATATCATCGTCACTAACGTGGCCATCACCTGGAATGATGTTAACATGCTTTGCAGTGCCATAAAAGCGTGCTGGGTCCATTGCTAGAACAAAAGCCTTAAATGCATACCAAGCCAAATATGACAGTATCACTTTTAACCATAATGCATACGAAGCCAAATATGGCAATTTTGAAAAAGTAGACAATTACGTCAAAATATGCAAAACAAAGCAAAAATCAAACATTCATTGTATAAAAAAAAGATAAAAGAATACTGTGATATTTTTTTTCAAATGTTTACTCACATTTTTAGTTTTTTTTTTTTAAAATTACAAAGTAGGACTTTTCGTTGCACCTGTTCCGCCGCACGCGCTCAACATAACCTTAAAAATATTTGACAGCTGACATTTGACATGAATAAATTAATTACGTTCCGTTTCACCATGAAATTCCGGATCTGTTGATGGTTAGATTTTTAAAATAGGACATACCAGTAGCTTGTAAATAAAATGTAAACTTGGTCATCCATATATGGTTTCGTATGCGGTAAGGGGTTAAGGGCAAATCTTCTTCTAATAATTCATTGCTTCTTTCTACACTGTAGGTACCATTCGCCCGCACATGCTCCCCATAATAGGATCTTGCCTGTTTTAATTGGTAAGATCCTAAAGCAAATATTCTTAATTCGGTTAAAGACAATCTTGGAAAGTTATTTAGATGAGGAGCACTGCTGTTAATGCTTTGGAGAATCATACGCCTTCTATTTATATGTTCCCTTTGAATAAATTCCGATAAATAATTTATTGTATTTAATCTCGACAGAGCAATATTTAGGTACTCCACAGCATCGAGTCTATCATTAATTGTAGGGTGGAACTTATTCAAAAGGGAACAAGCTATTTTAAAATCAGTCATAAGATGACATCTCTTTTGATTCTCCCATTTCCGGCACATTGTTACACATCTAGATTTATTAGCCTGCTGGGTGGTTAATTGATGTTCGTTTTCGGATAATGACTCGGGCATGTGAGTTTTATAATTATAACTTTCTAACTCTCGAATCACATCTCTAAATCCTGTGTCTAAAATGAACACATCACCGCACAGTGGTCCCGGTTCATATGAAGGACTGTCATTGGGGTTACAGGTCAGAACAAAAATAAAAGAATAACTTCTTTATCTAAAAAAAAAATTTTTTTTGAGGTTCTTAAGGTCCACAAGTAAAAAAAATGTGTTTAAAAAGGTAGATATATATTTATAGAAGAACATTCATCCATACAAAAAAAGTAACGTATCAATCATATCTTTGAGATGGTCTGGTGTGAATATTGTCTCTCCATTATCATTCAGGGAGCTCCAATCTTCTGTGTTGATGTGATGTGTACAAACGCGTGCATGTTCAGGAACGTACACGCTATGATTAACCAACAAGAATACTTTTATAAACCTGGACACTCTGTGAAGTTCTTGATTGATGCACCCATGAAATAAACAGTGACGCGCCGTATTTGCAACCCTTCTATAAGTTGGAACAGACGTTGGTACACGGTATCTTTTTGTTTACTCTTTGTAAACAAAAAGATACCGTGTACTCGATGATCAAAAGCTATTGTTATACTAACCTCATTTATGTTAATCCGTGCCATCACATACTCTGTGAAGCCTGGATTGTCTTCCAAATACACACATCAAAAGTGTCTAGGGATCAAGCATTTTTATGCGGATTTCTTGAGATTGAGATGTGGCTTTGTAATAAATTTATGATTTTATAAATTTATATGGATCCTTTTTGGTGCATTTCATAATTTGAATCAGGAACTCTCAATCAAATTCGAGTAAAAGATGAAAATAAGCTGTCAATATTTCCCTATAAAAACATACAACGCATTGAAGACATTATTAGTGCTACTGTTTCCCTACTACTGATTAAAACCAACGTTATTATGGAGCGGCGACGTCATTTAAGCAGGGAAGAAATGCTCAGAGCCGTGGGAATGATAGAAGCTGGTTCCCGGCAACGTGCTGTAGCTTTAGCTCTGAATACAAGTCAGAGTGTTATCAGTCGACTTTGGACACGTTACCGAAGCACTGGTACCGTGGCTGAGCGCCATGGAGGACGGTATCGCTGCACCACACGGAGACAAGACCGATACATTCAAATCTTAACTCGAAGAGCTCCAACAATAACCGCCATGATGTTAGCCGTGAGGCTTCATCACTCTTCAGGGAACTTAATTAGCGACCAAACAGTCAGAAACCGCTTGCATGAAGTGAACCTTCATTCCCGAAGACCGCTACGGGTACCACCTATAGCAATGCACAATCGTAGGATTCGATATCAATGGGCTCTTGAACACAGAAATTGGGCAGAAGAACAATGGCGTTTCGTGTGCTTTTCTGATGAGTCTCGTTTTGGTATGAGACCGGATACAAGACGTATACGACACTGGAGAACCCCTGGACGCCAACAGCGATTAAAATCCTGCCAGGAAGTCCATCCTTATAGTGGTGGAACCATCATGGTATGGGCGGGTATTTGGATCGGCGGAAGAACTGAGTTGATTTGGATCAGAGGCAACCTCAACGCTCAAATTTATGCTGAGACGATTGTATCAGACGTCATCGTTCCTCTACAAGTGCAAATCGGTCCCTTATTTCAGTTAATGCATGATAATGCACGACCGCACACCGCAAGAGTTGTAAGACAGACTCTCGCCGCAGCTAACATCAATGTCCTGCCCTGGCCTGCTCAGTCGCCAGACTTGAACCCGATTGAGCATGCATGGGATATGCTACAGAGAAGAGCTCTGCCGAATATGGAGGGTATCCAGTCGCAAGAAGACCTTTTTTTGTTTTTGCAACGAACATGGGCGGCCATTCCACAGCGTGATTTGGATGTGTAATGTATGGCCAGTAATAATTGTTTATGCTCTGTCCTTTGACATGAGTGACAGGTAAGCAGCTGTCAAGCTTGTCTAGATTAAACCGTACAATGGTAATTATGTAGTTTTATTACAAACATTTCATTGGCGACGAGGATTAAAAACAAGGTAGTGTACAAAAATCATTTTTACAATGTCGATCGGTAAATTGATGGAATTCAATGTGAGATCGGGTGATTGGACCATGTATGTGGAACGGTTGGAGATGTTCCTTATGGTAAATCGGGTAAAAGAAGAATTTTGGTTACCTACCTTGATTGCTGCTATGGGTGACGAAGCGTATGAGTTGCTGAGCAACCTGACGAGCCCAGATAAACCGAGCGCTAAAACATACGCAGAAGTAGTGAAGGTTTTGACAGACCATTTACAACCAAAGCCTTCGTTCATGGCGGAGAGATTTCGTTTCCGCCAAAGAAAACAACTTGCTGGGGAATCGATTCCGCAATACATTTCAGAACTAAAGAAGATGTCAAAATTCTGCGACTTTAAGTCCACTTTGGAAGACAACTGTTGTAACATCACTATTTTAGTATGTTACTAATATGGTCTTCACTAGTAAATGTATTATCTGTGGTCGGCGGCGCTCCGCCACACTTCATGTCATGATGTAGCCCTGTGTGTATCTCTTGTCCTGTGTCTCCTACCAATAAACCTGTATCTTACCCAACGGACTATCATTCATAAACATCCAACATAACATGGTGTCAGAAGTGGGATAAGAAGAATCATTCAAGAAAAAGTCGAGGTCGTCGTAGAAAATGCCGGACCAAGCGGACGTCAGCCATGATGGTGAGACAAATTTTCAAACACGTGTGAAACAATTAAATATTTCGTCAGATACCACGAACAATAACGCTGAAACGTGGAAAAGATGGTGGCAACAACTTGAGTTATATTTGTTAGCCACAGGTCTAGATAAGTCAAGCGAGAAACGGAAAATCGCAATTCTCTTACATTGCATTGGAGAACGAGGTCTCAATATATTTAACTCATTTAACCTAAAAATAGACAAGAGCACGCTTGACGAAGTCAAATCGAAATTTGACAGATTCTTCGAGCCAAGAAGAAACGTGACCATGTGCAGGTATCTATTCTTCACACGCAGGCAGGAGAAATCCGAAAGCATCGACGAGTTCCTCACGGATTTGGAGAATAGAAGCAGAGAATGTGAGTTTGGCACGCTCAGGGAATCGCTCATCAAAGATATTTTCATTGCAAACCTCAATTTGGACTTGTCACATGTGCGTCAAAGGTTACTGCAAGAACATGACTTAACATATCAGAGAATGCAAGAGCTAGCGAGGACGCTCATCGTCGCACAGCAGGATGCTGAGAAAATAGTCAAAGGAAGCAGCATCGCCAGTCAACGAACGTCAGAAAACGTCATGCATCTCAGTCAGAGGAGCCGTAGTCGGGGAGATCGTCGACAGCGAGCTTCCAGTCGCAAGTCAGCTTCGAGCAGTCGCAAGCCAGCTTCAGGCAGTCGCGAGTCACCTTCAGCTTCAGGCAGCTTGAAGACATGTAGCCGCTGTGGGCAGTCTCATCGCTACAAGTGTCCAGCCCAAGGAGTTCAATGCAGGTCATGTAAATCTTACAATCATTTTGCTAAATTTTGTCACAAAAATAAAAAAGTCAGTCAGTTGCAATCGTTTAATTCAGATAATGGTAGTCAAGATTATTTCGTTGGTATGCTGAATAGTCAAAGTCATAATGGTCACAGTCATAATAGTAATTCTCACAGTCAGTCACTTAGTCAGAGACACAATCAGTCACAAACACACAGTATGACATCACATCCCTATGAGGAGAACAGTGACACGTCGGATAGATTTATTATCCAGTCAAATAGTCAGAGTCCCAATTCATATCACATGTATGAAAACAATTACATGTCGGATAGATTTATTATCCAGTCAAATAGTCAGAGTCCCAATTCATATCACATGTATGAAAAAAATGTCATGTCTGAGAGATCCAATGTCCAGTCAAATAGTCAAAAGAAAAAATGTCAGAGTCTCAATGATGAAATCAGTCACATGTCTGAGGGATTTCACAATAAGGCACAGTCGTCCAGTCAGTCACACAATGGATCATCAGTCGTCAATACTTTGAATCATTCAAAGCAGTCGTGGCAAATTAGCTTATTGGTAGGAGATACCAAAGTCAAATGCATTATAGACTCAGGTGCAGATGTCAATATAATGTCAAAACAAACATTTAAAAATGTTAAAAGTCAAAATAAGCTGTCAAAATTGTCACTTGTCAAATGTCAAGTAAATGTCACAGGATTTGGTGGAAAATCCATTCCGATTTTAGGCAAAGTCAACCTAAATTGTAATTTTTGCTTAAACAATAAGAACATTGTTGAAAACATAATGTTTATTATACCAGATATAGAGTGTCCAAATGTCCTTGGTCTCCCAATTTGTGAAAAGCTAGGTATAATAAAACGTGTCTTTTCAGTGTCAAAACAAGACTTTTGTGAGCAAATTCATACACAATATAATGATGTATTCCAGGGTCTTGGCTGTCTGCCTCCAGTCTGTCATCTGAAACTCAAGCCTGATGCAGTACCATGTGTGGATCCGCCCAGGAAAGTCCCATTCGCATTACAAGGGAAACTGCGTGAGGAGTTGGATCGCATGGAGAAAATGCAAGTCATAGTAAAGGTTACAAAACCTACAGAGTGGGTTAATTCAGTCGTTGTAACAGTAAAAAGTTCAGGTCAGTTACGAATTTGTCTTGATCCCAGAAATTTAAATAAAAATATCATGAGGGAACATTATCCACTCAAGTCAATTGATGAGATTAGGTCTCAGCTCGAAGGGGCTGTATGTTTTTCGCACTTAGATGCATTTTCAGGATTTTGGATGCTACGTTTAGATGAATATAGTTCAGAATTATGTACTTTTCAAACACCATTTGGTAGATATAAGTATTTAAGATTACCCTATGGCATAAATGCCTCGTCTGAAATATTTCAAAGAGTCATGATGAATCTATTTGGTGACATAGAAGGCGTACTCATATTCATCGATGACATCTTAGTCTATGGACCAAATGAGTCAGTTCATAATGAAAGATTACACAAAGTCATGCAAAGAGCTCGTCAAGTCAATTTAAAATTTAACAAGTCAAAATGTAAATTTTCACTGTCAGAAGTATGTTTTTTAGGTTATGTCTTCAGTAAAGACGGTGCAAGGGCAGATCTTGAGAAGGTCAAAGCAATTGTCAACATGCCCACACCACAAAATGTCAAAGAGTTACAGAGAATACTAGGTATGATAAACTACCTAGGACCCTTTATAAGTAACCTGTCAGAAAAAACACAAGTATTAAGAAATCTTTTGAAAAAAGATTCAGTCTGGACTTGGGATGAGAATCATAGTCAATGTCTGAGGAAACTGAAAGATGAAATTACAAATTCACCAGTTTTAGCTCATTATAATCCCAAGATTCCATTAGTCTTGTCAGTCGATTCGTCAAAGTCAGCGTTAGGCGCAGTCATTTTACAAAAAAATAAACCGATAGCATACAGTTCAAAAACCTTAACTGAAACCCAGGAAAGATATGCTCAAATAGAAAAAGAGCTGCTAGCAATTCAATTTGGTTGTGAAAAATTTCACCAATATGTATATGGTAATAGAGTCACAGTTCATACTGATCACAAACCTTTAGTCTATCTATTTAAAAAACCATTACATGATGTCCCAGCTAGATTACAGCGTATGATGTTAACTTGTCAAAAATATGATTTAGAAGTTATACATGTCCCAGGCAAAGAAATGTTCATATCAGACACATTGTCAAGAGCAGCTTTGAAAGAACATTATAGGCCTGAAAATGAATCAGAAATGTCTTGTCATGTCAATCTAATGTATGCTAACTTAGCAATTACAGATGAATATAGCACAAAATTGGCTCAGGAAACTAAGAAAGATGAAACCCTGCAGCTATTAATAAAGTATTATAATGAAGGTTGGCCAAAAACCAAAAATAGTGTCAGTCCATTAATAAAACCATTCTGGAATATACAAGGAGAAATCCATAAAATTAGAGATTTAGTATTCAAAGGCTCAAAATTAATAGTACCACAGTCAATGCATAAAGAAATGTTAGTAAAAATTCACAAAGGTCACCAAGGTATAAATAAATGTCTAAACTTAGCTAAAGAATCTCTTTATTGGCCAAATATGTCTAGTGATATTAAGAATTTAGTAGAACAATGTCTAGTATGTGCAAAATTCAAACCATGTAACCAAAAGGAACCACTACAGAATTATGAAATAAGCAAATATCCATGGCAACAAGTCGGTATTGATTTAATGCATTTCGATAGTTTAGTATATTTAATTGTCACTGATTATTATTCAAAATTTATAGAGATTGCATTATTAAATAACAACAGTACATCAAAAAATGTAATAACTCATTTAAAGTCCATATTTGCTCGTCATGGAATACCATTGTCACTGGTATCAGATGGTGGACCTCCTTTTCAGTCAGTTGATTTTAAAAATTTTATGGAAGAATGGGACATAGAACATATTGTAACTAGCCCATATCATTCACAGTCTAATGGACAAGCAGAGAGTTCAGTCAAAATCATAAAAAACATGCTAAGAAAATGCAAAGAAAATGGATCAGATCCATACATAGCATTGTTACAATACAGAAATACAGGTAAAAATAATTTTTCATCACCAGCACAGTTACTCATGTCTAGGAACTTAAGAGATAACATTCCAACATCATATAAGAAGTTGAAGCCAAAAGTGGTAACATTTAAAGATTACAAAGAGTCTGTCAAGAAAAATGATAAAAATAAGTCAAAATACTACAATAAAAATGCCAAGTCAATGTCTATGTTACATCATAATGATCATGTCTATTTTAAGAGAAACCCTAGTAGCAACTGGGAACAAGCTATTGTTAAGCAAAGATTGTCAAATAATAGATCATATGTTGTTGAGGATGTCAATGGAGTTAGGTATAGGAGGAATAGAATACACTTAAGACATAAATATTCTCATAATTGTGCTAACCCTCCCATGCAATCCAACTCGTCACAAAGGGGAGAGGAAGGTGACAGACAGGAGTCCAGGCATCAAGAATCCTCATCTCAGCAATCCTCAAATGTAACAACTAGGTCAGGTCGTATTGTAAAACCTACCAGAAGGTTAATTGAAGAAATGGATTAAGTTAAATTATAAATAAGGTCATAAGTAAAGTTTAAGTATAACTATAAGTATAATTAAGCATGTTGTCTTGTATAAACTTAAATAGCATAGCACTTATATTAATTGTCAGTCAGGGGTCTAATTTGAACTCAACAAGGGGGATGTTGTAACATCACTATTTTAGTATGTTACTAATATGGTCTTCACTAGTAAATGTATTATCTGTGGTCGGCGGCGCTCCGCCACACTTCATGTCATGATGTAGCCCTGTGTGTATCTCTTGTCCTGTGTCTCCTACCAATAAACCTGTATCTTACCCAACGGACTATCATTCATAAACATCCAACATAACAACAACTTAAGAGATCAATTAGTTTGCGGAGTGCAAAGCGAGTCGATCAGGCAACGTTTGTTTGCTGAAGAAAATCTGCGTTATGCAAACGCCGTTAAGATTGCATGTTCTATGGAAGCGGCGGCAAGAGATGCAGCGGCAGTTGAAGCTACGGTCGGGAGGCACAGTGACTCTGGCAGCAGCGGTGACACTGCCGCCGGAGCGCTGAATGCGTTGACGCCGTCGGGTAATCGAGGCCGCCAAGGGTCTGGTGGACCACGCCGTTTATCGGCGGCACGCGCATGGAAGGGAACCACCGACTCAAAAAACGGTTGTTCGTCTTGTGGGGCTTCGGATCACCAGAGTGAAGAATGCAGGTATTCTCGGTTTATCTGCGGTAGGTGTAGACGGAAGGGACACCTGCGTCGGGTTTGTCCTATGCTTGCAGGTGGAAGACAGCCGCAGGTTCGATGTCACACCAACAACATGGTAACGCAGCAAGTAGTAAGTGGTGCAGCCAAGCAGGCCAACCTCGGGCACCAGTCAGGGGAGGACGAAGCTCCTTTGACAGACGAGGAGGATTGGGAACCGGTAGAAGATTTGAATCAACTTAGTTTGAATAGCTATAAACCGGTGAGCTTAACTATTTTTGTGGATCAAATCGAACTTTCTATGGAGATTGATACGGGATCTTTAGTATCATGTATTAGTAGAGAAATGAATGACCAATTGTTCAGCCATAAACCTTTAGAAAATTCCAATTTAGTATTTAGATTTTATGATGGTACTATTACAAAACCAATAGGGGTATTTAGGCCAATAGTGAAGTACGGTAATGCGTCGAAACAACTAGAATTATTTGTAATAAAGGGTGGCACAACCTCATTATTAGGTCGACAATGGCTTGGAGAACTGAACATTAAAATACCTTTATACCAAAATATTGTCTCTAGTCGCACAGAAGGGAAAAGTAGTACTATTTTATGTAATGAACAGTTGACACAATTACTTCACAGATATAAAGATCTGTTTACGGAGGGACTGGGCCGGTTTACGGGAGGCAAGGCACGGTTACGACTGCGCGAGGGAGCAACGCCTGTTTTCTGCCGTGCACGGCCGCTGCCGTATGCACTACGCGAGCGCGTCGACGCTGAGTTAGAAGGTATGCTGCGCGCCGGTGTCATCGAGCCCGTGGACAGCGCGGATTGGGCTACTCCACTGGTACCGGTGCGTAAGGCGGATGGTGGACTCCGTATCTGTGCTGATTACAAAATAACGTTGAATCCTGTACTTTTGGTGGACAAATATCCCTTACCACGTATAAATGACCTACTGGTTAAATTAAACGGGGCTAAGGTATTTACAAAAATTGATTTAACACAAGCTTATAATCAAATTGAACTAGATGACCCTGATAATTGTACAGTTATCAATACTCACAGAGGCCTTTTCAAATATAAAAGGTTAGTATTCGGTTTATCGTCAAGTCCAGGTATTTTCCAACGAATTATGGCGAATCTCTTTAACGATATTCCAAACGTAGAAGTATTTCTCGATGATATTATTGTTGGATCACCCAATGTAAGTGAGCATTTAGTTATTTTGGAGAGAGTTTTAGATCGGTTATACCATAACGGAATGAAATTAAAGGAAAAGAAATGTGTTTTCATGACAAATGAGGTTAAATATTTGGGATATATTATCTTTGCCGAGGGTATTAGAGTGGACCCGGACAAGATGCAAGGTATATTAAATATACCCCGTCCTGACAATATAACTGATTTGAGAGCCTTTTTAGGGACAATTAATTTCTATGCAAAATTTGTTAAAAACTTAAGCGATATACTCGCACCTTTGTACAGCTTGCTTAAGAAGGAGGTTAATTGGAAGTGGGACAATGAATGTGAGTCAGCTTTTAAGAAAATTAAAAATATTTTGATTAGTGCCGATGTTCTGGCTCATTACGAACCTGACAAACCTTTGTTTTTAACTTGTGATGCGAGCTCGAGGGGCATAGGCGGAGTACTAAGTCAGATGTGCGAGCACAACGACAGTGGCACGGTCGGAGCACGGGAGCGACCTGTCGTGTATGTTTCACGCGCGCTTTCAACGGCTGAGAAGCATTACTCACAAATTGAGCGGGAGGCTTTAGCTATTGTGTTCTGCTTTGAAAAATTACATCAGTATTTATACGGGCGACATTTCAAATTACGCACAGACCACAAACCATTGGTCACAATCTTTGGGCCTAAACAGGGTATACCATTGATGACTGCGAGCCGGTTACAAAGGTGGGCTATCAAATTGTCAGCCTATACATATGATATCGAGTATGTCACTTCAAAGCAGAATGGGGCTGATGGGTTGTCGCGGTTACCAGCTCTCTCCGATACTAAACAACCAATTAACACGTTCAATGCCGCCGACACGCCTAGCGTGTTCTTGCGAATTTCTATAACTACGCCTCGAACACGCCAGGCGTGTCCTAAATGTTTCAGTGATATTTCGAAAATTAGCCAAAATTGCCTTTTGAAATACTCAGTACATAATCCTTTAGCTATATCCTAAGGATTTTTGAGGTGGCCCCCGGAAAAATCTCTTAATTAGTTTTTTTTTTTTACGCCGAGAACCCGCCAGGCGTGTCCACCTAAACAAAATCAGAGATTGTCAACCTTTGTACTAAGACGTATAATATAGCTAAAATAATGTACATTTTTACAAAAATCAATTAATATGAAGATAATTTTTAATTATAATATACTTATACTTATTTTAATTAATGTAGGGTGTTGGATGACCGAAATAATATACTTCTTTTCTTCTTTAATCTTCTTTTATTAATTATAACACGTAAAAATACTTGGAGTCCGTCTTTCGTCTTAGGTTAGCTCGCCATACTCCCCTTCTCCCTCACACACATGCTCTCTCCTTCATTCACCGCTGCGTTCATACTATCTAACTTATTTAATATTTTGCTGCGTTCCGAATTAACATCCTACAACTCGGCCATTCTGCTTTCAGTCTGCCCTCAGACTGACTCTACTACAAAAAAATAAACTAAGCTGAATAAAGTTTACACACTAAGTTTGCTAACAATCTAGAAGGTTTAGAACTAAATTAACAACACAATGCTTGTTCCTAAATGAAAATAAACTTAACATTATATTACTCCTTACTTATAATTATAATACACTCAAAAAGCCATTCACTCCTTTAACAATACTCCAGCAGCTAAGTATCATCTAATACAATCTAAAATCTTACTTACTACTTAAATGTTTAGGTACATTTGTTACACAGAATTACTATTATGGTTTTTTACACATTAGGTATTTTAATTCTTTGTTTATTACATAGTCTTATTAAGTTACACTTCCTTAAACTTTAACTTTACACAGAATTACAGATATTATGCAGTTTATTAGTACTCACTTAAATTTTACACTGATATAAAATAACTGATACCATGAATTAGTTGCTAGTTATGATACAACAACCTATCAACATTACTCATCCTATTAACCAAAATAGCATGGAAAGTCAGCTGTGCTCAATGGTAAGTATGAAATATTAAGTAGGCATTATTTTATGAATGAAATAAATTGAAATGATAACAAGATATCTTTGAATTAAGGCCATCTTTTCATAAAGTCTACTCCTGTTGTGGTGTGTTTTGGTCCCTCCTTACTATTATCTAATTTTCTTACTTCGTACCTATCTTTTCCTAAATCTTTTACTACTTTATAGGGTCCAAAGAATTTTTGTTTTAATTTTAATGCATTTCCAAATTGAGTTCTTTGTATTGCTATGATATCCCCCATTTTATATTTCTGTCCTTCCCTTCTTTTACTATTAAAATTTCTTCTGTTTTCTTCTTGAATTTTTAATATCTGAGCTTTTGCTTCTTTCCTTAAATCATCTCTTTTGTCTATGAATTCTTTTCTGTTTTCTTCTTCCAAATATTCTAAAATTTTCATGTCTTCCTTAAGTTTAATTTTAGTCCCTGTTAACAATTCAAAAGGCGATGTTTGGATGGATCTTTGATATGAACTGTTTATTACCCTCTGAACTTTACTAACATGTTTGTACCACAATGCAGGTTCTTCAATACACATCTTGGTCAATACAGAGATAATGATCCGATTCATCCTTTCAGCTTGACCATTTCCACGAGGTATTCCTGTTGTTATTGTAATATGCTCTATCTCCTCTTCCTGACAATAATCTTCAAATTCTTTTCCTGTGAATGCTGTTCCTCTGTCAGTCACTATACGTCTGGGGTTTCCATAATCCTTTTGATGTATTTTTAATTTATCCACCGTTTCCTTTGCTGTTACAGTCTTAACTGGGTATATCCATACAAACTTTGTATATCCATCTATGACAGTTAAGATATAGTTATACATCTTCTTGGTAGCATCCAAAGGTCCTAAATGATCACAATGAAGCGTATCAAATGGCAGTTCTCCTTTTGGTATTGGGTTTAAAAATCCTTCCTTCCTTCCTGTATTCCTGCTAGCTAGTAGGCAGGGCACACATGTAGATATTACCTTTTCAATTTTATTATCTAACTTAGAAATGTAATATTCTTGTTCTATTATGTCTCTTATTTTCTTTTTTCCAAAATGTCCAATACTATGAGCTCTTCTAATAATTTCAAGATCCATTACTTCTGGAACAACCAATTTCTTTTCTTCACCTTTATAGATAACGTCATTTTCAAGCATATAGTCTTCATACTTATTTCCCTTGAGAACTTCTTTAATTGCCTTCAGTCCTGCATCTTCTTCTTGAGCGTTCTGTATGCGAAAATGGAGTTCATTTTGAATAACGCATATATTTCGACTTAAAGCGTCGACATGTTGCATCTTCTCACCAGGTCTGTGCATAATAGTATAATTAAAATCTTGCAGGTACATAATCCATCGGGCTACTTTAGCTGAAACATCTTTTTTTTGTTAAAGTCTTCTGAAAAGCTTGACAATCAGTGATTATGGTAAATGGAATTCCTATTAGGTATCTACGAAACTTTTTCACGCCTTCTATCACTGCCAGTGCTTCCAGTTCATAACTGCACCACTTTTGCTGAGTTTCACCAGTCTTTCTGCTCATGTAATGAACAGGGTGCATGCTACCATCTGTAGAATCCTTTTGCATCAGCACTGCAGCATATCCGTACTTGCAGGCATCTGTGTGTAGTTCCGTCTTTAATTGTGGATCAAATATCTTTAAAACAGGTTCACAACATAGACATTGTTTTAACTTCAAAAATGCATTTCTTTGATCTTCTTCAAAATAAAATTCTTTCTTCTTTAACAGGTCACTTAGAGGTCGTGCTACCATAGCATAATTGGGAACAAATTTCCTAAAGTATGAGGTTAACCCAATGAAGCTTTGAACTTCTTTAAGATTTTTTGGCACAGGAAACTTTTGCACTGCTTCCGTTTTCTCCTTTGAAGGCTGCACTGTTCCATTGCATACCACATGACCAAGGTATTCTACTGACCTTTGTAGTAACTGTGTCTTCTTCCAATTGATCTCGAGACCATACTCTGCAGCTACCTTCAGTACCTCTTGAAGTCTTTGAACTGCCTGGTGTTCGTCTTCAGCCAGGATAATTAAGTCATCAATAAAAATAAGTAGAACTCCTCTTCTTACAAAGTCGGTGAAAATAATGTTGATATATCTGGTAAAAAATTTGGGACAAATTGATAAACCAAAGGGTGCTCGTAGGAATTCAAACTGACCTTCTGGGTTGCTGGTCACAAACGCAGTATATTTTATTGAGTCCTCGTCTACTGGTAAATGGAAAAATCCATTCTTTAAATCTAAAGTGCTAAAAACCCTAGCTGTACACAATTTATCTATGTGATCATTAATTACTGGCAAGGGATATTCGTCTCTCACCATCTTCTGATTTATCTTCCTGTAATCCACACAGATTCTCGTACTTCCATCTTTCTTCTTCACCAAAACGAGGGGACTGGCATATTCCGAATAGCTAGGACGTATGATGCCATTAGCCAACCACTCTTCTATTTGATGTTTTACAATGTCTTCTTCTTGCAAAGCTAGACGCCGTGGACGCTGTACTACTGGTATGTCATCTTTCAATACTATTTTTAATTTTATTGGAGCTTCTTTAATCTTTAAGGGTTTGTAATTATCTACTATATTTTTAACTTGCATTGGTACTTCACTTTCATCAGTGTAACTGGAAAGTAAACACTGTAAATACGAACTATCATAACACTGAGGCCTTATCTCAATGATACCTTTGTTGATCATGGTAATAGTATTAACCAGGAAAGTTTGCCCAAGAATAACTGCGTACGGTATGACACCTTTAGGCACTACATGAAAACAAACTTCATAACAATGACAATCTATTATCAAATTAATTTTAAACTTACCCATCGAGTACACCTTACTTGAACCAAGACCGGTTAGCAACATTGTTTCAGCTTCACATTTAACAGATAGCATCTCGTACACATCGTGAGATATTAAATTTAGGTCGCTGCCCGTATCTATTAAACAATGTACTGTGATACCGCCTATAATAACACTTTTAACCGATTTATTCACTGCACTTTTATTGTTTACATTCAGAACACTGAGGTTACTATTTTGACACTGACATTGACAACCACTTTCTTTCCCGTTTGACATCAGCGTGCTATCTCGTTCACTCTCCGTTCCGTTATCCGGTGATTGATTTTGAGCGAACATGGAACGCGCCTTGTTAGCTCCACTTCCGCCATCATTCCGACACGTCGATGGTTCGCACTTCCCCTTCCCGCTTCCGCTGGCGCCTCCTTCTTGACATTCGGTACCAATATGGCCGAATTGGTTACATTTGAAGCACTTGGTACCTTTTTTGCATGAACTCGCCACATGACCTTTTTCTCCGCACTTGAAACAGCGATACACTTTATCACTTGCGTTTTCCTTGACGTTAGTGTCATCTGCTTTAGCTTGCTTTGAGGATTCGCGACACTCGCGCTGCTTGTCCGCCGTACCGCGTGGATTTCCTCGTTTCTGCATCTTCTGCTTCATAGCTTCGTATTGTGCCAATTTTTCCTTAAGAACCGCATAAGTTGTAACACCATACAGACCAATTTTATTCTGCTCGTAATCGGCAATCCCGTCTATTATATATTGGATGGAAACGTAATCGGCGAACTTAGCCCTTTTTCCGAGCTCCTTCATGGTGAGCATGTATTGGTAATAGCTCTCATTGTTACGTTTTTTACGAGCCGCCATGATTTCATGCATTTGCTTGGTATTTACCGAATCTGGAAATTCCTTTATCAGGGCGTTCCTCAATTCCTCGTACGATTTGAATGGCTTTTCCGTTCGTAACCATAACTCAGCAGTTCCGGTAAGCGATCTTCTGGCTATGATGAGCTTTTGTTGAGCCGTCCAACTGAAGATTTCGGCATTGTCTTCGATGTCTTGTGACCACTTCGAAGACGAGTAGGTCATGTCTTCACCATCAAATTTAACTATGGTGTCTACCATGCCATATTGTAAGGGTTGAATTTTTGTTTCCATGGTATTGTCATTGGCCATGATGTCTTCCGTCGTAAAATAATAATTTTCCACCGGCGCGAGCACACGTTTTTTCGTAATGGCCGCCGTCGTTGTGCCGGTGTTTTTTTTCTTCGTGACTTTCTTCGTTAAAATACACCTTTTATTATTACGGTCGATCCCGGACGAGGCTGTAGGGTGTTGGATGACCGAAATAATATACTTCTTTTCTTCTTTAATCTTCTTTTATTAATTATAACACGTAAAAATACTTGGAGTCCGTCTTTCGTCTTAGGTTAGCTCGCCATACTCCCCTTCTCCCTCACACACATGCTCTCTCCTTCATTCACCGCTGCGTTCATACTATCTAACTTATTTAATATTTTGCTGCGTTCCGAATTAACATCCTACATTAATTTTTTTAAATTTATTATTATAAATTATAATAATAAATTTAAAAAAAACGTTTCGAAAGCTTTTCAGCGTTCGTGGTTCGTGGTCTGCCTGCGATCACGAACGCTGAAACGTCAAGAGTATATAAATGATTAATATACGCGAGTTGTACCGTATATAAAAATCGTTTTATTAAATAAATTATCATTTAGGAGGGTACCTAATGTTTTGTTTGCCGTAACATCATTTGTACCTAATAATACTGTTTTCCATAATCGTCCCCGCTCATAATATTTATTTGCTATTATCATTTATTCTGTTATTCGCAGCCATGCACCCGGCTGCATAGTTGCGTATTTATGCCTCCCTTACCCCTATTTTTGGCAATTAATTTTAAAAAAATATATCCTATGTGAGAAAATTATGGAAAACAATAAATTAAATAAATACGCTATCTTCAACTAAAATATAATAGGTACCTAACCTATCGTTCCTTAAAATTGCAATAATTGAGTTATCTAAGTTAATATTATGAAATATTTCAAAATAACCACAAAATGTTTATGATCTCTTACAAAATTACGATAATTAATTACCTAAAAAACTATTTTCAGCCATAATTCCAGGTTAAATCTCACGACCGTATTTGAATCACCTTTATTCTTGCTCAGCGAATGGCAAACTAACTAATACTCATCGCTAAACCGAAAAAAAGACAGATTTAGAATTTAACTCTATCGAGGTGCCACTGGACACGCCTAGCGTGTCCATGTTTAACGAGATGCAGTGCCGCCGACACGCCTGGCGTGTCCGCGTGATTTTATAGGGCGGCATCGCTATGAACTTAAAGAAAAATGTGGTGGCAGTGAACGTGTTAAAAGTCCGGAACAGTCGCATTTACATTTTGCCCAAAATGCCATGTTATTAGATTATAACGAGATCAAAAGGCAGACGAACAGAGACCAGTTGCTAGGACGAGTTTTAAGATATCTCCGTGACGAATGGCCCTCTGATAATGAAGTTAAATCACTCCAACCGTATTTCAATCGCAAAAAAGAACTGTACGAAGAATTAGGTTGTGTAATGTGGGGCCATAGAGTGGTCATACCGAGCGTGTGTAGGAAAAAGGTGTTAATCGATTTACATGAGGCTCATATGGGCATAGTGAAAACTAAAGCTTTTGCTAGGAGCTATGTTTGGTGGCCGGGTATGGACGAGGAAATTGAAAAAACTTGCAGTCGGTGCCAGACCTGTGCTGTGGAGAGTGAGGCGCCACCTCGACATATGCCTTGTCCTTGGGCATGGCCAGATAGACCATGAGCTCGTGTACATATCGATTTCTTGGGTCCTATCGTGGGGCGGATATTTCTAATAATGGTTGATGCTAGGATTAAGTGGCTGGAAGTTTGTCAAGTACCTAGTACAGCGGCTAGTCACACAATCAGCGTTTGTAGTGATGTATTCGCTCGTTTTGGGTTACCACGACAAATAGTATCAGATAACGGTCCGCCATTTACTAGTCACGAATTCACACAATTTTTAAATACGAATGGTATTGAACACATATATTCAGCGCCATATCATCCTGCATCAAACGGGGCTGCAGAAAACGCAGTACATATAATTAAAAGAGCTGTTAAAAAAGCCATTAGAGAGAAATTAGATGTACATTTATTTTTAAATAATTTTCTGCTGTACTATAGAAACACAGAACACTGTACCACAGGCGAAACACCAGCGTCGCTTATGTTTGGTCGTAGGTTGCGTACAAAATTCGACGCTCTTAGACCGAGTAGGGACAGTAAAGTTAGAGATGCTCAGGAGTGTCAACAAAATCATGGCGCAAATGGGTCGCGTCAACTGCACCCGGGGGACGAGGTCTGGTTGCGTCAACATCGTGGACAGGATAAATGGGTATCTGGGAAGGTTACAGAGAGGATGGGTACCACCGATTATAAGGTAGTTGATGCTTTAGGTAAAGAATCTCACAGACATATAGATCAGCTTAAACAACGGATACGGAGTTCATTAATCTGTCCTTCCTCCTCTAGCCCGGATAAAGAGAAGTCAGATACAGTTGGGGAAGCTCAGGAACAGAGAGCGTCTAGACCGCGGTACGTTGGTACCACCGCAGACTTGTCTACAGATTTGGATGAAGGAGAACATTTCGAAGACTGCTTAGAACAACCAGTCCAAAGCACAACACAGCCGTCCTTGCTTACCACAGAGCCGCCCCAGTCTCGACCCGTTCGTCAATGCCGAATTCATAAGCCAGCTAGGTATAAGTTCTGATGTACAGTAACAACATTTAAGTTCTATCTGTCTGTATTAGTTATTAAGTCGTTTTACGTTTATTTTGTTGGAATGAGTTTATAGTTTTATAAGTTATCTATTTACTGTAGAAGTCTGTTGGGATTATAGATTAAGGGTGAGGGTGTAATGTATGGCCAGTAATAATTGTTTATGCTCTGTCCTTTGACATGAGTGACAGGTAAGCAGCTGTCAAGCTTGTCTAGATTAAACCGTACAATGGTAATTATGTAGTTTTATTACAAACATTTCAGGATGAACTCATTTTGAGTTTGCCAAACCGATGTTCTTGTGTTGTTAGTGTTCGCGATAGAAACACGGATTATTAATTGTTTAAGTTACCCAATAAAATTTTAAAGAAAACTGTTATTTCAGTCTTTTTTTCGAACTTTAATGTTAGTGGTTCAAATGTCAAAAATCCCTTTATTAGGAAAATGGCAAATTTCTTTATTAAGCAAAGGTGACTTGGTTTATCGTTACTGTGACAAACGAAAACACTTTATTTGATGAATCCTTAAAGAAAATTTTAATTAATATCAATCAGGAGAAAAGTTATTGCAAAAATATATGTTGATCCCTAGATACTTTTGATGTGTGTAGGTTCGCGTCAGTATATGCCGGTTTCGGTCACGAATTACTGATCTTGTACATGTAACACACTGTATACGGCGTTCACCTTCCATTTTTTTGAAGCAGATGAGTAATAATAATAATCCAATCGTTAAGTAATAGACTGAAGTCCGTTGTGAAAGCCGAGGTTGTAAATAAAAGTAAAAATAAACTAAGATATGCGCGCGCGCTCCAAATCAGTTCCTAACAGGTACTAACTACTGACGACACACCGACGCTAGCACAAAAGAGTTCGAACTACCCACCTAATGGATGAAATAAAAAAAAAATTAACGTGCGTGGGTCGATTTTACTAAGGATTTTCGGTATTTTTAACATCGAATATCTTTTTTCCTACATAAGTAACAAAGTTGCTCCCATATAAAAAATATCTACGTTTTCAAAGACCTTTCGAAATGTACCAATTTCAACTTGCTACAAACTGGGTACGTTCAGACCCATGTTCTTTAATATAGTTATACAAAGAGTCATCATCTGCATTTTCCTCTTCTGTGTTTGTATCACTAACAATTCGTGGGTGTAATATAATTTTCGACGCTGTAGGATGTTGACGTACGCTTCGAGGTATATCTTGTTGAACAATTTGTGTTTGCGGTGCTGCTTGAAATGAAGTTCCAGCATATTTAAGCATGCTTGGAGATACTATATTTTGTTGATTATTTGCAATTGCAAGTAAAAAAGAACTTTGATATGCCGATGTAGGACATGATATTTGTGTTGGTGGTGCTGCTTGAAACGAAGTTCCAGCATATTGAAGTATGCTTTGAGATGTATCTTGTTGATTTATCATACTTGCAGGCACAAATGAACAGTTTTCGTTTAATTTACTTAACTTACCATAGTATAATACATATATCACTAATTAATTTTTCTGCTATGGTACTTTGCATGCTATCCATGCTATTCAAATCTTTAGCGACCGTTTCACCAAATGCTTGAAATCCAGTCCTTGGAGGTGCTGATGTTAAAGCAGAAGTGGCAATCTCAAGAAAGGAGACTGGTCATGGCCCATAGAAATTTACCCCAGGCCCGGCGCAAAGATATTTATCTCAGAGTTTTCGCAAAATTGGGTAACGTCATTTAAAATTCTCATTACCGAAATCGGTGGCGAACACGTCGAAATTGCCTAGTGTTTATATTCAGGGGTTATATTTCATTTTGCGTAATTTAATGAAAAATATCTAATTTCTGGTATTCTCAATTGATAATTATCACAATATAATATACCTGACTGTCAAAAAATGACGAAATATAAATAAATAATAGGGTCAAATCATTAAAACAAAATATATAAGTAGTAACTTGTTTATTTTACACTAAATAGGGGAAGGGGGGCCATAGTGGAACCCTTAACTTTGAAATTAGAAAAAAAAAATTATTAGTTTTCTTATAAAATGTTTATTAGAAAAATATCAACATCAATGTACTTAAGTTTTATTATTTCTACATCAAAATGAGATCATGATCGTAGGAACATAAATAATCAGCCTTTTAAATTTGTACTCAATATTCCACTTTGCCTTCATTAGGAGGGCAAAGTAGAAACACATAAAGGGCAAAGTGGAACAACCTATTTATTGTGAGTTTGTACGCAATTTATGCATCTAAACTGGGTTCCAACCACTTCGCCACAAAGTTCATGTGACCATTCAAGGCAGTGCTGGCACTGAACCCATTCTTCTGTAGGGGGATCTTGATAAACCTCGCCACAAAATGAACATTCGTGTATAATTTGTTGATTATATTTAGTTTTCTTGCCTTTACCTTTGCCTTTATTCTTCTTAATATTCTTGTTTTCCTTATTTTCTAATTTTATCTTGGGTACTTTTTTATTCTTGTCATTTTGTTCGCTATCTAGTTTTCGTTTGTTTTCAGCTTTTTCCTCTAAAGCAGCTTTATATGGTGAACTTGTTAAGATTTACGATTTTTGGGCCTTTACACCTTTCTTGATAGCTGGAGTGACTTTAGGCATGGGTATAATTTGTTTTGGCGAAACTAAAATCGTAGCGCTAGTTGAAGGTTGATTCCAGTCTTCATTATCTATCATAGTAGGTGTTGCACACTTATCCTCAACAATTGAATTTTGTTCAGGTAGTTCCTGTCCACCAACCAGTTCGGTTATTTCCGTTGTACAATCCTGGTCAATTGTTTCAGATATACCAGGTTCCATATTTTGCAGGTTAGGTTCGTGATCCGGTTGTAGAACAGGTTCGTTTTCATAAACTGTTGATGGAGCGAAATCTAAATCCGTGAAAATATCTCTATTGTAAGGAAAAATTCCCGCTTTTTGAAAACCGGCAGTGGCGTTTGGACCATGGCACTTTTTTCGAAAGCATTACGAACAAGTTTGGCTACATCAAATTGCGTAATTCGTCTAGATGGATGGTTTTTCTGGAATGTGTCTACAGCTCTCTCAAAAGCAGCTTTGAAGGGACCATATACCGATATATCCAAAGGCTGTACTTTATGACTTGTGTGTGGCGGAATGCTAACTATAATAACATGTTTGTCCTTAGCCATAGTTAATCCTTCTAAGTTCTGGTGAGAAGCATGGTTGTCTAAAATTAGCAATACAGGCTTTTACTTGGTAGGGCGTGCAGTCATGCATGTGAAGCGAGGGGAGATTATGGAATCCGCGGGAATTCAACTTTCGGATTCCATACACCTTAGATCCCTCTCCTCAACAGAAACCTACAAGTATTTGGGTATGTCGGAAGCATTAGGTATTAATACTGCCGACATGAAACAATCACTGAAGGTGCGTTTCTTTGGCCGCCTGAACAAGGTGTTAAGCAGTCTTTTGTCAGGCGGAAACAAGGTGCGCGCCTTTAATGGTTGGGTCATGCCGGTGTTGATGTATTCTTTCGGCATACTCAAATGGACTCAGACGGAACTTGATGCCCTGGATAGTAGGGTCCGCACACTGCTGACCGCAAATCGGATGCATCACCCACGGTCGTCAGTGATGAGATTGTATATCCCACGGAAGTGTGGGGGTCGTGGCTTCTTAAATGCTAAAACCCTGCACAACCGTGAGGTATGCAGTCTCAGGGAATATTTCTTAGGAACTGATGTGGAGATTCACCGAGATGTGGTATCAGTGGACAAGGGCCTCACCCCGCTCTCCCTGGCTAACGAGAACTGGCGCAAGCCTAAAGTATTAGACACTAATGATCGCAAGGAAGTATGGCAGAGCAAGGAGCTTCATGGACGCTTTTACCGGGCCCTTCATGGGCCCGATGTAGATTTCTCAGCGTCCGTATCCTGGCTACGCTTTGGTAATCTCTTCGGGGAAACCGAAGGTTTTGTTTGTGCAATAATGGACGCAGTTATGATGACGAACAACTACCGGAAATACATTGTGAAGGATGGCACGGTTGACATATGTCGGGCATGTCGCCGTCCCGGAGAATCGATCCGTCACATTATCTCTGGGTGTTCTCGTCTGGCTAACGGAGAGTACTTGCATAGACACAACCTAGTTGCCAGGATTATCCACCAGGAACTTGCTTTGAAGTACAACCTCGTGGAATCAGAAGTGCCGTACTATAAGTATGTGCCCGACCCAGTTCTTGAAGATGGTAATATCTCGTTGTATTGGGATCGATCTATCGTCACTGACAGGACTATTGTTGCCAATAAGCCTGATATTGTGGTGATAGATCGATTGGGGCGTCGCGCAATGATTGTTGATATAACGGTTCCGCATGACGAGAACCTCATGAAGGTAGAGAAAGAAAAACAATTCAAGTATCTAGATCTGGCTCGCGAGGTTGTTGACATGTGGCACGTAAATACAGCAGTCATTGTGCCGATAGTCGTGTCGGCCAATGGCTTAATAGCCAATAGCCTTGACCAACATCTGAGGAGGCTATCGCTTGGCAGCTGGATCAAGGGCTTGATTCAGAAAGCAGTACTTCTGGACACGGCCCGTATTGTTAGGAGGTTCCTCTCTCAAGAGTCCTGACCACCGGTAGCTCGGACCCTGTTCCCGATGCTGGTGGACTACTATTTTTTATATTTTTAAATGTTTTTATGTTGTTTTTTTTTTTATAAGAATATGTAAAAATATAAAAAGTATGTATAGAAATGAATAAACGAAACTATGTATAATAATAATAATCTTTATTGTCGCAAATTATACAGTTCACAAGGTGACTTATAATTAGACACAGGTAAATGTATTGTGCTTTAGGTACTGATACTGTCTCCCAAACTAAGCGAAAACTTGTATTTTGGGTGGCACACACAGGCGAAAAATCAATAAAACTTGGCATAAACCTCAAATTCGGTGAACTTGATATAATTATTTGTCTGTATCATTGTTATACCTAAATTATATCAGATGGGTCGGGAAATGACATATTTTAATAAAATTCAGGACAATTTATGTTTAAAAAAATTTATTTCTATTAACAACAAAAATCTTCATCTATTAAACTTAATTCTAATGTAGATAAAAACGAATTTTTTTTTGGCACTAGTTTTCTAAGGCCGGTAATATACGGATCTGAAGATACCATTAGCCTGTGGTATGTATCTTCCATAGCCATTTTTCTCGAAAATTTTCGCGAAAAATTTTCTCGATAGTGTCTAACATCTTTGTTGCGACTTTCTTGCGCATCTTCACTTAAGAGTCCTATAGCGATACCCATATTATCAATAATCTGATGCCCATGTATCAATATTTTGTGTAGACTTGTAGGCATATTAAACCATGGGTAGTTGAATATAAATGAAGACGCTGTTTGAAGGCAAAAAAATTTAAATTCTTGTGTCTTTATTTTATATCCACTTGATAAGAGTTTTAAAATTGTGTGTAGTCTATTAATAATATTAAACTGAACCCCAGTAATTTGTGACACTTCTTCTGCATGCTGAAAAATTACCCGAGCTGTATTGCCATCGGTTGATGTCCCACCACCTTGTCTTGGCTTGTCCACATGAAGTCCAAGTTTTTCCAAAAATTCTTTCTGAATTCTTTGCTTTTCAGCAGCGACGATCTCTTTTTCTGTTGACCCTCTGGCTTGCCACTTAGCAAGTTTTAATTTATAAGCCAAATGCAATATGCATTCTGCGCACCGAATCCAGGCGTGAAGTGAGGAAATCCCATATTGTAAATTTTCTGCTTTTACTTCTTTCTTGATGCAAATGCTTAATTTATTAAAATCTTTTGAAGTAGTACCACAGAGGTAACAGCGCATCGCGGAACTAGTGTCAGTTAGCGCATTTATCATTTTCCCGTCTAACATGGTCGCTTTCAGCTCATGTTTTATGCACCACTCTGCATGTTTAGTAGGTAAAAGATTTTCTATTTCATTTTTTATATTTCCTGCTTCTTCTTTCGAAAGCTCTGATGTCTCTCGACTCATCTGAAGCCTCAGAGGGCGACAGTAGCGTGGTGAACTAGGCCGAGGATTTTGCCAAACTAGTGCATTTGTCGTAACAACACGTATCGGCACTATTGATGTAATCATCATGTTTTCGTCCGAACAATCTTTTTCTTGAAATTTTTGTTTGTATTGCGAATGACCACCTGAGCCGTCACATCCATACTTTGAAATAAGACATAGGTCTTGCCTCTGGTTTGGCCTTAAATGCAATAATACATCATTTAAAAACAGTAGAAGTCTCTCAGCAGTGTGATTTAATAGGTTTTGAAGAGACACTTCAGCTTTCGTCTCTGTACATATAATACCTTCAGGGTAACACTTCTTTTTTGCCTCTGTTATCGACTCGTAATTAGGGTAAATATGACAATTTAATTCCATAGCCGATTTACGTAGCAAATTGTACTGGTGTTTGGTCAGGTTGCTTTCAATGACTAAAGATAAAGCTTTATCTGGAGTGTAACTTGCATGTGACTCAGCTACTGGTTTTGACGTGGCACTCGACGCTATATCCTTTATCAATTTTGCCTTATTTACTTCTCCTATTGCTCGGTATTGCATCTGTGCAGCAAAAGCTAATGCAGCAGGTGCCAAGCTTTTGCGAATATCTTCGGTTCTTTTGCGCTTCGTACGTTCAGCGCAGTCTTCGAAATCTTTAACAGGACGACCACCAGAGCTACTCCGTCTTTTTTGCCCTATGTGTGGCACAGGAAATGTAATATATGCGTCAAACCAATTTTTGTTTGAGTTTTTACAACGCATGAAGTTGTTGTGTGATGTTTGAAGCTTTTGTTTGTAAGTATAAACTAGCTTGCTTAAAACACTCTTCACATCACTTGACAGCACTGGTATTCTGAGGGCATCGGCAACCTTGTTACACAGGTACTGCATTCTATCAGCATCCTTCTTAAAGTTACACTCTCGGTAATAATTCACAAGAATTATTCTACTGATGCATATTTCGTCATCGTTAGACCCTAGAAAGACAAAAAAAAACATCACTTATACATTTTTGTATTTGGTATAAGTATTTTGATCATGTTTAAACTGTATTTTGATTTATTGAATAGATTTACTATATAAAAATAAAAGAAAAAATAGAAATCAAGTTTAAGTTAAATTACTCCTAAAATTGAGTATGAAGTATATGTATATAAATGAAGATTTTGTTAAAGCGTCTGGATTGGTCGCCTTTAAAACTTTCTTGAATTGATTAAGCAGTAAATAAAGCATGCATCGAATGCTATTTTAAGGAATGATACGACAGGAAATTTAACATTTACTCTAGAACTAGTTTTTATTTTTCAAAAAAAATAGCTGTGTTTCTAATCGACACATAACTAATGTAATTCCTAAACTATATGTGTGGTATATACAAAAAATAACTATGCTTACCTCCAGGAAGAGCATCCATTGTCGAAACCTCAACTAAATAACTTAAACTGTACAAAAATAGTCACTTGAAAAATCACTGAAATTAAGTTAAAACACGTCCACTGTTCAACAATTCAAACTTTGAACTAAGATGGCGTCTTTTTGGGGACCCGTAGCCGGCCGGCGCGAGCGCAGGTAGCTAGACCCTTCTATTGTGAGGTATGATACACCAATCCGAGCACGTTCAATGACATTTTTAATTTTTTAGTTTATGCCGACTTTTATTGATTTTTCGCCTGTGTGTGGCAGTGTTCAGTCGTGTAAGTGACTTTATTTACAGTTACAATTTTTGCGCGTGCGAGTGAACGTTGCTGCTGTTTACAATGGGTGTATGAATCCTTACTAATATTATAAAAGCGAAAGTGAGTTTGTTTGTTTGTTTGTTTGTTTGTTTGTTTGTTTGTTACCTCTTCACGCTTTAATGGCTAAACCGATTTTGATGAATTTTGGTACAGAGATAGTTGGGAACCAGGAGACGGACATAGGCTAATATTTTTTTGAAAAAAGTGGGATGTGAGGGAGAAAGAGGGAAGAAACGGGAAAACTTAGCGTTGCTATTACAAATCAATAAGGCGCTACCGAATTTAACGCGAGCGAAGCCGCGGGCAAAAGCTAGTATATTATAATTTTAACTTAGGTGGACCGGATGTTGTTGGGGTGAGTGGGGGTGTGTGTACGAGTATGTAGATGAGTATGTGTATGAGTGAGTGTATACTGATTGTGATTGTGTATTGTGAGTGGGATTTTGTGTGTTTTCGTATTTGTGTTATGTGCATGAAGATGGTGATGTTTGTGTGGTTACACGATGTATGTCAGTAGTTCTTCAGTTTTGTTGTAGTCCATATTTAGAAGCCAGTCTGTAAGGGTGGATTTAAGTTTGTGGCTGTTTAGTCCTGCGATGTTAAGTTTCTTGTGTAAATCGTTGTATAGTTTTATGCTTAAGACGTTAAATTGTCTTCTGGCGAAGGAAGTCTTACAGGGAATGCGTGGGCATACGGGCATCCCGCTACGTCTGGCTGGATCGGGGAGAGGGACACTTCGATGTCTTCTCATGGTGGACTTGAGCACAAAGAGCTGTCGGACTGATAGTACTTTGCAATCCGCGTATAGTTTTTCAGTGGGGTATCTATAAGGCTTCTTAGTCATTACTTTGAGCACAGCTCTTTGTGCTCTCTTCAATATTAAGTTGGGGAAAATCTGCCACTTCTGGGCTATCAGCCATAGCTCTTGAAAATATTACTCGTTGTCTGTTAAGATTATTATGCTCAACATATTCAGCCAAAAGATTTGGTCGGTTTATTTTACATTTATTATATCTATTAATGAATTAGTGTATGGGCTGTCTGCATACGGCTCTTGGAAACAATTAATTATTGCCGCTGCTATCTTGAAATCTTTGAATACATGAGGTACATGGCGATTGAATATTCTGTTCCGAAACAGTTTAAAATCGCGTTTAAAGCGGCCATTAATAGTTTCTACAACCCATCTTACCATGGTTATGAGCCTTGATTTATTTGCATTTTCTGTGCTTAATTGATTTTCGTTGCGGCGTTTAGATGGAGCCATATGCGGTACGTACTGTAAGGCTTAAAGGTTTTTCTAATTAAATAACGCGCATATAATAGTTTAAAGAATATAATTTAAATCATTTAAATTTACATGGCTTCTAGCAAAAGCTGTCATCCTATTATCTGTTTAAAACGACCTGAGTATTTGAACATTCTGCTTTAACAGCCAGTATTGCTTAAGTTATAAAACCTCTTACATGAGCTACGCCCATATGAATAAAAGGATCAACGTAGATCTTAAGTGAAACTTAACTTTTATTCATTAAGTTCGAATACTCAAGGACCTACCTAACCTATACCAGAATCCTACCTATGGGGGAATATAAAATAGGCACGCCTCTGGAGAGGTAATTTCAATACGATGACCGGTATAAAATAGTTTGTCACTCCATTTAGAGTTATAATAGTTATACATTAACTTGTGCTAACGTGCACTTAAAAAATCTTAAATCAAAGTATTGAAATTTTGTCGCAGCAAAACCCCGAAAAGCAACGATACGTACCCCTAAACAAATATATGATAAGCTCATATATACCCAGATGGGGTTGAAAAATAAAATTAAACTGTACATCATAATCTTTAACTCCATCGGACGCGATTGAGTCTCAAGGAAGGAAAAGAGGATAAGGTCCAATTTACCTATAACTCTATCCATTCCAGGTTATTCATTGCATTCAATAAAAAAATTAAATATTAGCAGTCCATATTGACTGAACTGTCGGACTTCAACCATCAGCTTTATCAATTGTGTCAACTCAACACACTTTACCAAGGCTATGCCTCTTAATTGTAAAGTTGGTTTCACTGAAGATTGAGTGATGTTCCTCCCTTCCAGAAAGGACGACAGTTTATAAAAACTTGTACTATACTTCATTATGCAATCATAACATCTGGAATGTGTTGTGGCTATTTAATGCCTACTCTAGACGTTTGAGACTCGAAGCCGTATTGAATGCCCATCATGCATTCCCCGGCCGCATCCGACAGTGTTTAGGTACATGAAAAACAAACGTTAGGTTTTAATATTTACAATTAAGTACCCAAACTAAAATAATGTATCTATATGACAAGACTTTTTCTACATATCGGATACATAACCGTGTATCTGTTCATCAATAAATAAATAAATGTCTAGTGAATGAATATACAAATAAATAAACAACAAGAAATGTAAACAAAGCAGTGACATAATCAGAAATGACAATGTCATTTACAAAATTTTCAGACGAAAATATTTCCAAAGACTTTTTTTTGGAAATACAAAAATGATATGACACCTTCTTGTACCTTTTACAATTGTTCAATAAAATCTTCTTAGAAAAATTATGAAGTTTTTGATTAAAAGTTGTTTTAATCAATCTCATGAGAATATAGGGAATGCTAGTATAGCATCCCGGCTTAGTTAGTCTATAATTTAAGAATATTCCCTTCGCTGGCGTCTTTTTAAAACTTAGTATAAAACGCTTGTTTCTTGGGATACGACGGAACTTACGAGATTTTGTAACAGTTACTCCACCGCGATCATGATTCTTTTTAATTTTGACCGCTGTTGTAGTCTTCAAATATATGGTTTGTTCAACGACTATATTTATTTTATTGTCTAAAACATCGCCTAAAAGACATGAAGAGCGTAAGTCAAGAATAAGATCTTTGTCATCGTCACCCGATTCAGAATTGATAATATCTATCATCTGGTACCGATAATAAATTCTTATTTTTCTTTACTTCGGCCGACAATGTTAATTTTTCATTCTCCTCACTTTTAGAAAATTGAATGTCAATAATATCAATATATAATGTATATAATATAATCAACGATGTTATTTTTATTGTTTGTGTAGTGATCAATCTTTGGCATTAACACAATATCGCGCTGTTCTGGGATTAAATTAGAAGTAATAACAGGATTGATCTGACCCGATTCATGATTTTCTGTATCATGTTCCTTCGCGAATACTTCAATCGACTCCTCCTCATCACTGCTGGCGTTGTTCTCTGGGCAGCAACCTTGGTCACCAGCATCATCATCATCATTAAGGTCATCAGTATATATGAGGCAGCTTTCCTCGTCAAAATCTAGGCTTGAGCTAGAATTTATAAAAACATTATCATCTGCAATACTCTTATTTTCACTTTCACATTCCCTTTGTGGTTCCTGTGAAATCGTTTCCACCTGTATAACACTTAAAATCTTTTTCTTAGGGTGGCATTTACACCCAAACTCTGCTCTCAACTCGTCGCAAATCGACGAAAAACTCATACCTTCGCGGTATGTGTAATTATAAAAGTAACGGGCTGCACCCTGTAGAAATTCAAATAATATGAGCGCATAATCGCTCTCTCGCCACTCATTTGCGCTGGCAATTAGTTTAAAACTGATAATAAATTTCTCGAGGCACTCGCTATTTGATGTGCCTGAGAAAAAGCACATATTTAGCGCCATTTCGCTCTGTTCATATAAAATAATTAATAAAAATCACTTAGCTTTTTAGCATCAGGCGACGTCGCTGCGCCTGTATTTTTATATATTTTCACTCATGAATATATTGTAATTCTGCTTGGCGTACTAAAGGTACAAATTATACGTTTATTTGGGGGCTAAAAGAAACACAATATACGCTTTGTGCACGCGTAAATATTTTACTTTTAAATTTTTTGGCGGTTTGCGCCTCGTGTAGTCGTGTTTTGCGCCTCTACCAAATGTAAGGCTTAAAGGTTTTTCTAATTAAATAACGCGCATATAATAGTTTAAAGAATATAATTTAAATCATTTTAATTTACATGTCTTCTAGCAAAAGCTGTCATCCTATTCTCTGTTTAAAACGACCTGAGTATTTGAACATTCTGCTTTAACAGCCAGTATTGCTTAAGTTATAAAACCTCTTACAGTACCCATTTGATTCTAATAATGGTATAAAATCCCGGAAACCCCTATCCAAAATAAAAAAATCGCCTTCCTCAAAGAAATAATGAAACGCTCCATCCTCCCAAGGCTCGTTATGATTTTGGATTATTTGTCTCATTATATATTAGCATCCGACGTTCTCGCAGGATAAGGACCAGTGACATCCAATATGTACCCATCGGCACACACGATCATAAATGGCTTGATTAAATTCCTGTACTTATGTGTACTGTAGGTTACCCTTTGAAATAAAAAATTGGTAGATTTTTCTATAAATATATAAGTGCCATCTAAAATGGTTATGGCTTTCGGTGTGTTTTGACCGTTTCCAAAAAAATACATAGTTAGGAAGAATTCGGTTACGTTCTATTACTTGTTCCCGAGTAATATGGTCTAGTCCCAAGTGTGCTGGAACGAAATCTTCCCAGAGACAGTTTCTAACACTGTGTATTTTTCTGTCAACGGTTCTTCGCGATGTATTAAAAGCAGTGGCTAGTCTATCATTAGGCTCGCCAGACCTTAGTTTACTTAAATATATTGCCAAATCTCGGCGCGGTGTATCGGACTGCTGATGGAGACTCGATACTTGACTGAGTAATGTTAAAAAATTGTCTCGATTAAGACCAGTCCAAAAATGAATGTCAAGTTCTGATATTTCGTCTATATTTTCTAAGTCTAAAAAAGTTCTCCGTTCCAAAGTCGTCCTGTATATATTTATAATATCATTGATATTGTCTCCAGTAAATCCAGATAGTTGATTTCCAGCATTACGAGGAATGTCTTCTATAGTCGTATGTAACAGTTGTTGATGGCAAATGCGGCTGCGATTGGGAATATAAAAATTGAAGCAATTCAGCAAATGCACCTTAATACTGTTAGGGATGGACCGAAGTTGCGTTCTATTACAATCATGGAACATACACCTGCGCGACGTATTAGCTGCTCGCATCAATCCAGGGGGATAAACCACATTTACGGCAGCTTCTGCAGCAGGCGCAGGCTGGGGGTCAGGTCGATTTTGGTTTGTGTCGGAGTCAACCCTATGCCAACAAGCATGGCATATTGCCCTGGTGCCATCGAAAGTAACCTGTAAAAGAAATGTAAATTGTATAGCTTGCTCAGGAAACATTCAAAATGGATACCCAGGTAATGTAGGTCATATAACAAGCCCGAAGTTAGTGATAGGTAGATAATAGGTGGCGTGTCCGTGCTTAAGTCGAGCTTCTTATAATACACTCACAGGCACAATTAACCGCCCACCTTGTTTTTCTTTGAATTTGCAGATATTGACTGATTAGACAATTTTTGATGAGAGGGTACTTGAAAGCAACCCTCAAGGTAAAAAAAAGGCATAAAAGACTTAATAAAAACTTGTTTATTAAAGGATTCACTGAAAAATCGATTTTGAGAAAAACTTCGTCAAAAAATTTTCATTTTAAATTTTGATAAAAGGGGTCTAATTTTTTTTAAATTTAATTATTAATAATGAGTGTTGCCGCCTCGGGCTCTGATGACTTCTTGGAGCCGGTTTGGCAATCTATCCATAATATCCTGGATATCCGACTGGGGGATATTGTGCCACTCCTCTACCGCAGCCGTCTTGAGCTCTTCTAGGGTCGTAGGGGCGGGTACTCTTGCTCGGATTCGTCTTTTGAGGTTGTCCCAAATGTGCTCAATTGGGTTAAGATCGGGACTGCGTGCCGGCCATGGTAATACTTGAATCCCGACCTCATTAAGGTACTCAGTGACCAATCTTGCAGTATGGCAACGTGCATTGTCATGCATTAATTTGAAGTTATTTCCAATAAACGGCGCGAAAGGCATGACATGATCTTATAGAACTTCCTCCACGTATCTTTGAGCGTTCACACTGCCTCTATCGAACACAACGAGATCGGTACGAGCCTCGTAAGATATACCTCCCCAAACCATTATGGACCCTCCGTGGTAACCCACTGTTGTGGTTATAGCGCATGGAGCAAGCAAACCTTTCGTGTTGGCGCCTGTAGACACGCTGACGTCCATCTGGACCTCTACTAGCTATTCTACTCTCGTCTGAAAACAGTACGTCCTTCCATTCCTCCATAGTCCAGTCAGCATATTCTCGCACAAATCCAAGTCTAGCTCTACGGTGCTGTGGGAGCAGTTGTGGCACACGAGCTGGACGAAAAGCTCTCAGATTTCTTTCTGCCAGTCTTCTTTTTATGGTTCGTTCACTTACACTGACATTTCTTACCTCAAAAAGCAGCGTACGAGCTTCAGTAGCAGTGTAAAAGCGATTTCTCAAGACGTTGTTGACAACGAAGCGGTCATCTCGGGCTGAAGTGCATCGATGTCTGCCTTGGCCTGGTCTCCGGGTGTATGAACCAGTCTCCCGAAATCGTCTGATGGCATCCCGTACCGTGGTTCGAGGTACACCGAGTGTACGAGCGATGTGACGTTGGCTGTACCCAGCATCGGCTAAAGCCACTGCGCTAGCTGCACCAGTCGCATCCAGTGGCATTTTTTAGAGTTGCAAACAATAAACAAACACTACAAACTCAAATTAAACAATATTGATACACTATGGCAAAAAGGAACAGGAAATGTTTATTCGGTAACGCAACTGCGACAATGTCGAACAACGACTAAATCCCAAAAACGCTTCGGTGACACAATTTTATGCAACAAAATAAGGGTATAAGTGTTTAGTTTATTGCTGAAGTACCCACTTGACAAGAAATAAAACAGTGCATCAGTCATAGTTAACGTAAACAAACAGGGTGACGAAGGATAAAGGTGGGCGGTTAATTGTGCCTGTGAGTGTACTATATACCACATATACACACATTATGACAAATGTCAATACATATTATACCACTGCCTAGGTTGAATAAGTCCCTACTACGGATAATTACTTTTTCATGTAAAAATAGGGAATATGCATGATTTTTTTTTATGTTTTAAATTAATCATTTACATCTTTATAACATAGAAAAAATATATAAATACGCTTGAAAATAGTCAAGATACTTTTCAAAGTCAAATTTAAGACATCGAATAAATTTGGGCCGTTCAAACGCCGCCATTTTGCGCGCGCTTATGATGACGTCATTAGTTATGTCCTGTTTGTTTACTATAGTAGCGTTTCAGTTACTTAATACTTATTTTCAGTTTGGATTCCTAAACAAACCATGGAAGAAGTTAAAAAACCTTCTTACAAGTATTGTTTCGTACCGAAATGTAGAAATACTACCATTACGGTTCATTCCCATTAGTTCGATTCACTAGTTCGATCGTCGAACTAGTGAGAATTTTTTTTCTCAGTTGTTCGACCGTCGAACTAGTGAGAATCCGTTCATTCCCATTACTTCGATTCATTAGTTCGATCGTGGAACTAGTGAGATTCTTTTTTCTCAGTTGTTCGACCGTCGAACTAGTGAGAAATTTTTTCCTCATATGTTCGACCGTCGAATTAATTAGATTTAAAAACAGTTCTACTAAAGAAACATACTTTACATCTTTGGTGAAATATACATGGTCAAATAATTATAATTTTGTCTGTCTTACTTATCTCAATAAGCAGAGACAAAAAGAATTACGAATACATGTAGGTAATCCATCAAAGATATAATTATACAGGGTGGAAAGTTAAGTCAGGCTTTGGAATTCAAAATCTTTGAATGCAGTTTTATTTCTTTTTAAAATATTAGATCAAATACTAAATGTAATTAACTAGCGCATTTTTTCTAAAAAATGTCCAACACTAATTTGTCCACATGTTAATTGCATTTGAGCATTAATAATATAATCGTCATTGAATAAATCAATTTTTCTCCTTTTAGAACTTTTTTTTGATGTGGAAGGTCTCTGAAGAACATCATTTCGATATGAAGACAATACAGAATCGTCCTGTAAAATATGCAATATTTGCAATAGGGTTACATGGCTTTTTGTTACAAGGTTATTTATTTTATGGTGCCACCCTTCTACAGCATTATTTGTTCGGTGGCGTTCGCCATACACAGACCAAATTCTATGATAATCAACCTTCATCCAGTAATTATCAAAATATTCTTTAAACTTCATCATGTATTGACAATTCTCCGTCATTTCATTTTGAATATACACCCATCCTGAAACAATTTCATTTTCTGGAAGCAATGCTAAGTTGGCGCATAGCGAAATTATTCTTCTGTTCCGTTTTTCTTTACTTAAACCTAGGGTTTTTGCCTTGCGCCACAAGCTGTTCACGTAATGGTAATAGCAACCTTTTATTGTAACCTTCATTTTTTGTAACGCTTTCATTGTGCCTTCTTCGAAATCTATCGTGACTTTTGCAGGTTTCCACTCTGGAATTTGGGACACAATCAAATCAAATAAAATTGAATAAGCTTTTTCAGTCCTGTGACTCATAAACGCGTACACCAAAGGGCTCACATTCGTGTTATTTATGTCACTGCTGATGTCCCCGTGTATAGTAAAAATTTGTTGAAAAGGACTTGGACATGATTTAAAGGTCCCGTCCATAAAAATATGTTTTATATTTTTCATAATTTCTCGGGCGTCACTTGAACAAAACACTAATATTCTCATTTTTTTGTGACGGAAATCAGCGAGTAAGAATTCTGAAAAAGCATTGGGAACCTCGACTTCCTGTACAGTTTTCGCGCATATTTTTTTTACGTGTGCTAGCTTATTTCTGTTTCTATAAATTCTTGATTTTATTTGTTGAAATTCAGGTACACTACTTTTTGAAGCTAAATGCAGGCCTTGATTTTTTAATGTAATTAAAGCTCTGTTATAAATTCTTGGAGCTGGTTCTCTTCCCAATGCTGCTTCATTGCAAGCATTATTTATAATAATATTAACTGAATTGCGTGTTTCATCAGGATTACATTGGCCGCAGTGAGGTTTTGTTTGTAAAGTTTCAGTGAGGTTCTGAAACAAAATAAGTAGTTTAAAATATATATACTTATGTCTACACGTTATTAATTATATTATACATATAAAACACTCAAGACTTACCATATTCAATGTTACGGATCCAGTACATTTTAAACTTTTATAATTTTTACACCGCCATATGCTTTGACCATTTTTATATTTACACATTGAGTAATATTGATGTCCTTCTAATTGCAGAATTCTTCCTCGACCACTTTTAATAATTATTAATTCTTTAGACGTCATTGCAAAAAAATAAACAGTAACGATTGAAACGCCCGGGCGACTATGGTAGCCCAAAACTTTTTGGCGTTATGGCTCAATTACATTAGGTCGGTTTGAGGTCGGTCACCGAAGGCGGCGGCCGCATTCGGTTTAACTGAAACGCTTACCTAAATTGAGTTGTTTACATTGGTCGGTTAAGGCCGTACCCTACGCAAATAACCTTGAGCATTCGCTTCCCTCTTTGCCGCGCAGGAGTGAGTGAGTGAGAGCAGTAGTGAATAATGCCTATTTTTTTGGAAAAAAATCTGTATAAAATTAAGTATTGGGTTTTTGGAAAAAATATTTCTACCAAAATGTTCATTATAGAATTGTGTTTCCATTAGTGTCAGTAGCAAAATTAAAGAATGTTTACTTTACGAGGAGATGCATGTTATTGATATTTTTTCTCATTTCTGGGGCTTTGTTGTAAGGAGATTTACTAAATAATGACTCAATAAAAATAAAAACTAAATCTACAATAATGGAATCAAGATTATAAAGAAATTTAATGTTATTTTTTTGTTACTTAGTTCGTTTTAAATAACAAGTAGATAGCTCTAGAAAATTGTACAAAAACGGCTTGCGCGGCTTTTTGGTCGGGGTGGCGCCTTTACCGAATTCGGCGACTTGATTGATGCGGCGATTGCGACGGGCGGGGCACGGCGCACTCGACACCGACAACGGGCTCGACCGAATACGGCCAAACGAATACCTGTTTATATTAGTCGGTGACCGAATACGGCCTGCAGCCGAATACGGTCTAACCGACTTAATGTAAATGCGCCATTAGACGTCCGGGCGACTATAGTCGCCCAGACGACTCGCCCTATACAAACCTTTTTTTGTCTATGACAGTGTTCAAGAGGTTCACAAGTGTTTCGCTAGATGGTTCTCTATTAAATTACGCGTCTGTTGGTCGGTAAAACAGCAAGGTCAAGCCACAGAGAGATTTTAAAAAAAAATGTTTACACAAGCGTTTTATGACGTGCGTTGAGTTATTGAAGTGTTTACGAGTGTCGAGTTTCAAATAAAAGTAAAAATGTATTTATTGTTCTATTGTATTAGGTGTTTTATATTGAAATACTCCTAAAGATCCATTCTTTCAGAATATCTACAAATTCTAAGTATCCGAAGTCTGATAGGATGTTTTTAAATTATTTAAAATCGACAATATAAGTACTTACACGAATATAATTATATTTTTCGACGAACCAAGCGTTTTTTATTTTATTACGAAATTAGTAAAACATTTAAATGTAGATCTGTTTTTAAATCTAATTAATTCGACGGTCGAACATATGAGGAAAAAATTTCTCACTAGTTCGACGGTCGAACAACTGAGAAAAAAGAATCTCACTAGTTCCACGATCGAACTAATGAATCGAAGTAATGGGAATGAACGGATTCTCACTAGTTCGACGGTCGAACAACTGAGAAAAAAAATTCTCACTAGTTCGACGATCGAACTAGTGAATCGAACTAATGGGAATGAACCACCATTACTACACCAGATAAAGTGTTTTTTCGTATTCCACGCGATGCAAAATTACGAAAACAATGGTGTAAGAATATGAAAAGGGATAATATATCTCTTATTATCGGTTGTATTTTGTTGTGAATATCATCTTAACGTAAGTATTCTATATTTATATACAGCTTAGTGTGAATAAGCTATTAAGCAGTAAAAGATTCGGACTAACGTAGTTCAACAGTTTATAAAAGTTCATTAAAATTTTCTCTAAAGAGCTTCCTTATTCCTTTTTGCAGTTTTACAAAATTTTGAAGACAGATAATTGATTTCATGTCTGTATTAATTATATTTCATTTAATTTTAATTATTAATTATGTTTATTATTAATTATATTTTAATTATTTTTCGTTTCGTCCAATTCGCAATAGGAAGGAGACGCGTCGTTCCTCACTATCGTCGTCAACTAAAAATAATAATATTCGGTTACTCTAATTGATATCGTTGCGTGAACAATTAAATCACAAAGTCCAGTGTCACAAAAATTACATTTTACGGAAAAAACCTCGGCGCGAGTGCTAACAGCGTGCGCGGGGACGCGCCGCACCTCCCCTGCGATAAGAGACAGTTGCAATTTTTTGTCCTTGTCATCGCCGCGCCAGTGCGCGTGCACCGAATAAACATGAGTGTATGTGCTGTCTGTAATGACATATTAGAAAAGGACTTTTTAGAGTGCCAGCGTTGTACAGACAAATATCATTATTTATGCCTCGATATCACACCGGAAGAAGCAAAGAAATTTCTCGATGCTAGGCAGAAGTGGATATGCCTCAGTTGTGGCAATAAGCAGCCTAAAGGTAATGATCCCGTTCGGCCTTCGACACCAACAGGCATGGCTGACATTACATTTAATGTTACGCGTCGTAAGATGCAAAGCAAGCAGGAAAATGTACAAGCATCTTTTTCTAGAGTGCCGGAATGTGTATCGCGCTCCGACATACAGAATATGATTCGTGATGAGATGCGTTCAATTATGAATGAATTTATGATCGAAATTCGAAGCACCTTGAACACTGAGATGCGTGAATTGAGAGACCAAATAACTGGATTCAAGGATTCCCTTAGTTTTTTGAGTGCACAATTTGACAGTTTAAATAGCGAAGTGACCGCTCAGAAGTCTACTATGAAACAACTAAAAACTGAAAACGAGCAGCTACGATCGGAGGTCAACATTCTATCTAATCGGGTCAGACAGATGGACCAGTTGTCTAGGTCTACTAACTTCGAACTTCAGTGTGTACCCGAGCACAGGGCTGAGAATGTAGTGAGCATTGTTAGACAACTCGGTCAAGTAGTCAAGTTTCCCAACAACGATGGCGATATTTCTTATTGTTCACGTGTTGCCAAGTCAAACCCTGAATCCTCTCGCCCACGGACAATCCTGGTCAAATTGAACACCCCACGCACCCGGGATTCTCTACTGGCGGCTACAATACAATACAACAAAGATCATCCTAATGAGAAGCTGAACACCAGTGTGCTGGGCCTAGATGACAAGAAGATTGCGATATTTGTTACTGAGAATCTTACAATGGAAAATAAAAACCTACATGCCGCAGCTCGACTTCGAGCCAAAGAACTCAATTATAAATTTGTGTGGGTACGCGGAGGCCGAGTTTATGTGCGCAAATCTGGTGAATCTGAAAAGGTATTTATTCGCAATATGGACACATTGAATAAATTAACTTGATGTATTTTTATTTCTATTCATACGTTGTAATTTACTTTAAACTTAATTCTCGTAACGATATTTAAACATTTTCATTCTCTAATATAATTAAATGTTATTATCAAAACGTCAGAGGTTTGCGGACCAAAACAATAGATTTTTACTTAAATATGTTAACGTGTAACTATGATATAATTGTACTAAGTGAAACATGGTTGGCGGGCGACATATTGGACTCTGAGTTATTTTGCAACCGATATCTAGTCTATCAAAGGGATCGTGAATCGAGTGGTTTTCATAACAATAAATCCGGTGGGGGCGTGTTAGTGGCGGTATCTAAAAGGTTAAGATCTTGTCGGGTAACGAAATGGCAGAGTCAATGTGAGGACGTATGGGTATGCGTAGACATTTGCTTAAACAAACGACCAGCTAAACTCTTGATCTGTGCGGTGTACATTCCCCCTCCAGTACAAAAGCATATTTTAGATCATTTTATCAATAATGCTAATAATGCCCTGGAAAACTTTAATGCCACGTTAATATTAGGGGATTTCAACCTAAGTGGCATTGAATGGGTGGGTTCACCGGGCACATCGCTTGCGTCTTCTGTAACTAAAAATGGTATTTATGAGCAGAAACTATTAGATTTTATTTCTTTAAATAATTTAGCTCAATACAACTGTGTATACAATCACAAAAATAAAATACTCGATCTTGTTTTAACCGACACCGTGGTGAAAAGTATAAGTATGTCTGAATGCCCTCTAAGTAATATAGACTCATACCACCCCCCTCTTGAATTCGAACTGCTGTGTAACTTGCACGAGGAAACCTTACGCCCTAACCAGGAGCCAAAATTTATGTTCTATAAAGCTGATTATAGTAAAATTATTCAAGAATTAAGTAAAATATCATGGGAAGACTTGTTTTCACAATGTTGCGATGTTGATACAATGGTAGACTCATTTTACAAAGTTATTTATAGTATTATTGAAGCGTACGTACCTAAGACTAAGCCTAAAACTTGTAAATATCCAGTTTGGTTTAGCATGGATCTTATTCGCCTGCTAAAAGAAAAGAATAAGTTCACGCTGTACACCAGCGACATTCCGAGACAGAACATGGCTGAGTTAGCTCTATTCGCTGACGACACAGCCATATACCACTCCGGCCGCAGCCCTGATACCATCTACCAGGCCCTCCAAACCTCCGCAGACACCCTCGGTGACTGGTTCCGGAAGTGGAGAATAGAAGTCAATCCCGACAAGAGCCAGGCGGTACTATTCTACGCACCGGGCAGACCCGCCCCTCCCAACCCCGATCCGATCACCATGTTCGGCAAGCCGATCCCTTGGGAGAAGCGAGCCAAATACCTTGGTGTAATCCTAGACAATCGCCTCAACTTCGGAGAGCACATAAAGACGGTGCGTTCGCGCGCCGCTTTCGCTCTAGGCAGACTCCACTACCTGTTGAATGCACGCAGCAAATTGTCACTGAAGTGCAAGCTGCGTATATACATAGCGTGCATTCGACCAATCATGACGTACGCGTGCCCCGTGTTCGCGCACGTCAACCCGTCCCGAATCCACAGGATGCAAACCCTTCAAAACCGTTTTCTCCGAAAGGCCGTGGGAGCTCCCTGGTACTTGAGGAATGAAAGACTACATGTCGACCTTAAAATCCCGACAATAGCCCAAACGATGAAACGCCTCACGAAGCGTTTCTTCGATGCCGCTGAAAGGCACCCCAACAGTCTCATAGTAGGGGCAACCCACTATACTCCCACCAGGATAGGGAAAATCCGCCGACCAAGGCATACCCTTACCACACCCGACGATCCCATCACAATCCTGCAGGAAAGCAATAGGGAAACTAGTACTATCCGCAAATACAAATACAGACCGCGATCCGTTTTCCGACCTCGCCGCCGAGGCCCGTCGCGAAACCCCCAGTAACGAAACCGTCCCTTGGTCTACAAGCCAGCCCGCGATGCTGAGCAGTAAATCTTAAAGTCCCTAATTAATCGACCCAGCCACCCTTGTTGCCCTCCCTCAGTGACGCCCTAAGCCGAGGTCCGTACCCCACAGGGGGTGCCCTTAGCGAGCGAGCACTTAGCATACTAGTAGTCTTTGTAGCCCTGGCTGGGGGCCTTAATTTATTGAGGTCACACAGGATAGTCCGGTTAAGCAGTCTAACAACTCAAGCGAGTTGAACTGCGAGTGGCCCAACCTAAAAAAAAAAAACCATTTACTTTATTCTAAATTTAAAAACCCCCTAGATAAAATTTCATTTCGTTTGCTAAAAGACAGAGTTTTAAAATTAATGCATACCAATTATAGACAATATATAAACTCAATTGAATCTTCGATCACTTCTAACCCTAAGCTATTTTGGTCTTTTTGACGTGATAACGTCTTTAAAATCGTTTTAGTCGGGTGACATGTTCAGAAACTTGTAAACCTCACGAGCGACATTTCATAAAGATAGTAGCGCCATCTGTTACTTGGCTCGAAAAAAAAACTTTAAATTAGTACTTAATTTCATTTTAGATGTCACTACTGGTGATAACTTATATCACCAATAAGACGTTATCACGTAAACATCTCGATCGTAAACCTACTTTTTTAAAGAATAAACGTAACGGTAACAGCACATATCCTTCGTCAATACATTACGGCGATACCAGGGGTGGGAACGGAACAGACAATTGCAACATATTTGCCTCATATTTTTCGTCTGTTTACAACCCTTGTGTTGGCGATACTATTGACGATACGGCTCAATACGGGACTTTGCAATGTCAGCATACTGATTTTCTGACCCATCTGACACTAACCACGGAATCTGTTATTAAAGCTTTAAAGAGACTGGATCTTAATAAAGGGCCGGGACCTGACGGACTGCCCTCCATTTTTGCAATAAAATGCTGTGACTTTTTGGGGAAACCTCTCTCTATGATTTATAATAAATCATTAAACTCGGGTTGTTTCCCGAAGGTTTGGAAAGAAGCACGAGTAGTACCGATATTTAAGTCTGGTGACAAGTCCGCCGCGAATAACTATAGACCGGTATCTATTTTGTCTATATTTGGCAAGGTGTTCGAAGCTTTATTATATCCCGTACTTTCATGGCATGTGAGACAAACGTTGATGCCTGAACAACATGGCTTTGTGAAAGGCCGCTCTACTGGAACTAATCTCGCGTGCTATTTGTCGGATTTAGTCGACGCCGTAGACCGTGGATCACCTGTAGATGTAATCTACACTGATTTTAGCAAGGCGTTTGACAAGGTGGACCACAAAATGCTAGTTAACAAGTTACACACAATCGGAATTGCGGGAAGCTTGTTGCAATGGTGTGAATCTTACCTTGTTAAACGCTCATCTAAAGTTGTGTTAAACGGTTATTCGTCAAATCTGTTTCTGACACCCTCAGGCGTACCCCAGGGCTCTCATCTTGGTCCACTGTTTTTTAACATTTTCATTAACGACGTAGCTTCTTGTTTTGTACACTCAAAGATATACTTATATGCAGATGATTTAAAAATTATAAAACGAATTGAGTGCAATCAGGATCCATCTAAACTCCAAGAAGACTTGGATCGTTTTTCCCAGTGGTGTTCGGACAACAAAATGTTACTGAATGCTGACAAATGCAATCACGTACATTTTTCTAGGAAAAAAGGACCGTATTTTCGTAATTACAAAATTAATGATCACATTATCGACGAGAAAGGGGTGATTCGAGATTTGGGCGTTTATATTGACAATAAGCTTCGATTTCATGTTCACATTGATAAAATTGCTACTAAGGGGTTTAAGATGTTAGGCTTCATTCAGCGAAACTGTAAAGATTTTAAACGCGCCTCAACCAAAATTGCAATCTTTAACTCCATAGTACGGTCAGGCTTAGAATATTGCAGCATAGTTTGGACTCCATTCTACGAAATACATAAACGTCGTATAGAATCAGTGCAGAAAAGATTTCTTTGGCATTTGTCATATCACTGCAATATGATCTAGAATTTAACTACCTATAGCTCACGCTTGAAACACTTCAAACTTATGAGTCTGGAAAATCGCCGTATGATCCTTGATCATATGTTTCTGTACAAAATAATAAACACTTACATTGATTGTCCGCGTTTGCTGAGTCAAATAAACATAAATGTACCTTACAAACTAGCTCGTAAGTCTAGATATTGGTTGCTCCGCGGTAAGGGCTTTAAAACCAATTTGGGTCATTTTTCCGCAATCAATAGAATGCAGGATCAATTTAGTCGCCTGTCACGCTCACCCAGTGTAGATATCGATATGTCTTATTCTTACCATAAAGTCAAGTCTGTCTTGCATAAGGCATTATCAGAAGAATGAAATGGTACATTTTAATACTTATTTTAATATTTAATACATTTTAATACCCTAGCAGTTTATAAATACACACAAGAGATACTTACATACATCAGAGACAAAAACTATGCAATAGGTCTTCTGCTCGACATGACTAAAGCCTATGACAAAGTATCACACTCCATCCTAATAACTAAACTAAATGGAGTTGGCATCAGGGGAGACGCACTTGATTGGCTCAAGTCGTATCTCGCTGATAGGAAACAATATGTACAGATAGAACACCTAGACCATGACACGTGCGAGTTAAAAAACGTGCGCTCGAACATACTCACCACAAACTGGTCTATTCCACAAGGAAGTGTAATAGGATGTATACTTTTCCTCATCTACATAAATGACCTGCCAACAATATGTGACCATCTATGTGTGATGTTTGCAGATGACATCTCCGTACTTTTTAAAAGCCCTACTAACAACCTAGAATACAATTCCCAAATTATTGCTACATATAACCTAATAAAATCTTGGCTTCAGAATCACAATCTTGAAGTAAACAACAAAAAAACTAAAATCATACAATTTAAACCTTACCAAAAACAAAAAATTAACTTAAAAAATATAACAAACGCTATTCACATTGAAGAAGTTGAAGAATTCAAACTGTTAGGTATAACATTAGACTCTCATTTAAATTGGAAAAAGCATGTCGAAAACACTAAAATAAAACTATCACAATTTACATATGGGCTTAGTGTGTTAAAGTCAAACACAAAAACTCATTGTGCTCTCTCTGCATACTACGCGTATGCCTACGCATGGCTACGCTATGGTATCATCATGTGGGGACACAGTGTAGATGCTAATGATCTATTTATTGCACAAAAGAAGTGTATTCGAATATTATGTAAGATAAAACCTAGAGACAGCTGCAAACCCCACTTTATAAATAAAAAAATATTAACTTTGTCTTCCATATATATACTAGAAATAGCCACTTTTGTTAAAAAAAATATCCAACTGTTTAATTTCGACAAGAACGAGCGCCGTAAAACTAAATTAATTTTACCAGCACCTAGACTCCAAATGTATAAAAATAGCCCAGAATACCGAAGTATACAGATATACAATAAATTGCCTGAAAATATACGGTCCACAAAAACATTGTTAATATTTAAAGCCCGGTTAAAGTCATTGCTCTTAGATAAAGCTTACTATAGTATCCAAGAATTTATAGAAGATCCAAAGTTAAAATAGAATATTAAAATATAATTATGTATGTGCTAAATATTTATGGTTAGATATAAGTTTAATGAATATTGTTTATGTTGTTTATGGCTAGATATAAGTTTAATTAATATAATATTGTGAAAGTTCCTACCATACGTGATATATTCTGCAATATAATTTTATTAGTTTTAAGTCATTTTGCTGCGCCCTAACAGGGTAATGTACATTAGTTATAAGCCTAGCGTGTAACTTTTTTGTACATTGTGCATTTAATGAATAAATAAATAAATAATATTGCTTACTTTTTATTTTTTTTCACCTTTTCACGTATTATTTAATGTTTGTATTTTTTCCTCTTTTTAATGGTTGTGGTTTGGCACACCGCAGAATAAAATAAGATTAATTGATTTAATTTAATTTAATTAAGCTTTTAAGTTAATTAGTATTTCAAATTATTAAATAAGTAAAATCCGTTTTGTGAGGAACTGTAGTTCCTACTCTATGTTTAATGCATGCCGTGGCAGCCTTTAATTAAGGCTACACTACATTTTGTAAAGATGTGAGCGTTTTAATATGTATGTTGGTGTAGCTTTGTTGGTTGTCCTTAAATAAATAAATAAATATTGAATATAACATAATGCAACAAAGGAGAACAATTTAATCTACGGTTAAAGAAAGGAGTTGTTCCTCCTATGTTTTTATTTCAGAAACCGAATATCATGCCATCACCGGGTGAGAGAATGGCCGTAGTTAAAAAGCAAAGAATAGCACTGGTAAATGAAGCTCTTTCAGAGTATGCTATCAAAAGTAGTAATAGTAGTAGTATTACCTTGCAGCTTTCACTCCTTTGATCTCTGCGCTCGTAAAATCGAGATTTGATGCAAAATATACTGACATCATAAATGCATCTATTTTCGGTAGATTAACCGATTCTACTTTGAAAAATCTAGTTTCTGTCATCATCTTAGATTGACTACAAATATATATTCAAATTTCAAATTCAAATTTCAAATTCATTTATTTTGTGAACATAAGTAAAAAATAGATGGTAAAAAGGAAGTCAGAAACTATCTATGTTCCGCCGTTAGGCATAGAATTTTTACAAAAATATTAAATTAAATCATATAAAGTAATTAACACAATAACAATGATTACATTAGATTATATAAAATGTCAGCTAGATGTCAATGTTAAAAATACATGCACAAAACGTTAGTCATATCAAAACAAGTAATTAAAGCAGGAATAAATAAATAACATGTCAACATTCTTAAAGTTTGTCATTAAGAAATTCGCTAACTGAATAATACACTTTGTCAATCAATAATAGTGATAGTCGGTTTTTAAATTCATGGCTTTTGCACTCCTTAATTTGTTTGGGCAACTTATTATACAGTCTGGGTGCCATTGCATATACACTTTTATACATAAATTCTGTTTTAGTAGGCAATGTGTGCAATTTGTCAGAACGACGCAAACTTTTAATAGGCTTATAGAAGGACATATTGTTTTTGACAAAAATGCAGGATTCATAAATGTAAAGGGATGGGACCGTCAATATTTTTAAGGTTTTAAAATGTTGCTTGCAAGATTCTGTACATTTTATTTTGCATATTGCTCTAATACATTTCTTCTGTGCTATAAGTACATCGTGAACCCTGTACGCATTACCCCAAAATATAAGTCCATATCGCAGAGTAGACGCTACATATTCACAAAGTAACCACACTGAAATACAGATTTAAACAATTTTTCTCAAAAACACTATTAACACAGTATGAATATTGACGCCGATAAATGAACGATAATTGCAAAAGGTTACCATTGACGTCACATTTAGTTTCGACCAAGTGAGGCGTTTTGACAGTTGGATTTTCCCTCCTTTATTTTTCACTTTTTATGTAATATTTTCTGGGTTTAAATGATAAATAAATAAAAAAAATAACTTTTAAGTATGATGTTAAGACTATGAAGAATCTAGAAAAAAATATTTGAAACAAATTAAAATTTTATGCATATTCCCTATTACCTACGTGTAAAAAACATCTAGGTGGGGCAAGTCAATGGGGTGAAAGAGGGTTATTTGATGCTACGGTACAACTGGATTTATGTTTTATTTGAACAGTAATACAGTATAAAGGGGTACTTACCTCTCATGGTGCTATAGAACGTAGCATATGTTCTACAAAATCTCGCCGGGTTTCCAATAACTGGTTATGAAGTACATGTCTGCGCTGACGTCGAAGTGAACGCTCACACACAACACAGCTACTGTCTCGATCTCCCATGTCAACAATACCAATCACAATGCAAGCACAAAGTCCGGTGTAGGAGGCAAACCACACGGGCGGTGTGGCGACGCACCGCAAGCTACCAAAAACCCTAAGCGCACCGTGCCCTGTACGTCAGTAATGTGGATCACCAACACCACCTTCGCTCAGTGCAGGCGCTAATCTGAACTCAGCAGGAAGCGGGGGCAAACGTGACCGACCTAAGTCGATGCGGTGTGTACACCCAAGTCGTGCCGAACTCAGACTAATGATCCATAGCCCGAGGAGCGTTTATAAAGGCGGCCAGGAGCGCTGCGGAGGGCCGTGCGGTGCGGGGTAGTGATGACGCCCGCCGTGTTCACGTGCGCGCGAGTGTTACTGCCGTGGTTGGGTGTTTGCCGCGTTACAATCTCCCCCTCTGGTCCCGAAGATGTCCCGACGAGGAGACCAGTGTTGTTTCAGAGGCTGCTGTCTGCTTTTCTGGGCCTACCGCGTCTGCGCAAAGGTCTTTCAGGATTAGGCACATCGTTGCCGGAGCCCTGGAATGGGCTCAGCGCGGATGTATGGTAAATATCCAGAGGAGTTGTAGGCTGTGCTGGGTGTGCAACCTCGTAAGAACAAGGTCCATGCCGTCGCAGGATGATGTAAGGCCCGTCGCGCCGTGGAGCCAGCTTCGCTGTTTGGTAGCGAGCTGCGCTGCTCCGGACATTGGCCGCAACCATGACGCGATCGCCGGGTAGGTAGGAAGGAGCTGGACGCCGATGTTCATCTGCTGCCTTCTTCCTTGTTTCTTCTTTGTTCTATTGCACTTCTCTCGTTCGGTTAAATGTTTCTGCTAACAAAATAAGTTTTGGGGTTATTTCGGGGATAAAGTTCTCCGATAAAGCTATCTGATGAAGGTCGTGTTTAACATCATCGAAGGTCCTTAACTCTCTACCGGAGGTAAGGTATGCTAGGCTAAAGCTCGTGCTGAGACAGTGCGATGTGTTCATAGCATATCTTATGCTTTTCTGCCCAAGACCGATGATCACCTTCTACGTAGACTGCTAGCTGTGTTTTCAAATCTCGGTTTTTCCTTTCGACAGGGTTTGCTTCCGGATGGTATATTTATTTATTTTATTTATTTATTTATTAAAACTTTATGCACATGTATAAAAACAATGTACAAAGGCGGACTTAATGCCTTGGGCATTTTCTACCAGTCTACCTTGGGGTGATGCAGAGAGAAAACAAAGTAGGTGCAGGGTGCTTAACAGAAAGTATTCGAAAGAATTATATATATAATTACAATTAAAATATAACTATAAATACTTATATACATACATACAAAACAAAATAATAATAAAAAAAAAAAGTAAAGAGAGTTAAATATACAAAAAATAATTAAGAAAATCTAAATCAATCAATCATTTAACTTGGAGTCGAATCTGCCAGCTTCTTCAGCAAATGTTCCCGAGCTTTTACTTTAAAAGTGAACCGACTGGTGGCCAACCTGGTATCCAGAGGGAGCGCATTCCAGAGGAAGACTGCCTGGACAGGGAAAGAAGCTTTAAGAAAACCAGAGCGGTGAGTAGGACATCGTAGAAGACGGTTATGGGAGGAACGAAGATTCTTACTGTGCGCAGAGCATAAATATTGAAAATGTGAAGTTAGATAAGAAGGGGAAGTGGGTTTGTTGAGTAGAGAAAAGAGTGTAGTCAAGGCCCTCAGCGCTCTGCGCTGTCGGATGGGCAACCATTTTAAAAGCGACCGATATACGGACACATGGTCATACTTACGCAGATTAAATACGAATCGAATGCAGTTATTCAGAAGTCGGTCAAGTTTATTGAGAAGATCTGCATTCAGGTCATAGTAACACACATCACCGTAGTCAATTAAGGGGAAGATAAGGGACTGAACAAGCATTGCCTTTATGTGTGATGGGAGAACATTCTTCAAACGGTAAAGCGCACGCAACGTTCCGGTGACTCTCTTGCTCACAGTAGCGACCTGCTTACGCCAGTCAAGGCAAGTGTCCACATACAATCCCAGATCTTTAACGTCGGAGCTAAGCGGGATGACTGTGTTGTCAAAGATAATCGGTGACACTGCCAGACTATTCAGCTTTCTCACGCTGTGGGGGCTTCCAACAATAACAGCCTGACACTTGGTTGGGTTTACCGCCACCCCAAAACGATCAGACCAGTTTTTAACAACAGCTAAATCCCGATTTAACTCGTCAATTGCATCCGACACGTTGTCGACACTCGCCTGACAGTAAAGCTGTAAGTCGTCAGCGTAAAGATGATACGAACACTGAAGCTGGGCAGTTATGAGGTCTATAAAAATAGAGAACAAAAGTGGAGATAAAATACCGCCTTGAGGGACGCCAGTTACAAGATTACACCAGCTGGAAAAAGATTCTCCAGCAAGAACTGACTGCTGACGTCCCCGAAGATAGGATGAAAACCATTCCAAAACCTCGTGAGAGACCATAAGATAGGAAAGGATTGATAAAAGGATTTCGTGACTGACAGTATTGAAAGCATTGGAAAAGTCGATCAACACTACGACGGAGACTTTAGTGTCTTCCATTCCCCGCCTTATATCGTCAGTCACTTTAAGGAGGGCAGTAACGGTGCTGTGCCCGGGCCTGAACCCGGATTGCAACGGACTGATAAGGGAGTTATGGTGAATGAAATAGGAAAATTGCTTGTGCACACAAGCTTCAAGTACTTTAGATAAAAAAGGAAGAATGGAAATTGGACGAAAATGACTAGGGAGAGTGGGGTTAGAAATTTTAGGTAAAGGACGCACATGAGCTTTCCGCCAGAGAGAAGGGAAATCACCGGAGTAAAGAGAGAAGTTAACGATGTGAGAGATTGCAGGAAGGAGCTGGTCAAGAGCCGTCACAATCATGTGACGACTTATGCTATCACAGCCCACGGCTTTGGATTTTATGGACAGGATAATCTTTTTGATCTCTCCCGGATCGACTGGGGTGAAGACAAAGGGATTAATATTGGGTCGCGGCAAACCAGCAAGAAAGTCAATGGTTTGACATTTAGTTAGATTATCCAGAGTAGGTACAGTAGAAAAATGGCGATTGACATCATCCAAACCAAATGCCTTTGGAAAGTCTGAATGCCGCGATCTGCCGATACCTAGAGTTCCAAGGAATTTCCAGATATCAGCAGGAGAAGCAGAAGAGATATTATCAAGAATGTGGCGGCGTTTAGCGTTGCGTATCATCTGATTACATCGATTGCGAGCAGTTTTGAAGAGAGTCCAGTTTTCCTCAGACCGCTCCCTTTTGTACTTTCGGAACGCACGATCCCTCCGACGCATTGCCATCTTAACTCCCCTATTCATCCATGGTGCAGGTGGCCGCTTCAGCTTGACTTTTCTGATTGGAGCGTGGGTGTCATATAACTTAAGTACAATCGAATTAAAACACGTCACTTTGTCATCAACTGAAGTGGCCTCCTCCAGGGGTGTCCAGTCAATATTGTCTGCATCTTGGATCAGTTTTTCAGTATCCATACGCCCAAAAGCACGTCTGTTTTGGAACATAGGTTTGGATTTCGGAGGCTTAAGGACATACGACAGGAAAATAAGGTCGTGATGGGAAAAGCCAGGAGCGACAAGTTGACCATGTGAGGAGACAAGGGAAGGATTAGAAGTGATGATCAAGTCAAGCCAAGTATCATCACCAACAGTATTATGATGTGTTGGTTGAAGAGGCAACACATGCAGACTAGCTGACTCAATCAGATGTAGAAGTTTACAGGAACGAGGGGAGGTGTGGTCAAGGAGATTGGTGTTAAAATCCCCCATGACGATGTGATGTGTATACTCTGAACCCAAAGATTCTAAGACCAATTCGAATTCGGTGAAGTAATCAATGGAAGGGGGACAATACACAACTCCTAGGACAGTCTTAATTCCTTTTACGCAAACCTCTAGAAAAAGAAACTCAGCCAGATTAGTAGAGGAAGAAGTAGCAAGAACTTTATAAGAAAAATCAGCACGAAGATAAATTGCTACACCACCCCCTCTCTTACCGATACGATCATTACGTAGAAGAACGAATCCTGGGAGAGGGTAGGTGGTGGACAAAAGATCGGGTTTTAGCCAGGTTTCAGACACTAGGACGGCATGGATGTTGTCAGTCGAAAAAGTGTCATACAGTTCGTTGTAGTGACTGGGTATACTTTGAGCATTGATGTGACAGACGTTTAGTAACCGGCCAAGATTTTGGCCAAAGCTCTGACGTAAAAGATCACCAAGGGTGTCAGTTACAGAACAAAAACTATCATCGGAAGTAGCAGTAGAATCGTTGGCAGAAAAAAACGATTCGTCATCAATAAAAGTTGTCATAGATACAAATAAAAAAAAAATATTAATATAAAAAAGTAAGTAAAATAAAAAAAAAATTAAAAATACAAGAACTACACGAAAAACTAGTACGGCGCTTGCAACTCTGCACCACCCGCCAGCTAACATCATCGGTATAAAAACACACTGTGTTAACAAAGAATGACAATGAGACACAATGAAAAACAAAAAGTTAATAAAAAAAAAGTAGTTTAGAAATAAGAACAAAACAACACCAACATATTATTCGGAACGCACCATTTAAGCACTCAACAAAAAACTCATAATTTTCGTGAACGTATCCGATCTAAGAAAATGTCATTCATTCCGATGACAGATTTGACAATCATATTATCGAAATGAAAAACAACCAGCAAAAAACATAACTTGTTGAGGGTAAACCGAGTCTATTGCGCGAAGCTTGTAAAATGTTATTTCAGAGACAAGATAAGAAGAAAAATCAGAAAAACAAAATCAAAATGACAATTATAACAGGCCAAAAGTAAACTAAAGTTATTAACAAACAGCGAAAGATGTCAAACTCGAAAGGTAATTAACGAAAATAATAATGCATGAATGTTGTAAGTTAAGTTCAGAATATTATTACCATAATTAACGCGCCTTGTTTTTCAGGCTATCTCCAAGAGTTTGAACCCTGGGATACTTCAGCAGCAGCGGGCTTAATTCTTCAGACGATGTAATCTTATGTTTACTTCCATCGGGGGCTTTAATTACAATGACACCGTCCTGAGTCCAGCACGACCGCATAGAAAAATGAAGCCTCGCCTTTCCAAAGACGGATTGTCGGGTCTTGGTCAAGAACTCTTTGATGGAAACAGATGAACCCTTAAGAGCTGTCTTCGCTTTCCAGACAGCAGCCCTGTCGTCATAGTTTAGGAACTTTACTAGAATGGGCCTGTGATGATCCTTACTGGGTGCACCAAGTCTGTGGCTGACCTTTATGGAGGATACGGTGATTGAATTAAGGGCCAGCTTCTTATTTATCAGATCCACGATAACTGAACTACTGACCTCACCTTCAACTTCTTTGATGCCCTGGAAAATGAGTGCTTTTCTTCGATGCCTGGTCTCCAGTCCATCAACTTGTCTAGCACACTCGCTGATCTGGTTCCTAAGCAGACTTAACATGCTGAAAATGAGCTCTCTGAAGGTCCGGAACTCTTCAGCTACCCTTGCCACTGTATCCTTGGCCGGTCCCGCACACTGTATTTGCGCCTCCAGTTCACCCATCTTCCGAATGAAGCTATCCTCAAGGCTCTTCTGTGCCGAAATAATATCTTCAAATTGTGACATTGTGGTTTATTGTGTCCAGTGTAAAGACTAAAAGTGAAGTGATGAGCTGGCAGGTGGTGGAAAATTATAAGTTTAGTCACATAAATGTGCTACAAACGTAAGTACTCGTTGTGCAGTGGTAGTACACTAATTGTATGCGAAAAAATTGTGAAAAAACTGTGTTTTTCTAATTATAATAATAAAACAATACTGAGAACACGTCTGTCGTTTTTTAACACCTACCCGCGAAAAAGTATACAGGCGTGAACGAATGTTGAATGTCCAGACAGTAAGTGAATTTTTGCATGACTGAGCTGGTAAACAGTGTTCCATTGTCGCTTATTAATCTTCGTGGAACGCCAAAACGCAAAAAGACTTCATTTAGTAAAACGGTTGCACAAGTTTCAGCCGTGGCTTGTTCTAAAGCAAATCATTCAACCCATCGGCAGGCTTATTACGTATGAAACAGCAATCAGCAAAAATTGCGCAGCGATCGGGCAATGAGCGCGCGATCAATCGCTTAACGTCAAAAAAAATCGTATTACCTAAGAATCGTTTGCTTATCGTTCGCTGATTGTTATAATGCAATTATTGCTACGATACTAGCGCCAAAAACAATTTGAGTAGCCATAGCTGGAACTAACTAAATATCAACAACGTCAATTTAATACAAACAAACTCTTGACAAAAGTTATGTTTTGAAAAAACAATCCACTTAAAACACTTGAATTTTACCAAAAATAGCTTGGCGACGTATACAAGATGCTAAAGTGGATGAAATCAGTGTTAACTTGGACTCCAAACCATATTCAACTGTTCTATCAACAAGTAAGTTTAAAATAATTTGTGTGGAATATTTAGTGCATTGTCATTGATTTTAGAAGTAAAAGTAACTAATCATGTTTCAGTATAAAATGGCAAATAGAGTGTCCAACGATCAACTGGAAGAACTTCTGGACTATCTGGCCGAACATCCTTGTTTAACTAAAGGTGTTGGCCTTGGAGCAAGATCCAAGGAGGCTGTAGACAGGCAGTGGAATGATCTTGCCGCGAAGCTAAATTCTTTTGGCTCTGGATCATCGAAGAAAGGTGAACGTTGGAAAAAGGTAAATAAACTGTTTTATTTATATATTTTTCAACAGTGTTCAATAAATCAGTCTCAGTAGTAAATTCTTATTTAATACATTTTATAGTATTGGGCTGACCTGAAACATAAAGTGAAGACCAGAACGATCAAACGGAGACAGGATGCCTTAGGTACTGGTGGTGGTCCGAGCACCCAAGAAGACCTTTCAGATGTGGACAAAAAAGTTTTGGCCATTATCGGGGAAAATGCTGTGTATGGAGATAGTCAGCATAGAATACCTATATTTGTAAGTTACGTACTGACGTAAAATGAGTAGTATTTTATTGAATATTGTGGTAGTGTAATTATAATTTTGTAATATTTTTTTTTAGAATATTGAACCTGAAGTGCCGGTTTTAGCCACAGTGCAACCAGAAAATATTGTGGTTGCAGATGAAGTTGTGATAACAGGTAAAAAAACAAGTTACTTTTATGTAAATAAACTTAACTTTATGAAAATCTTTTCACAATAGAGTAAGCAAGTGAAATTGTTTCAAAATTAAGATTTATATTTTTGACCGATACCAAACTTTGACATATTACAGACACTTCAGAAGTTCATGTGCCTGTTGCCACAGTTTCTAACACAGAAATGGAAGCTGAAATACAACAAGCACCTGAGCCACATCATACAGGTAATATAATACTCATAAACATAATTCATTTATAATTTTATTATTGATATAATCATTGTAAAACCAATATTTTTAAAAGAGTAAGTATGGAGTTTCTTCCCCATTCTTCTGGGTTATGGGGTTAGAGAGGAGTAGAGTTGAAGCTGAAAATAAGATGGCCAATGCTATTCAAATAATAGCTGAAGCTGCAAATAAAATAGCTGACGCGTCCCTTTTAAACGCTGAGACGTTTCGCATGAATACAGAGGCAACTCGCAATCAGTTAGAGGTTCTAAAAACTGTTGCGGATGTTGCAACCCAACTAGTAGCCAGGGAAAATAAGTAATTACCAATAGTATAGTATAAGTAGTTTTTATTCTTTAGTTACATAGTTGTTGTATAAAATTACGTAATACATCTAGATATTGTTTAAATTTAATTTAGATAAAAAAAATTTTTTTGTGTTTGTGCGTTTTTTATTATAGTTTGTTATTTAATCTAAGTTAATCTTATTAGGTCCTTACATATGAAATTGGCGTTTTTCGTACTGGCCACTTTAATCACGAATTTCTCCTCTTTGGTAAGGAATTCCAAATTCAAATTTGTACAGCTATTTACTCATGTATTTGTGCTTCGATGACCGTCATTCATTTGTTTTTTTTCTTCTGTTTTTTCTGTTTGCGTCACTCATTTTACAAAATGGAAAATTTAAAATATCGCATTATTTACGAGTACGAGTTCCGCCGTGGCACTAGTGCTGCGGAAACGACTCGAAGGGTGAATGATGTGTATGGCGGTCATGTTGCAAAAGAAAACACAGTTCGTTTTTGGTTCCAACGTTTTCGTTCTGGAAATTTCGACCTGCAGAACAAGCCCCGTGGACGGCCTGAGACCCAAGTTGATAATGGAGAATTGAAGGCTATTGTGGAAGCGGACCCATCGCAAACCACGTCCGAGTTAGCTGCAGGCTTCGATGTTAGTGATAAAACTGTTTTAATTCACTTGAAGCAAATTGGGAAGATTAAAAAGCTTGAAAGGTGGGTACCTCACGAATTGACTGAAGCAAACCGGCAAACGCGCGTCGACTGCTGCGTTACATTACTGAACCGGCACAACAATGAAGGTATTTTAAACCGAATCATTACCTGTGATGAAAAATGGATTCTTTACGATAATCGGAAGCGCTCAGCGCAATGGTTGGATCCTGGCCAGCCAGCCAAATCCTGCCCCAAGCGAAAATTAACCCCAAAAAAGTTACTTGTAAGCGTTTGGTGGACTAGTGCCGGTATTGTTCATTACAGTTTTCTCAAATCTGGCCAGACTATTACAGCTGATGTCTATTGTCAGCAATTACAAACCATGATGGAAAAGCTAGCGGCTAAACAACCAAGGCTGGTCAATCGCTCCACGCCACTGCTGCTTCACGACAACGCCAGACCACACACTGCGCAACAGACGGCTACCAAATTAGAAGAGCTTGAATTGGAATGTCTTAGACATCCTCCGTACTCCCCGGACCTTGCTCCAACAGATTACCATTTTTTTCGCAATTTGGATAACTTTTTGCAAGAGAAAAAATTCAACTCCGATGGGGCAGTCCAAATCGCCTTCAAAGATTTTATTGATTCCCGTCCGACTGGTTTTTTTAGTAAAGGGATCAATGAACTACCTATAAGATGGCAAAAGTGCATTGAAAACAATGGTTCATACTTTGATTAATTAAATATATTATATTAAAAAATATTCGACTTTTTGTTCCTTCCATACAAAACGCCAATTTCATATGTAAGGACCTAATATTTAATGTATAATTCCTATATTTTAAATGTAATAATAATAGTCCCTATATTCAGGTAACTAAGATCCATTGTGTTAGTAATTACAATAATGATTAAATAAAAATTCGATAAGGGTAATAAAGTTTAAGTATGATCTAAATAAATTTTGCATTTTTTACTATTGTAAACAACTTTAATTTTACCACCAATATTTTAGTGTACGATGTTTGAAAACTAAAACAACTAAAATACTAACAAATTCATTTATTACCTACACAATTTCATTGTCTATCTAAACACTACTTATACTTATTATTAGGTACTTTTACACACTGAGTTCAGTACAGTACATTTTATATTATGTTAACACCTTAATTAATGCCCTAATTATTGCCTCCTAACTGACCACAATCTTTGGACAACACGATCTCGTTGTTGTCGGCCTCTTGCTAGAAGATGTTGTTCACTACCAGCACCCGCATTCTGCTGTGGTTGTGGTGTAATTTGGTTGCCAAGATCTGCTTCAGTATCTGCACTTGGTAACTGTGGTACTGGCAGCCGATGTTTGTTGCAGATGTTATGCAATACCGCACATGATTTTATTATCATAGCCACCATATTATGGTCATAATGCAACTCCCTATGTGCCAGTAAACATCGCCAACGTGCTTTTAAAACTCCTATGCATCGTTCCACAGTATTCCTAGTTAGACAATGCATGTTTGTGTAATGTTCGTCTGCACTATTAGGTGCAGCATTCACAATTGGCGTTAAAAGCCAAGGTCTCAGCGGGTATCCAGAATCACCTGTAATATTAAAATAGCACTGTTAAGTACAAGCAGTATATAATAAATGATAACTGTAAAACAGCTTGAATTTTATATTACCTAGCAACCAGACAATCTCTCCTCTACGGTGTAACTCTTCCATATGCTGCTGTATCCCGCAATTTCTCCAAATGTGAGCATCATGTGCTGCTCCCCCGAATGATGCGTCAATATTTATAAAATTTAAATCACTGTCACAAATCTAAAAACAAAACATTACGAGTGTAATGAATTACATTAATTCAATTCAATTCAAATTCAAAATTCTTTATTGCTAACTAAGTGTATTACAGGATGTTAACAATGAGTTGGTTTTAGAACTTAGTTGCCTGTCAAGGCATTGCAATCTAAATGGTTTTAAACATTTTAAAATAAACAGAGTCAAACATTCTTATATTACTTATCATTGCTTATGTTTAATTACTTTTCTTATGTCTAATTAATGTGTTGTCTTGCACTGAATATCACTTTCCAGCAGTGGGTAACAGTATATATTATGCTGTTACTCCTGACTTATTGTTAGATACATTAATTTTATTGATCATGTATTCTTTATTGTATTACTACTTTTACGTACTGATGCATGACTTACTATTTGTACATTCCTGGAATGATAATGTTTTCTATTAAAAAACCGTTCTTCACCTTCTGTGGGCCTAGGCAACCAGGAAATCCAAATTTGCTGGAAAACCTAAAAAAAAAATTAACAATTGTCTAAACCTCTACACATATCATAAACATTCATCATCTATAAGTGGTATTGATCTTACCCATTTATTATAGAGTTTCTTTCTTGCTGTGTTTGAGGGAATCTGATGTACTTTGTTAGAATGCTAATTGTATTTAAAGCTATGGTCACCTCTTTTACAGCTTTGGATACACTAGCTTGGCTAAGTCCATGCAGATAGCTCATGCCCACAGGTTTTTGATAAGACCTCGTAGCATAGAATGAGAGTGCTGTTAACACCTGTAATATCACATATTTAAATATTATCAATTTAGTATTAAAATTAGGTTACTTCACAATGCAATGGGGACAAAACAATTATAGATATTAAGTAATTGATTTACTCACTTTACATTCTACACTAACTTTTGTTCTCCTTCTCGTTCGTGCCAGGAATGGTCTCAGTTCATTGCACAAGTTGATAAACAGCTCCTTCGTAAGTCTATAATGAGCTTTGAATTCAGCGTCAGGTAAGTTTAAAGCTTTGGCTTGATCCCTAAGGGTACGTCGCAAACGTGCTGTGTTACGATTGCCAATCCTTCTGTCTTCCATAACAAGTGCTTCGTACAAGAGAACAGCACGACACATGTCTTAAAACTAACTCGTCAACCAAACAAAGAACAAAAGCAAAATCTTATTGGACTGTTTTATTGTATTGTTTTAATACACTGAAAACAGTTCACACCGTTACACAGGGCACACCAAACACAGTGCAGACCAAATAACACTTGAGATTTTATGGCAAAATACGATATTTAAAAAAAATATTCCACTTAACAAACAGAGCGATAAGCAATCCATCAACATTCAGGTAAATGGTTCTCGCTATTTGACAGCCAAATTTGTTTGCCCATGGCTGTTGCTTTGCTGTCAAAAATCATACGTGATACGAAATTAACGCGATCACCATATGAGTAATGCACAATTTAGTTAGCTGATTGTTCCACAGAGGCAGCACTATCGCTAGATTGCTAACGTGTTGCTATCGCTGATACATAATACGGATTTTCGATTGAAGAGCAATTTTTGTGCAATTTTCGCTATCGCTAGGCTTTTGCAAGATACGTAATAAGACTGCCGGTTGCGATATCTTCAACAATAAAAATCCAGGTTTTTCCATCTGCAGTTGGGGGTAATGGCCCGAACAAGTCAAAGGATAGGGTTCGAATCTTTGGTTCTGGTCTGTAAAAGTCCAGCTGGTTTCAAATTGCTTGGTTTGTATCTTTGACATTTGATACAATCCTTGACGTAGCTTTCGATGTCTTTTCGCATTCCTCTCCAATAATATCTGGCAGCGATGCGATGAAATGTTTTATTAGCCCCATAATGACCGGCAGTGGGCTCATCATGATATTTTGAAAGAATGGCCTTGGTTTCATGTTTTGGTATAACCAGCTGGGCGGCGTCATTTTCGTTGTCTTGAAGATAGCGGTGCAGCAGTCCGTTGTTCATAACGTAACCTTTGTTTGACCAATAAATAGCATCTTCATCCCGAACTGGCTTCTCCAGTGCTTCCTTAATTGGTTTTAGGGCATCGTCTTTCAGTTGTTCGTTCCGAATCTCTTCTCCGGAGCGGCGGGGCATATCCACTGATACTATACACACGTCATGGTTAACTTGGAGTTCTGGATTAGGCGGTCTTGATAGACTATCAGCAATCACGTTAGTTTTACCTTGTATATACTGAACTGTTAAGTTGTATGGCTGGAGTTGCAGTGCCCATCTAGCAAGTCGTCCTGTTGGTGATTTAATAGACATAAGCCATTTCAGTGCTTGATGATCAGTGGCAACTACTACCGTAGAACCTTTTATGTAGCCTCTAAATTTTGCTACAGCCCAAACCACTGCTAGGGCTTCACGCTCTGTAGTAGAATAATTACGTTCTGCTTTTGTTAATAATCGGCTAGCATATTCGATGGGATGCTCCTCGTTGCCCTCCCCCTGTACCAAAACAGCTCCCAGAGCATAATCACTAGCGTCTGTTTTTATGGTGTATGGCTTACTTATATCTGCTTGGCGCAAGATAGGGGCACTAGTTAGGCGTTGCTTGAGTTCACGGAAGGCATCCTCCTGTTGAGCTCCCCACTCCCAGGTTGTATCTTTTTTCGTCAGCCGAGTAAGCGGTTGAGTAATCTTCGCAAAGTTCGGTACAAAACGACGATACCATGAACATGTTTGTAGAAAAGATTGTACCTGTCGGATATTTTTCGGCGCAGGTATCTCTAGTATGGCGGATATTTTTCCAGGATCTGTACACAAGCCTGCTTTCGTTGTGATATGTCCTAGATAAGGAATCTGTTCCTCACAGAATCGACACTTTTGCTTGTTTACAACCATATTATTTTCCTGAAGCAGTTGGAACAGTCTATTTAGATCTTGCAGGTGTTGCTTGAAAGTCCGCGAGAGCAGGATGAGATCAAAGTAAGCCAGCAACTTCATTCCATCAAGATACAGCTTCAATCTGTCGATAAATCGCTGGAAGGTCGCCGGAGCATTGCGCAAACCAAACGGCATACGTTTAAAGTGGTACAACCCAAAGGGAGTGACGAAAGCCGTTTTCTCCTGGTCTTCATCTCGCACTTTTATTTGCCAATAACCTGCTTTTAGGTCAAGAGTCGACATGTAAGGCGTCGGTCTTGCTTCCTGCAGAAGGTCGTCTATTCGAGGTAAGGGGTACGCGTCAGCTACAGTTATACTATTAAGCTGGCGGTAATCTATGCAGACTCTTGTACCTCCATTTTTCTTGGGGACCACAACAACTGGTGCTGCCCATGGGAATTTCGAAAGTGTGATAACATCGTCGTCCAACATCTGATCAATCTCTTTGCGTAGAACTTCTTTCCGCTGTTGGGATACTCTGTATGGAGGCACAGCGACCGGTTTATGGTTTCCAACTTCTATGATGTGTGTTCCACTAGAGTAGCTGGTTTGCCATTACCAGTGAATACGCCAGCGTGCTGTTCTAACAATCTGTTAAGTTGTGTCTCTTCACTTGAGGCAGCTCCATCTAAAGCAACCATAGCGATGTCAATGTTGGGTCCAAACAACTTACTACTCTGTGGAGACAGAGTAATTTCCGCGTTATTAATGCTGGACTGCGCATCCCGGAACAGTGAACCGACAAACCTTGGCGAGAAACCACTGAGCGTAGGTTCTTGTCGAGAGGGAGAATGTGGGGGCGTACAGGAGTCAATTAATACAGGTGGTCCGTATGCGTCCGCCATATTGCGTTCTTCTTCCAGCGTATTCGCACGTAGGGATGGGGTCTGGAACATTGGGCTCAAGATTGGCTCCAGAGACGTATTCGAGGCTAGCCTTGCAATCACCGACTCGGTTTCCTCAAGTTCCATTTGCACCGTGGACACGGATGCGCTGTCTTCATCCTCGTTATGCAGATCGTATTTTTTGCCAGGTTCATCCAAGAAGTGGAACAATAGTTGCGGCAAGTTGAGAACTATGCTTGCATCTTGGATGAAGTCTACTCCTAGGAGTGTGCGATTATCATGTGTTTCGGGCAACACGATAAAAATTGTGGGGATCGTCCGTCCACATAAAGTTACAGGTACTTGTGCTGACTGTACACGTTGTCTTCGCCGTAGACCATCGGCAAGGGTTACCGTTGCTTTTTCCGAGTTTAGGTCACTCCTTTTCGCTTTAGCACGTAGTACAGTGAAGTAGATGCGACACTCATTTTTGCGCCAGAATCAATGTGAGCTTGCCCATTGATGCCATCGATTGAAATTTTGACAGTTAGCCTAAGTCGAGTTCCAGAGAACATTGCAAAAAACCCAACTTCCACTGCGCCTATTTTGGGTGTGTTGCATTTTGGACACTTGCTTCTGACTACACCAGGCTCACCGCATCCGTAGCAGGTTATTTTAGACGTTGGCGGTGGTGGTCTGGTCTCAGTTTTCTTGGGAGTTTCCTTAGACGTCTTGATCTTAGCAGCTTTCTTGCAACACTCCTGCTCGCTATGGTTATAAGCGCGACAGAAGTTGCAGCGGGTTCTCTTCACTAACGGTGTGGCACCAGTGTTGCTCTGTTCAGTAGCGGTTTCTTCAATTTGACGTACTTTAACGAGAAATTCGCCAAATGTTTGAACGGAATCCCTCGGGATTCTATCCCTTATTTTCGCATGGAGGGATGTGTATAGCAGGTCCAACCTTTGTGATAAGGTGGGTGACGGCTTTGGCAATTCTGCTATGAGTGCACGTTTTAGCAACAAATAGTTCTGTGGCTGTAGGACCGCTTTGTTTGTTGCACACAATCTCATTGAGTACTTGATAGGTGGGTCTCTTTGGGGCAAATGTCGTCCGTAATAATGACACAGCCTCATGCCAAGTACTGACGGTTTCTCTCACTCCAAGCCACCAAATAGCTGCATAACCAGTAAGCAGCAGAGTAAGCCCTTCTATGGCATTCTCGTCGCCAACGGACTCAATTTTCTTGAAAGTAGTGATAGTTGACAGAAACGTCTCGACCACTGTCGACTGGCGAGTCCCGTCAAAACGGGCAGTGCATGATGCAAATCTGCCTGTTTTTTGTGAAACACGAGAATTGTCTCGGTTTGCTAACACCCCTAAAAGATCCCTAAACTGATCATCAGAGATAATGACGTTTGCCATTTGTTTATTTCTCCGCCTACGTCTAGGTAAAACGTTATAAAAGTCAATGTTGATTTTCTCAATAACAGTAACCTAATAAATAAACTGCTTACTCTGATGGAATCTAGCGTGAAGATATACTAAAGCAAAAGACTACAGAAATAATAAAACTATGCTATAGAAATCAGTTTTATTGTAATGAATTACGTAACTAATCCTGTGTACTGTCTACTCCAAAACCCTAGCTTGTTTATTTATAATACATTAACTAAAAAAAAAATGTTTCTACTAATATACCGAAACTACTGTACATACCTACTAACAGAACTAAGATCAATCTAACAAATTAACTAATTGTCAACAACAATAATATTAAGATCTACCTACAACAAATGTGGGTACATCCTTACTTCCTTACTTATATTATAATATTATATTTATAATTTAATTTTTAATTAAAATTTAACAAAAACATTTAAAAATATAAAAATAGGTTTCCGCCAGTAACGGGAGCAGGGTCCAAGCTACCGGTGGTTAGGGCTCCAGAGACAGGAACCTCCTCACAATGCGGGCCGTATCGAGGAGTACTGCCTTCTGAATCAGGCCCTTGATCCAACCACCTAAGGAGAGCTTCGACAGATGTTCGTCGAGGCTCTTGGCAATTAAGCCATTGGCCGTAACGACAGTCGGCACAATGATAGCCGAGTTCACATTCCACATGTCAACAACCTCGTGTGCCAAGTCAAGGTATTTTAGTTGTTTTTCTTTCTCAGCTTTCACGAGGTTCTCGTCATGTGGGATGGTAACATCGATTATCATTACGCGGCGCGCTGATCGGTCTATCACCACCATGTCAGGCTTATTGGCGACAATAGTTCTGTCAGTAATGATAGACCGATCCCAGTACAGTACCCGGCACGTAAGTTGGCAAGATTTTGACGTAGTGGGGGTAAACACGCGCATGGTGCACTTAGTGGCACAAAAAAGTGGTCACTTTTATTTCTTATTTTTATTCTATAGTTATCGTCATCATTTACGTATAATCATATCTGTTTAGAAGAAAAGAGAGAGATACGCATAACAAAAAAGTTTATGTTCACTTGCACATTTAATGAACTGTTTTACAATCTGAATCTATATTTTATCTTAAAAGAAGAAAAAATCATAAGTTTACCATAACAAAAAAGATTTAGATTTTTCAATGTGATCACAATTTTTTTACCCGACTACGGCAAAGCCAAAGGGAGGGTTATGATTTTGACCGGTATGTGTGTATGTATGTTTATGATATTTTTGATGTGTGTACGTGGGATGCATTAGGAGTTATAAATAAAATTTATGCATATAAAAGACATTTTTTTTTATTAATAATTAATCAGATTCCTCATCATTAGTATCTTGTAACAATGTTACCCCAGGCATTAAATTTGAAGACCCGCCTGAGCTGGTGGAAGGTGTTGGCTCTTCATCCTCAATGAGGCTATCAACACTTTCATCACTGGAGGAGTCGCTGTCGTCACCGGTATAAATTATAAAACTTTCAGTAACTGTGTCGACTATATGGTCACTTTTTATATAGTCTGCCTCAATTTTTTTAACCTTCCCACATAACTTTGACCATTCATCGGCGTTCATCAACATTACTTTCTCCTTTACCAGCTCCATTACCTTGGCGACATTCCATGTCACATTTTTGCTGGCAACATAACCTTTGATTGCCGCCCATGCCATTTCAATAGGATTTAAGTCCGGATGGTAGGGCGGCAATCGCAGAACACTATGGTTGTGTTCTGCCAGTATCTGATCGATACTATATTTTTTAAATAATGGTTTATTTATTTTAATTAGTTTATATAATTCGGGTTTGAGCATGCCAACCTCATATGGTATGCTTTTTTCCGCCAACCACCTCTGCATGTCCGCTTTCTTAGCATTCGAGGTAGGTGCAGGATCATACTGCTTGTTGTGGTATGATGCATTGTCGATGACCAAAACTGCATTTGGTGGCAGGTTTGGTATCAATTGGGTGCGTAGCCACTTGTTATAATTTTCATAGTTCATGTTGTCATGATAATCTCCAGTCTTTGTCCCAGCTTTAAACAGGAGCAGCGCATTGGGAACAAATCCAGCTTCTGATCCAGCATGCACTATAACAATACGCTGTCCTTTCGATATGGGTTTTTTAAGACCTTTTAATGAATTATCTGTCCACGTTTTGGAGCCTGTAATAAAACATAAAAATGATTGTTTTTCTTGTCTTGGTTGCGGAACTTACCGAATTACAGTGACCCTGGAACGTAAAGGGCTTCACATATAAAATAAAAATATACATAAAAAAGTATATCTATCTTAACGTCAAGACAATATTTTTGAATGATGAATGTGGTCGAAGCTGTAGCACGCTTGCTCAGTAAATATCTATTCACTTTGGATCAAGTCCAGAGTTCACAAATTCAGGTCATAATTCCGGAAACACAAAAGAAACATGCGAGAACAAAATATATGCTAATTGGTACATACCTGAATGAGATGAATCAACATACGATTCATCCGTGTAAACAATCGGTCTTCCTTCTTCTCTAAATTTAATAATACTTCTAAGGAACTCTATCCTTAGTAGTCTAATATTTGATTTTTCTATTAAAATTTTTCTATTATTTTCGGCCTTTTTCCATCGAAAACCTAAATTATTAATAATTCTACGGAGACTGCGCTCTGACCCATTAAAATTGATGTCATCTTTTAGCTTTTTTCGTAGCTTTTCTATTGTAGGCAGCTCTTTATTTGTTATATGAAAATTATGGATGCATGTCTTACCACAGATTGGTCAAATGTGTCAATCTCTGTGATCGGCTTTGCCTTATTCCTCTTTTTTCCCGGTGTCCTAAAGACAGTGAGGAATTCGGAATTTCTGCCTTCCTTGACTATACGTCTTACTGTCCTTTCTGACGTTTTAGTAGCTTCTGCAGTCCGTTGTACAGTTTCTTTTTCAGTCCGAGCTTCCTTTTCCATGAAACAGTACACATCGTATACCATTTTTCTGGCATGTCTGCGTAAAACTGTATTTGTTCCTGGCATTGTAGTCAAAGTAACAATAACTAAATTTAAAACAATAACAACAACAATTCGTAACAAACACTAAATTAAAAACAACAACTCGTAACAAAAACTAAATTTAAAACAATAACAACAACTCTTAACAAATATTAAATTTAACAAAAACAATAACAAAGGGTACAATTTTCGTGAACGCAAGTGTAACCGGGAGCGAACGGGACGTAGACGCAGTGCGGGGGGCAAAGGTCGACTAACGCACCAATCGCGCGCTCGGATCGGCGCTACCGCATACCCCGCGTCCCGCTTGACCACCAAATAGATCTAAAAAACGATTTCTGCGCATCTAACGACTCTTGCCAAGTTACGTGCCGGGAACTGTACAGCGTGACATGGTCTTTCTCAAGAACTGGGTCGGGCACATACTTGTAGTAAGGTACCTCAGATTCAACAAGACTATATTTATTTGTTTGTTTGTTTGTTACCTCTTCACGCTTTAATGGCTAAACCGATTTTGATGAATTTTGGTACAGAGATATTTGGGAACCAGGAGACGGACATAGGCTATTGTTAAAAAAAAGTGGGATATGAGGGAGAACGAGGGAAATAAAGGGAAAACTTAACGTTGCTATTACAAATCAATCAGGCGCAAGAACAAAAAGTGCAGGTCTGCTTGGTGTAAATTTAACGTGAGCGAAGCCGCGGGCGAAAGCTAGTACTACAATTAATCTACCTATGATAAAATATGTGGGTAAGAAAGCCCAAGGTGGGACGCCAATTGTGGCAAGGTTCAGTGTGAGGAGATAAATCTAAACCCACTTTGCACAAATAACAATAAATAGTTAACCAACAAAGAGCTAACTAATATAACAAATGAATGAAAAAAATAAAGTAATCTAACTAAACCCTACCGAAAACTCTAAGCGCACCGTGCCCTGTACGTCAGTAATGTGGATCACCAACACCACCTTCGCTCAGTGCAGGCGCTAATCTGAACTCAGCAGGAAGCGGGGGCAAACGTGACCGACCTAAGTCGATGCGGTGTGTACACCCAAGTCGTGCCGAACTCAGACTAATGATCCATAGCCCGAGGAGCGCTTATAAAGGCGGCCAGGAGCGCTGCGGCAGGCCGTCCGGTGCGGGGTAGTTATGACGCCCGCCGTGTTCACGTGCGCGGAGTGTTACTGCCGTGGTTGGGTGTTTGCCGCGTTACACTATAGTTTTCTCTAATTCTGGTCCACGTTTTTTTGCAATCTTCAACTGAAAATAAGAAAATAAAATTGTAGGCAAGTAGGCACATTTATATGATTGTTAAGACACTCTAATTTTCTTGCAGGTATTTATTTTATGGAAACAGTCTGAAATAAATAGCATATGATTATCGAATGTATTGGAAACAAGTCAAGCATTATGGGATATATTATCGCCGATAGTAGTACAGGCACCAACTACAGAAGATTGGAAAGCAATAGAAGACAAATTTGCAACAATTTGGAACTTTCCTAATTGCGTCGGCGCAATCGATGGGAAACATGTTGTGTGCCAAGCACCTCAAAATAGTGGTAGCGTGTTTTTTAATTACAAAAAAACTTTCAGTGTAGTACTACTAGCAGTTGTAGATGCAGAAAATAATTTTGTTATTGTGGATGTTGGTTCCTACGGTAAAAATAGTGATGCAGGAATTTTCTCAAACTTTCAATTTGGGAGAAAGTTTATGAATGGTACACTGAACATACCCCCAGTAAAATGTTTACCTGGTACTGCTGATTCTATGCCACATGTATTCGTAGGTGATGAGGCGTTTCCCTTGGATTGCAATCTCATGCGCCCTTATCCAGCTGAGCAAGCACGCAATAACGATGAAATCAGAATATATAATTATAGACTTAGCCGTGCTAGAAGGATAGTGGAGTGTGCTTTCGGAATCTCGACGCAGAGGTTCGACATATATTCCAGAAGAATTCGTTTAGAGCCTAACCAATTAATAAAAGTAGTTTTAGCTACCATTAGTTTACATAACTTTTTGAACAAAAGAGGACGTCAACCTAGAACATCACATAATAATGCGTCAACACCTAACGTAGAACGGGCTCTGCAGAATTTAATGCCAATGCCAATCGTAGGAAATGATAATAGCATGAGTGCGATTGTGGTTAGAGAAAATTTTAAAAGATATTTTAATACCGATATTAGAAGTCTAACTTGGCAGTACGAGAGGCACATAGGACATGATAAACTAAACATAACGCGTTTATCAGTATCGCAGTAATAGATTGGACTATCAATTACTATATCTTGACCTAGGAAATAAATAGTCTTACGACTGCGTCTAGCATAAATAATATATATATATATTATATTATACAGGGTGTCCCGAAACTCAACGTCAAGCGGGCACGGGGCGATAGGCTAGGTTATACTAGTTCTGGTAAAAATAAAAAATATAATCCATGTTACTTGGTTAAGTGGTAAAAGGAATACTTTGATAATGTTTGAAAATCCACACCTTTGATCACATATTTAGGTGCTGTGGTCACAAATTTCTTAATTTCGCAGTGTTTTTTTTAACTTTATCCCTAATAACTATGCCATTGATTGCAGTCACAAATGCAATAGTAATTATTGTCAGTTTAGTAAAAAAAAATAAGTTTTATTGAGTCATGCTTCAAAAACATTTTATCAGATAACTTTGACAAATCATATTTTAAAAAAAATGTACCATAGTACCATGGGCAAGTTATTCAAAAAAATGGCCCATTTAATCAAGATTTCGAAATGGTACAACACGTACTACTTATCTTTACACAAAAAATATTATTGCTTATTTACTTGGAAAAAAAAATAAGTTTTATTGAGAGACAGACAAATGTGTTAGAGTGAGATAGAGAATGATTGTGCTAGACATCTTTGCACGTGCAAGGTAAGTTAGTTCTTTAAATTATTATGGTCTGAACTAACACTTTCATGAAACTTTAATTGTTGTAGGAGGAACATCTTTTTGACATTACCTTGAGCATAATCTACTTAGAATGGGTTCACTGCTAGAATACTGTGCAGGACTGAGCTCTCTTTGAGAGGGTGGGGAGTAATCTTCAAAGCGGTGGTGGTGCTGGTTAGATAGTTTATTATTGGCGATATTGTACCCTTATATTACACTTTTTTTTGTGTTATATTACATTTATATTACATATTGCAATTATGGCTTGTGGTATGCTTTAAAACAGCCCTCTATGCAGAGATTGACATCGCACTCCTCACATTTCCAGATGGTCCTGGTCTTTTTTGGGCACATCCAGCAACAGGTGTTTTTCGACCCCGTCCGAATTGGGAAGTGGTTAGCTTCAACCGTCTGTCTGGCCTGCGTCTTGTGAAGAGTACGTTTCAGTAACGTCTTAACCTGTCCAGTCGTGCTTGATCTTATATTCAAACGTCGGTATTCAGTCGTCAAGTCTATTTGTCTATGTCTCCTGATCAAGTCTTCCGCCAATTCAGTACGAAACTTACGATGTGATATTTTCCGGTGAAAACTGGAAAATATCACAAAACAGTTGAAGATGGCGACATTGTACTGTACATCCGGCGGAAAAGTTTTTTGTACCAAACCCTGTTCCTCACACGTTCCATGGGATGAGCTGATAGAAATCTTTGGTCTTTCCTATCAACTCCTCCCATGCTCTTGTTGTAGTCGAGTACAAGTTTTGGCTTGTAAGTCAGTCTATTGTACTTGTCTTGAGTCCCGATTTGGAGATTATGGTATGTAGAGATCATACTAACTAAATTAGCGTCTCGCCATACCATAATAGCTAAATCGGAACAGTACGTAGCCACTACTTCACCTAGTCGAAGTTCAGTTTTTGTCAAAGTCTTGACTGTGTCAGCAACGAATTCCCGATTTAGTCTCGGTGTTCCGTAACAGTCTGTCTTGTCTTTTTTCAAGCTGCGCAATAATAATGGACTATTATAAAAAAATTACCATTATTACAGTGTGCACACGGTGAAGTAGTGGCTCGATTAAATCGTAAACAATTTTAGCAGTAGCGGTCACGGGACGGTCTCCGTGTTCACCACTCCTAAATCTGTCAGTCGATGCGTCTTCGTCAAGTCTGTCAATGGCCTCCTCCTCGACTGGTCTGTCTCAGTATTTTGTAAGTCGCCATCAGTAGTCGAGGTCGGATCGCCTATGCCACTTCAAAAGCGATTCATCTATGGCTATGTCTTGTGAAGGCATGTAAAGGCTGGAAAAAATATCGTTAAAATAGTCAATCACGGGTCGAATTTTACAAAGTCTAGTCGTGTCCTGGCAAGTCTGGTTGTCTACGAAATGAACAAAGGTTTTTAGTAATAAAAACCAGTTGTACGACATAATTTTGGCAAAGTACCGAAACCGTTAAAAATAAAATATGCCTCATCCTCCGGTAAGGGGTAAAGACCTTGCAAAATCATTATTGCTAAAAAGCTTATCATTTCGTCCCTATTTGTAGGAGACCAACGGTTAAATCTAGAATGCGAAGTTATTTTGTTTTGCTCTCGGAGCAAAGCAATCTTCTGTTCTGCGTACCTGTTGGTTTCGTACAAAGTTGGTCAATAAAAGTCACGTCAAACATCTTGTTAAATATGTCGTTGGGTCGAGTCTCTTCTGTCACGTCAAAAGTAGGTCCTGACGTACCTGTGAATTTCTCACGTTCTTGAAAAACTGTCCTGGTCTTACTCCAAGCGAAAGTGTAACAGTCGTCGGGCACAACGTCTCGAATCGCACGGTCATTCGACTCATCCTCCCTCTGTAACACTTCCGCTTGGAATGGTGTCATGTCACTGTCACATGCAGGCTCAGTCGTCGCATTACGCTCGTGTTGTACAGTCGGGAGGAGACAATCGTTGTCGTTGTCACTGTCACAAATCTCGTCAGTCAGCCGCAACCACTCATCCATAATGGCTGATTTACACAGGGTCAGTAGACAAGTCAGTCGCAGCGCCAATGTCGGCGCCGCGACTGACTTTAACTGTTTACATGAAGTAAGTAGTAGTGGTGCGTTTCTCACGGTGAGCACACGTGTGTGAAGTCAGTGGGAAAAATGAATTCGCGAAAACAACTGAAACGACGATTTAATTATTTGTTGAAAAATTTATCAATTTTGCTGTTGAATGAGTTAATAGAAATGGTAGAAAATGAGATAACTAAAAATAAACGACAATGTGTAAGAAAATGGATTGACGATAGTGTTGAGATGGTGGATCGAATAATAAATCACTTTTATACTTTAACTTATATTTTATTCATAGCCGGACATATTATTTCGTACATCGTAAAGTTTTGGCTTTTGTTTTGGCTGTAAGGCGGGATCTCGAGGAGATATTGAAACACCGAGCGCTGAGTCTATACTGTCTTTATTATAATGATTAAACGATTAATAAGATTACATCTAGGTACATGTATGAAATAAGGCTGGTTACAATCCAATAAGGTTGCTTACACACTACATCTCCTTCCAATGGTGAAAAAAAAAAAAAATTATAATTACTACATTTTGTTTTTTTTTTTCAATTACAAGTTTTGAGTTATAATATAATGATAGTACAATATTTTGATTAAGCATTGATTACATGTGATTACAAATATAGAATAAACACCTTAACTTAAACAGATACAAGTAGTTTGTGTTTACACAAAATATATTAAAATAATTTAAATATAATTATTTCAATTTCACGTGGCTGGTGTAAACAATTTTGTGCGGTTTTTGTGGATTACATCTAATTTTCCATTTTTATTTATTTGAACATTTGGTGACAAATCTTTCACTACTTCAAAAGGTCCTGAATATATGCTATCCATTTTATTACTATTTTCATTTTTTACTAGAATTAAATCATTTGGCTTATAAATTACAGGATTTGTACTTTTATCGTAAGTATTTTTTCTTTGTATTTTACTTCTGATCAAATTCTCCCTAGCTTCTTTTTGAGTTAACTGCAATCTAAATTTTAATTCCAAAGGATAACTTTCGTGATTATAAAGTGGTTCAACATTATTGTTATCTAAGTTGCTGGGAAGTGAACATATTTTACCAAAGACCAACTCAAATGGTGTGAATTTAGTTTCCGAATGTACTGTTGTGTTGAAGGAAAAACACCAATATGGCAGCCATTGACTCCATGCTTCTGGGTGATTATCGGATTGAATGCGTAAGAATGAGCCTAAATTTTTATGAGAATTTTCCAACGCACCAATACTTTGGTGGTGGTATGCTGTGGAGTTTAAATGAGTTATATTTAAAAGTTTACAAACCTCTTGAAATACTGTAGACATAAACTCGGATCCTCTGTCTGTTGCTATTTCCTTCGGTAACCCGTAGCGAAGAATAAAACTATTAACTAAAGCCTGAGCCACCTCATTAGACTTTTTAGAAATTAAAGGATGTGCCACAACATACTTAGTCAACTCACATTGTATGGTTAGTATATATGAAAAATTATAAAAATCCCTATCTAATGGTCCTACTAAATCTAAAAATATTTTTTCAAATGCTGTTGTAGCCGTTGTAGTAATAACCATAGGCTCCTTAAGGTGAAAGCTCCAACCTACCCGCGAAATTCAAATTTTCTTACGTTTTTTGCAATTTTCAGGCCAGTGCTAGGTTGTATGTTCATTAAAATATTATTCGCGGCTGTAAGACGTATGTAGTTATAGAATTATAATCATCAAAATCATCAATACAACGCTCTAAGTTCATAAAGCTGTAGGAAAGACTTTTTCTGTTTTTTTTTTGTTTCTACGCCTTTATGAACTTGGAGGGTTGTATTGGTGATTTTGATGATTATAATTCTATAACTACATACGTCTTACAGCCGCGAATAATATTTTAATGAACATACAACCTAGCACTGGCCTGAAAATTGCAAAAAACGTAAGAAAATTTGAATTTCGCGGGTAGGTTGGAGCTTTCACCTTAACTAGTCTAGCATATTTTTCCTTTTGGCATTTAGTACATTTTTTAACGAACTCTCGAACATCTCGTTCTAACCCTGGCCAGTAATAATACTTCTTTATGTTATTTGCCATCCTTCTCATGCCCGCGTGGCCACTGGTAGGCAAGAGATGGAAGTCATTAAGAATAACTTTTCTGTCGTCTTTATCGTCTATTCTTCGAACATCATTTATTATATAAATTCGCGGTACGTACCTATTTTCTAACGATTTAATCTCACTTAATAATTCTTCTATAAATTCTTTGTTTTCTCTATTCTTTACTATACATATTTCGTCGACGTCTATTAATTTGCAAAATCTACCTAACTCCCTCACAAATGCGGCTCGCGTCAATTGTGATTGGTAGTCGGGATTTATGTAAATTGTTAACTTGCTTTCTACATAGCAAAACGCGTTTTTTTCTTCAGTTAATTTGTTTTTCTCTCTCAAAATATCTAACTCATTTTTCTCGATAAATCTAAGTTCTATCGCCTCTCTTGGTTTCGTATGACTTCCCACGACACCTGGTTGATCAGGCCAAGTGCTGTCAGACGTCATGTGACACGGTGAGCTTTGCAATTTTCTCGCCTGTGCCCTAGTTGTCACATTTATGTATGATTCACCCATATGCTTTAAATCTTCACTAGTGAAAGAAATCCGGGACAAAGCATCTGCAGCTGCGTTGTCCGAACCCTTTACATACTCTACAATGTAATCGTACTCCTCTAATATTAATCTAAATTTCATAAGCCTACTCGATGGATCCCGCATATTAAAAAGATAAATTAATGGACGATGATCTGTCAATATTTTGAATTTTGTACCGTACAGATATGGACGGAAATATTTTACTGCCCAAACTATTGCCAATAATTCCTTCTCGATTGTTGGGTAGCGCCGTTCTGCACTATTTAAACCTCTGCTCGCATATGCTACTGGTTTTTTATTTCCATTACTTAAAATAGCGCCAATTGAATAACCTGATGCGTCTGTTTGTACTATAAATTGATTAGTTTCTGTAAAATCTGGATATTGCAGAACTGGAGGAGAGACTAAACACTGTTTTAAATCTTCAAATGTTTTCTGACATTCTTGGTCCCATTTAAAAGTCGCATTTTTCCTACATAATTGATGTAAAGGATAAGCTTTTTCCGCAAAGTTCGGTATAAACTTTCTATAATAATTTACGAAAGCTGTAAAACGCTTGACTTCTTCAACTGATTTGGGGCAAGGGTAATTTTCAACAATTTTTATTTTTTCTGGATCGGGTACAACACCCTCTCGAGATACCACATGTCCTAAGTATAGCATTTCCTTTTTGAAAAACTCACATTTTTCGGGATTAAGCTTTAAATTTACTTTCCTTAGCCTTTCGAATACGTCTTGTAAATTTTTATTTTTTTCTCCTAAATTACGACCGAATACTATCAAATCGTCTTGGTAAATTAGACACTTATCATATGAAAGACCTGCCATAGCCATTGTCATCATCCGGGAAAATGAAGAGGGACTGGTCTTGAGCCCCATTGGCATTCTTGTCATCTGGTACTGACCAGAACAAAAGGCTGTATACTTTCGACTATCTTTATCGAGTTCTACATTATGAAAACCCTGATATAAATCCAAATGACTGAAATATATGCATCCTGACAATGAATCTAGTATTTCTGTTATGTTTGGTAGTGGGAATTTATCATTCTCAATACAATTATTTAACTTCCTATAATCAATAACTAATCTCCACTTTTTCTGTCCACTAGTATCTATTTTTTTCGGAACTAATAACACTGGACTACTCCATTCACTTCTACTTTCCTCTATAATTCCTTCTTGCAACATTTTTCCTATCTGTCTATCTATTTCTTTTTTCTGAGCGTGAGGTAATCTGTATGGTTTTGAAAATATGGGAGTCGTATTAGGTTGCAAAGTAATCGAATGTTTATAAATGTCAGTCGTTGTTAAACTGTCTCCCGGTAAATAAAATATATCACTGTATTTTGCGCATAAATTCTCTACTGATGTTTGTTCTTCTCCATTTAAATGACTTAATTGTAACAATGATAATAGTTTCCTAACTCGAAACGCATTTGATTCGCTTTGAGAAAAGGAACATAAATTATAGTCACTAAGACTATGTATAGTTGGTTTAATTTCTCTAAGTGTGACATAATCTTCCGTAGTATTTAATATCTTGATAGGTATCCTACCACACACTGGTTTTACCAATGAACTCGCTAAGTAAATACCGTCACTGATATCTGACGCGCAAACTAAGCATTCATCCTCAATTTCTGTCGTTATGTAATGAATGGACTCACATCTTGGTGGAATATCCAAATTATTGCTAATGGTATTAATTGGTAAATTAATGTTATTGTAATAAGTAGACAAAGTTATTATATTATGATTAAAATCCAATACCGCTTTATACTTAGTCATAAAGTCCTGACCGATGATGCCATTCGTTCTAATTGGTAAGAAGTCAAATACATAGAACTTATGTTTCAATTGATGCCCATTTACGTTGAAATTTAAATAACAATATCCAATTGTTGTTACTTTGCCTCCGATACCATTTATAGAAATGTTTTCTTTGCAAAATCCGATGCGCTCTTCTAGAACATGTTTATACTTTATCGCTGAAATCGATGCACCCGTATCAAGTAACCATTGGAATGCATGACTGTTTATTGGTAGACTAATTGAACAATTACTTTTACATGATAGAATTTTATTCACGAAAAAACTTTTTGTTTTTATCATTAGAAGTATGGGCTGATTCTACGTTTACTTCCGGTTCAGTTATCACGTTAACCTTGTTAGAGTCGTTGTTACGCATCCTTTGATTTCTATTGTAGTAATACTTACCCCTATTATATCCCTGGCGATTTCGGGCTGGGGCCTGCTCTTGCCGGTGGTAGCGATGCCCATTCCATCCACCGCGACTGCCGTTGTTGTTATAGTAGCCTCCACGATAGGGTCTTCGATGCGAATGTCTTTGGTTGGCGTGACCTCGATAACCTCGGTTTTGCCTGAAACCCCTTGAAAATCTTCCGTCATTATTATACATACCTAGTACCTCAGCCGAACTTGGAGACGACGCTATCTCTTCGTCTTGAGCCGCCTGTATCGCATCCTTGAGAGAGCTGTAATTTCGAGCAGCTATTATTGTGCTTAGCCTGCGGTTTCGCAACCCATCGGCGAATTTTTTAATCGCATATTGTTCATTTAAAGGTTTTAAAATGTTATAGTTCTCGGATTGTCCGTTGGCCTGCGAAACCGTCAACTGCACGAAAAGTTCGGAAATTTCTTTACCATAGTCCTGTGTAGTTAACTCATTTTGTCTCATAGAAGTTAATTTTGTTTGCAATGCCGTGGCTGATTTTTGAGGTAAAAACACCTTTTTCATATCAATAACTAAGTCATCCACAGTGGAGTATTGTGGACATAATCGTAATTTAGCAGCCTGGGACAATCTGCTCTTAAGTACAAAATTAACTAACTGCTTCTTACAGTCTGGTGTTGAAAGAGTAGAACTATAATACTCAATGTTATCTATTAATTGCCTGGTATTAGCCTCCTCGTCAGTCATGAGTGGTGTAGCGTATAATAAATACCGACACGCTTAGTGGTAGGGCGAGCGGTGGTGGGAGCGCGCTCAGTCATATTAATGCACTTAGCGCTCACTCGCTTCTGGTCCGCCGTGCTAGTAAGACGTGCTCATTGGAGACAGACTGTTGTTTAATTTAACATACCTAACACCCTAATAGTGTAACCTGTACAAGTGGCGACCGTGCCAGGATTACATAAGTGTAAGGTATGTACCAAAATTCAAAACATATTGTGAATAAAGAGGTAAATCAGTGACTAATCAGTTTTATTCATTGAGATGTTCCATGTAGCCCATAACTGGGTTTTAAAATGAATTAATTACTTACTTTTATTAAATCTGGGTACGTAATTATTAAATTGTTACGTAATTATTAAATTGTTACGTAATTATTGAAATAAAATAACGAATTTAAATATAATTTTGGTTATGACACAATAATTAAAACGATTGGCTTATTTAGATTACGTATGCTATTATTTTAGAAACCAGCATTCTAATTAATTTACGTAATTTGTGTGCTTTGAGATCACAAAAGGAATATTTCAAGATAAATCTGATTTGGTTACTTGGTTGGTACCTAAATAGTCGTTATTGACTAATCGAAGTACCTGTACATCAAAATATACCACAAATGAAAGTCGTTGACAGAACAAAACTATCAAAGGTGATAATTAATAATTTGAATGTCAGTGTTTTCGAAGTAGCTATTGTTACAATACACGATTTCATAAATATTATGAATAATAATAAATTATTTATTGGCATAAACAAGTTAATACATATTTGTGAATCACGGGTGCCTGTGGTGGGTAGTGAAACACCTGTATTACAGGTCACCGGGTATTATATTATAAAATCTTATTCATTAGACAAACTTTATGAGAACTTATGGCTTACTTACCTGTATACAGTATAACCCTAAATATGTTTTTCTTTTATATAATTTTTACATACACAACAATATAATAATATAGTTACAATAACTTGATAAGTGTGAGTGTAATTGATATTAAATAACTCACTGTAGTTTATTATGTTATTTTACTTCTGTTCTGTCAACAAAAACGTGGTTATTAGAGGTAGTTTGGGTAACCAAACAGTACCTAAATGGTCTTGTAAAATAAGATCAAGGGAAGTTCGATGAAAATCGGAACGGTACCTATAAAGGAAGTAATTCCTTAGAGAGGTAGTTTGGATAACCAAACAGTACCTAAATGGTCTTGTAAAATAGGATCAAGGGAAGTTCGATGAAAATCGGGACGGTACCTATAAAGGAAGTAATTCCTTAGAGAGGTAGTTTGGGTAACCAAACAGTACCTAAATGGTCTTGTAAAATAAGATCAAGGGAAGTTCGATGAAAATCGGAACGGTACCTATAAAGGAAATAATTCCTTCAAGAGGTAGTTTGGGTAACCAAACAGTACCTAAATGATCTTGCGAAATAAGATCAAGGGAAGTTCGATGAAAATCGGAACGGTACCTATAATGGAAGTAATTCCGTCGAGAAAATAAAATCTCGTTAAAAAAAAAAAAACAAAGTCGACGGTCCCTGCGTGCATTAGGACATGTCGAAAATGGCATTTTTTTATTGTATCATCGGCTTTAGATTATATATTATCTATGCCTACATGCTGAAAAAAACTTGTTTTTATTCAATAAAGCAAAATAACAACCTTGCACAATTCAACTTACAAATAAGCAGTAGAGGTAGTAGACACTTTTTGTCGGTACTCATTATAGATGGTTGTTAACACAGAACTGATTCACTCTGTTCCCCGTACTAGTATAAACTGTATTACGGTGGAACAGTTTTCCTCGCTATGTTATTTTATTTATGGTAGCAGACTTGTGACAAAATAATTACTTATTAGTTGAAATAATTAATACATACGATTTTTATTTAACTTATTTACCTTGTTTTAGAAATTGTATAAGACGTATAACAAGTATTATAAATACAACGAATAAGTGTCGTATAAATGGTCATCTATAAGTTTTTCCAAAAAAAAAAAAAAAACGTGGAAAAAATAAAATACCTATGTACGTAGGAACCGTCGAAATACACCTACCGCCACTAGACTCGAGCGTGCGCCTGAGTTGTACTTGATCGCTACTAATGTAGCAACGTCAAAAAAAAAAAAAAAAAGCGCAGTGCTCTTACATATGGGTGGTTCAACCCTGCAGAAAGTAAACCCCCAAAAGAAAGAAAAAAAAAAAAAAAAAAAAAAACCGGATTGCGATGTTCGCATCTGTGTACATATTATGATATGAGAGCCAATCGAGCTATCATTAGGGAAAAATGTCTTACGGGTTTTAAAAGATAACAATGTTCTGCTAAACGAATCAAAACGCGCTTAATAAAAAACCCTTTAAAATAAAAGCTCTGGATTATTCAAACTGAATTATACACAAATTTAACGTTATTCATTTTAAAACTTTCATGCATTAGAAAAAAGGAAAATTAATGACTGAATTAACGTTTTAAATAACGCGCTAGGCATGTGAACGTCGTGGGAATTTAAAAATGTACTTTGTTTATTGTATTTTCCTTTGAAAACATGGCGTCGGTAATTGCTAAGCGAAGGCTATGTTTTTATCAAAGTAAAGTAAGATGGCTGATTGTCTAGTCAATAAACTGTTTTAGTTGACATAAAATCACGCGTGTAGTCTCTGGAGGGTTAGGCAGAGGTCAAACTCAAAGCATTTATTACGATTAGACCTTTACAGGCATATTGAATGTCATAAAAATAAAAAGGATTGTGCTACAGTCCCAATCACGAGACATAGTAGCTTGTGAAAAAATTAAATACTGTAGTTGCCATTCCAAAGCGCAGATCTCTGTGGAGAAGAATGGGCAGAGGGCTCCGTGAACGCTCTTTTAAATCATAATATTTTTACAAAATCATGGATATATCATTCATGTTGAGATTATGCATACATGTGAGAACGATGTACAAAAAACGAGCACATTAAGAGCGTCCAGAGTAAAAGCAAAAACAAGAGTTTAATAGATGAATGAACGAATTAATTTAAACAAAACCGTGGCGGCTAATAGTCGACTGCAGCGCCCGTTCATGAACATGACGGCAGCCCTGTTCAACCATTTTGAAGGGAACTAAATGACCCGATACTGATAGAATCGTTGCGAGTGCCAACAGTAATTGGGAGGTACAAAGCTTCTTAGGGCTAGTAAATTATGTAGGAAAATGGATCCCTTATTCAGCTACATAGACCGAATCCTTGCGCGAACTTTTAAGACTAAAACTAGGCAAAGATACGGATATCATCTCTTATTGGCACGATACACAAACACAAGCTTTTGATGATGATAATTATTTATATTTGGTAGTTGATCAATATCATCCTGTAGCAATTACTTTGCGTGAATAAAGGCAAGCCTGTGAGGGAGATTCAGAGCTAAAGTTAGTCAGGAATGAAATATAGAACAATAGTTGGGCGAATTGTATATCCATTAAATTGGACGAATTGGCTATCCATTAAATTGGACGAATTGGCTATCCATTAAATTGGACGCGTTGGCTATCCATTAAATTGGACGCATTGGCTATCCATTAAATTGGACGCATGGCTATCCATTGGCGCATTCTTGTGGCCAAAGCCACCCGGGCATTGTAGCCATGAAAATGAGACTACGTTCCAAAGTGGACAGTGATGGTGAACATTGTAGAGATTACTTTGGATAAGCCAAACCAAAAAGGTGAACTGACATCCAAATTCAAATTAGGTCACAATTGCAAAGGCGTTCCACAGGGCAATATTTTAGGCCCACCCTTTTTTATATATATCAATGACCTGACAAAAGTAACTGATGATCCGTGCGTAGTCTTTGCAGACGATATGTCCGTAACCATTCCTAAAAATGAAGTAAACTGTATATGAGGAAATCAATAGTAATGTGAGCAAAGTAATAACTAAGATGAAAAAAAGAAACTTTAACCTCTAGAGCCTCAGCGGTACAAAAACGTGCCAGTAAACAAGTATTACCGTTGAGCCCCGCTGGCACAAATTCGTGCCACCAAACCTCGATCGATTGAAAACTGTATTTATAGTAAAGACAAGTCTTAAAATCAGATTACACATACGATAAGAATCCGCCCGGCGGTGCTTGACGGATAGTTGACGTAAATAATGAGGGTCCTTGAGAGGTTAAACCCAACATAGAAAAACCTAATATGTCCAATTTTGTAACAACAATTATTGGAATAAAATAAATTTGAACATCAATTATAAAGATAAAAGTATACAACAATCAGATAGTATGACTTTTCTTGGGACAGATCTAGATCATAAATGTTCCTGGATTAGTCATATTGACAAGATATGTGAAAAGCTCAGTAAAAAAAGAGGGGGAAAGAAAAGGGAATGTTTAGCTTTGCTATTACAATAAATAAGGCGCAAGGGTAAACACTAGTATGTGTGTGGCAGCTGTATGTAGCATGGTCGCGAGTGTCCAGTGCCCGAAATCTATATTTATCAGCACCAAATGGAAAGACATTAAATATAGTTTACAGTAGCGTCCTAAAATAATGCTGTTACTCACATTTATTATTCAAGTACAAATATTGTTAGTAAAATAAAGTACATATATTAGGCTAGTAGTAGATATAAACAAATGAAAACCTTTAACATAGATTCTGCACACTCCGAGCTTAAAGAGGTATTTTCTCGGTTAGGTGCACCCGTAAGCGTTACCGCTGATCATGGTCGGCAGTTTGTTAATTCAATTTGAAAGTTTTTGTAAAGAATTTGGTATCCAGTTGTTCCAAACAAAAATTTCCAAATGTCGAAGTTAAGAGGCAGAACTGTTTGATTCTTTATAAGCAGTTTATTGTGAATGAGTGGACATTGTTGGCCTTGTAGATTCTTAGACGCTTGTTAACTTATTATTTTATTTTGCGTTTTTTAAAGCAAGCAATGACTTATTGCCTGGCCTACGCTGTCCTCTCATATCTAAGTAATAACGCTGTAACAACCACATTGTAAAACAAAATGATTTTAAAAGAGTGACTATGGAGTTTCTTGCCGGTTCTTCTCCATAGGAAACGACCAACCCGAACCGTGCACCTTTTCTCGAATGTTATTTATAAGTGCCCATGTAGGCCAATGTGACATAAAAATATTTTGATTTTGACTAAAAACATAGATTCTGCAAAGAAAAGAAAATGCAGATAGAAAGAGGAAAGCAACAGAATCTAGGAAAGATATTGGGAAAAAAGTATATGTTGAGAATACAATAAAGAAAACAAGTTATCCACCACATTCAAGGATACGACACACACATTGGTGAATAAATAGTGGACAGCGGTTGCGCAGAAATAAGTGGGAAGTTTGACCAAATAAGGATAATAAGCTTTCAGGAAATAGCGATACCGCCAGTAACAACGTGTGTGACGAAAATGAATAAGTGATTGTTTAACGGAATATTATTAAAATTATTTGATGATTATTTTGAAATAAACTGATTTGTATGTTATTATATTTATACGAAATTATGCTATTTTTAAAATTTTGTAAAAGGTAGATGTAGCGTATAATAAATACCGACACGCTTAGTGGTAGGGCGAGCGGTGGTGGGAGCGCGCTCAGTCATATTAATGCACTTAGCGCTCACTCGCTTCTGGTCCGCCGTGCTAGTAAGACGTGCTCATTGGAGACAGACTGTTGTTTAATTTAACATACCTAACACCCTAATAGTGTAACCTGTACAAGTGGCATTAAGTTTAACGCAACTTTAAGGTCAAAAGTAGCCATTGTTTCAGTTTTATTTGGCTTACACAATTCTATAACTTCTGCATATAAACTCTGAAATCTCTCGATATACTTATAAATTAATTCTGACTCACTACCTGTCACTTTCCCTTTTTGTATGTCACTTGTAATTTGGACTACATAGTCAGAATATTTCATGAAAATATCATTTGCCTCAGAGAGTTTCTTAGTCAATACATTGCCTGTTCTACGACCAGGACCAATTTTAATAAGATACACTCTTATGTCTTTAATGCCATTACACAATTGTTCTAAACTAGTTGCCATAACTTACCATAATAGAAGCTAAATCTTCTGCATACATTATTCTATATTTAATTGAAATAAATCATAATTAAGTAAATGTCAGTTAAGATAACTTAAAGTTCCTAAAAAGTTTCGTCATCACACCGATTTTTCCTCTGTTATGATATTAAGTGTCATATTAAATGAAATGTTGATCGCACTAGACCGCACTTGTATCTTATAATGTAGCACTGCACAAACACTATATTTCGACGATTTTTACACTACTCCGTTGTCCACGTCCACGGTCGGTTTTTGTAGCCTGCGAAGAAACGAACGTCGCATAGTATGCTGTTGAATCTGCTGGTCAATCCATTGAAGGTGACATCTTCTATAAATTCTGTAGATGGCGTAAAGCGACGCCAGCGATACCAGAGTGAGGATCAGCAACAAGATTATGTTCGTGACTCCAATATGCGTCCTTAATTCTTCTATTGAAGCCTGGTTATTGCCCGCAGCAGCGTTTTGGGCAAGGATTACTTCCTCCTTAGAGTTATTAGTACCCATCTTCTCTGGTGATAATTATAAGTCGTACAGCCGAAGTAAGAGAGTTGAAACCTGGTAGCGCGCCACACTAATTATTACATATTGAGATTTATTTCTAAGTCCCACTCGCACTTAATATGGTCATGGTATTTTTAAACAAATCAAGCCACTGCCATTGCGGTTTGGCAGGGTCGCCAAAAGAGTGTAAGGCGGGATCTCGAGGAGATATTGAAACACCGAGCGCTGAGTCTATACTGTCTTTATTATAATGATTAAACGATTAATAAGATTACATCTAGGTACATGTATGAAATAAGGCTGGTTACAATCCAATAAGGTTGCTTACACACTACATGGCAGATTATAAATTTGCGTGTGGTTTCTCCAACACCGCAATAGATGCTACTTGTTACTTTAACTAATATAATAAGATTATGAATTTAATTAATTACAACACGCCTCCTTAAATTTATAATCTTATAACCTTTTACATAACTAAATTAATCTTAACTCTAATCTGTTTTTCAAAAACTTTGTTTTATCTAGACTTTTAGTTAACATATCTGCCAAATTAAATTTTGTATCAATTTTTACAATATCAATTATTTTCTTCTCATAATGCTCATTTATATAATGATACTGCACTTCAATGTGCTTTGAATTTTTTGTAAAGTTACCATATTTAGCAATTGCAATTGCGCCTGAGTTGTCTACATACAACGTTATTGGATCACAAAATTTCACATCAAATGATTCATTTAGTAAATTTCTAATAAAAATAACTTCTGTCACTGCCGCTGACATAGCAGTATACTCTGCAAAAGTTGAACACTTAGTTACAGTATTTTGTTTTCGTGTTTCGTGTTCTTAAAAATTAAGTTTCCATATTATCTAATAATAAAACCAGTTGTAGATTTTCTATCTACATTATCTCCTGCAAAAATCAGAATCTACCATACAATCTAATTTTCAGTATCTACATTATCATAGTATGTTAACTTTAGATCCTTAGTCTTATACAAATATTTTAAAATTCTCATTGCATATTTATAATGTGTTTGGTTATAACAACTTTGGTATTACTTAAATAATTAACACTGTATGCTACATCTGGTCTTGTACCTGCACTGATATACAATAATTCACCTATTATATTTCTGTACTTAATACTTTCATCTACTTCTCTAGCTTGTTCTAGTTTTAAATGTGTTTCCATTGGAGTATCATATAACTTAGCATCAATCAAATCATATTTTTCAGCCAAAGATTCAATATATTTTGTTTGGTTTAGAGTCATTATACTTTTATCATCACTATAATCAATATCTATCCCAATGTAGCTTTTAATTTTTCCTAAGTCTTTCATTACAAATCTTTTCATTAAACTAGTTTTTACCTCTTTTATTTTATTTTTATCTTTACAGCAAATTAAAAAATCATCAACAAATATTAATATGTATATTGGATCTTTGCTTGCTTTATTAACATATAAACAGTAATCATAGTTACTTCTAATAAAATTCAATGTTTTAATAAATTTATCAAACACTCATACCATACTCTAGGGCTTTCTTTGAGACCATAGAGTGCCTTTTGCAATTTGTAAACTTTATTGTCGGTTGTTTCATAATCTTGAGGTTGTTTTACATATACTTCTGACTTTACTTGAGCATTTAAAAAAGCTGTCTCTACATCCATCTGTTCCACAAATAAATTATTTTTACAACTGTATGACAATAAAATTTTCAAACTTTGTATTTTTCCTACTGGTGAATATGCATTTTCAATGTATTCATTTTGCTAGAATCCCCTCACAACTAATCTAGCTTTATAATCATTATTACTTTTCCTTCTAAAAACCCACTTAACATCTATAACTTTTTTAACTTTTGGCCTTTCAACAATTTGCCAAGTATTATTCTTATTTAAGCTATTTATTTCTGAGTTCATTGCTATCTGCCATTGTTTATAATCATTGGAGTTCATCGCCTCCTCAAATGTGTTTGGTACATTTGCATCAATATAGTTAACATAAATAAAATATGAAACTGGATTACCATATCTAGAAACTGGATTTCTCGTTCGTTTTTGCGATACAACTATATTCTTATCCTTATCAATTAAATTATCATCATCTACAAGATCTTTCAAAGCATCATTAGAATTACTCTCATCTGTATCTACACAACTTTCATAACTATCATTATCAGTTTTACTTATTTCATTTGAAGTCTGATCAATTTCTAAATATTTATCCTTGTGATCATCTTGTTTTTCTAAGCAAATCAGTTCAGTATTTTCTTCGACTACCTGTACATGTCTAGCATTAATTATTCTATTATTTAATAGAACTCTATAACTATTTTCATTATAACCCACTAGGACTCCTACTTGTGCCTTATCATCCCATTTAGATTTTCTTAAAACTTCAGGAACTCTAACAAAAACTCTACTTCCATAAATTTTTAAATGCTCAACATTTGGTTTAATTCCAAAAAATATCTCATAAGGAGTTTTATTTTCAACAGTATTTGCAATAGTTCGATTTTTTAAATATGCCGCTGTTTTTATTGCTTCGGGCCAATACCTTCTGTGAATCTTAGCTTCTCTCATTAAACACCTACCTTTGTCCATAGCAGATCTGTTATATCTTTCAGCTACTCCATTTAATTCATGGACGTAGGGTGGACATGGCAATTATTCTATACCCTTCTGCCTTATAAAATTATACATATCTTTATTTAAATATTCTTTACCATTATCACACTGGATTTTCTTAACTTTTTTATTGAATTTATTTTCTACTAAGTTTACAAATTCCATGAAACAACTAGTAACTTCAGCTTTACTTTTAATACAAAATATCCTTGTACATTTACTAAAATCATCAATAAATGTGAGGAAGTATTTTTCTCCACCATAACAATTAATTCTAAAATTTCAGTAGCTTTTGTTTTATTATTTTCAAAAGGTACATTACTCATTTTACTTTTAATACAATTTGAACATTTCATTTCTGTGCCTTCAATCTTATCAGGCAAACCATTTACTAATTTATTAATTTATTTAAATACTGAAAGTTTACATGACCAAGTGCCCTATGCCACTTCTCTTTCTGAGTTAATTTTACTGCATGTGCATATATTTCATTTTTGAATACTAAACTTTTTAAACAATACAAATTGTTTATTTTATTAGCAACAGTAATTAGTTCTCTAACCCCATTATAAATTTTTGCATTTCCATTTTTAGCTACTATAGTGCAACTTTTAGTTATCTTTGAAAAACTTAACAAATTTTCTAAATGTCTCATATCAATCATAAAAATATTATTTGGATGCATATAATTTTTCAGTCTTCTTAGAGGAACTTTAGGATTAAAATTTAATATATTCGTTTAAGTACAATCTTCAAACAAATATATAACAACTAATCACAGTCTAAACACACATAAACTAAAATTATCCATATAACTAGCTTCTGCCCGCGACTTCGTCCGCGGAAAATTTCTTGTTTTAACATAAGATTACACTCGATTGATATTACTGTATTTAATTTTATTAGTGAAATATTTTTGGAATCAGATCAGTAACTTCAAAGATTACCGAAGTTCTCTTTTCTGCTCAAGCTAACTTAACCCTTAGTCGCCTTTTACTTATTTTATTTATTTAAGTTAGGTATCTATTTAATTTGAAGCCTCTCTATATACAATGTTTGAGGTTGTTTTATTTTCCGGTAACAGAATAATCTGCTTTTCGGATGATCCCATGATGATGTTCCATTTGAATAAAAAAAAAATCCCACTCTTGATAGACCAACATATAATTGCCACGGGCCCGCGACGTCGACACATTTTGGCTAGCGAGGCGCTGTGAGCGCTCGGAGCTAGATTCTCTAGCGCGTGCTTGCGAAATATATTCTCTATTTCTCGAGAGGCGTTGCTCATTTTCAGGGGCAGTTTCTTCCGTACGACGTACTCGAGCGGCTCTTGTCTGTGATGTCTGCCGGGACAGTTGAGATTTCCTTTTAGGCATGCTCTCAACAAACTACGCACAGACTTGAAAACAATTATGAACAAAGGGAGAACGACTCCAACACCGTCCGCCTTTACAAAACAAAACAATCGTAATATCAAATAACTCGTATCGATTATTACGATAGAACGAAGTACGAAACTACGAACATACAAAACAAACGAACAACGAAATTACGATATTTTCGATTATGAGGTATCTATCAACAACAACAACCATACGAACGAAACAATAAGCAACTGACTTGTAATATTTAGAGGAGCTCGTGGCTTAATAATAGCAGCCGCTCGGGTCGATCTTTAGGTTATGCCGCGCTTGCCTAGGTTGGTCTGTGGATAAGTGACCACCCGTTACATACCGAGTTTCCTCCGTACCTCGGAAAGCACGTTAAGCCGTTGGTCCCATTGTAGATCCATTTGCCATTTGTAGATCCATTTGCCATTTGTAGATCTTTGACAGTCGTTACAGGTAGTCAGTGTTCCAAAAGTCTGACAATAGCCGGGTCCACACCGGACGATCCATCGATCCCGCGATCCGCGATCCAGGATCGCGGAGCGTGGATCGTGGATCGTGTTAGGCCGATCCACTCTTGGAAACTTGCGATCCCAAATATGCGATCCTAAGGCGATCCGTGATTCAGCCAGTCTAACTCTTGTACGATATGGAGTCACACGTACAACGGCGGCGTCTTGCCGTTGCAGCAGTAACTTTTATTTTGCTTAAATGCTTGCGCAAAAAATCACAAAAAAGAAAACGACGGTTTTGGGTGAAACAAATTTACAAAAATCGCTTGGAATCTGGGACTCAGCTGTACGCAGAGTTAGTGTCAGATAAAGTTGAACACAATTTTGCAAGAATGAATGCTAATCAATTTGAGATATTGTGTTCATTATTAAATAACAAGCTAAGAAAGAATGATACAAATTATAGAGATGCCATTACTGTGAAGGAAAGATTATTACTAACATTGAGATTTTTAGCAACTGGAGATTCGTACGTCAGTTTGCAGTATCTGTTCCGCATTTCCAAACAGTCTATATCGATAATTATTCCTGAAGTTTGTGAAGCCATCATTGACCTGTTAAATGATTATGTAAAGGTAAGTAAAACCATACTTTATTACTCAATAAAAAAGTAGTGTATTACAATCATAATTTAAAGAAGTAACATGTTTACAATTATTAATTATTTTTTGAAAACATGATATAGGTAGGTACTTATTTAATTCGGTGGTGACTGTGGAAGTGAATAATCCTGAGGTTTCAGAAACTGGGACGGCGATGAATTGGAGGCTAGATGAGCAGACGGTGATGTCTGTGGAATTGGAACTGGATAATTTTGAGGTTGTAGAGACTGGGACTGTGATGAAGTGTATGCTATTGGTGTGCCAGGATATGAATTAGTGTAATATCCATAATTGCTATCCCCATATCTTCCTGTGTCAGCATGAAAAATAACTTGGCATATAGCATTTTTGACATTAACTAATGTTACTGCATCATATTTCCGCAATTCAGTAGATATATACTGCCCGAAAGCAATGTAAGAATCAGTTTCCGGTTGTGGTGGCTGAGCACATTGTTGCAGAAGTTGGAAAGCCTCTGAAAGAGTTTCATCTGATATGTCATCTGCATTATTAGAAGTAGTTTTCTTTCTTTTTTTTGTTCTTTTGTTTGTTGTTTGGACACTGGATTGTGCATTCTGATCATTCTGCTCTCTACTCTGATCTGTGTGGTGGTTGGCTCTCTCCGGTTGTGTGTCACTAGTAATGTTACTGTTCTCGTTTTCGCTCACTGTAGTATTAACTTCAAGTTCCCCTTCAGTCGTATCAGATTCTACCTGTAACAACAATTATTAATACTATTTACTGCTTATTCTTATTTTCAGCTTTATATTATAATTAAGATCTCCTTTATTTTCAGGTGCCGTCAACTAAAGAAGAATGGCGTACAGTTTCTCAGCAATTCGAGAATAAGTGGAATTTCCCACACGTGATAGGAGCGATGGACAGCAAACACGTCGCTATACAATCGCCTTTTAATAGTGGCAACGACTTTGATAATTACAAATTATTTCCTAGTATTGTTCTTTTTGCATTAGTAGATGCAAATTATAGGTTCCTGTATGTGAATGTTGGGACTAAAGGCAGAATATCAGATGGAGGCGTGTTCAAAAGCACAAATTTATATAAAAAACTTGAAAAAAAAGAGCTAAATATTCCTCCACCGGAGATATTGCAAGTTCCCTATAAAATTGAGGTACCCTATTATATACTAGGTGATAAAGCTTTTCAGCTTAATGATTATACTATGAAACCATACGATGGTACACGGGAAAGGGGTTCTTGTGAAAGAATTTTCAACTACCGACTGTCAAGAGCACGTAGAGTAGTTGAAAACGCGTTTGGAGTACTTAGTTCTGTCTACAGAGTCCTGCGTAAACCTATGCTTTTGGAACCAGAAACTGCGACTAAAGTCGTGCTGGCAACGGTTCATCTATATAACTACTTACGCAGTAATCCTAACTTTATATCGCCAGGAACGTTTGATACAGTACAGGAGAATGGAGATGTAATACCTGGAATAGTGATTGCAATCTCGCAAAACGGGATCCAGCATTCCCGCGGGATCCCGCACCACTTATTAATGTTGTGGATCCCGCAGCTTTAAAACGCGGATCCGCGGATTAAGAAAGCGAGTGGCGCGAGTGCGACGTTGCCGTTTCGCACAGTGGCGGAGGTTGGTTGAACAGCACGAACCGACACGAAGCCCCCCGGCTTCGTGTCGGTTCGTGCTGTTCGTGCAGTCAGTCGCACCGCACGCGTCGTCGTGTCTGTAGGTGACAGTGTTAGTGTTCTCGTAATACCGTCCAGCGTGCGTGCGTTCAATTCAACGTAAGTATATTATTAATTTTGATTTAGTTTTTTATTTGTGCTCTTTTAAATGCAGATTATGCTGTAAATAGCAATATGATGTTGTAATGATAATGTAATGTTGGATATTCACGTATAAGTTATTTTTGTTTTAATTAAAATGTTTTTTTGTTTTTTATAGTTCACCAATATGCATCATGACTGTTCAGCCTACTAGCGTAGAAGCCGAGAGAGCGTTTTCGGCATCAGGATATATTTGTAGTTCACTCAGAAGCAGGCTTGGAGATGATACTATAAATGCCATTTGCTTTTTAAGAGCGTATTTTCAAAAGTCACTGTCGTAATAATACCATTTAGTTATTTAGATAAGAGAAAGTTGTGATTTGACAATGATTAGTAGTTATTATTTTTGTTGTTGTTGATAGTTGTGAATCACAACTTGTGATTTCTTTAGTCATTATTATGAATAAGACTGAATAACAAAATAGTATAAAACTGTTGTTAGATGTAAGGGTATAATTAAACAAAACTTTGATGCCAAACACTTAAAAGCTAAGATTAGTAATAGTAAGACTGATTACTAAATTACTCGTACTTAATTATATAATTTAATTGTTATTTTGTTCGAAAACAAATATTTTTTGTTGCATAATGTGAGACATGTTTAATTACTCGTAATAAAACTTGATTATTTAAATAAAAACCTGTAGTTTCAATTCGATTTTATAACATAATTTTAAAGATGCGGGATCCCGCGGGATCTTGCGCGGGATTGATCAATCCCGCATATCAATCCCGCGGGATTGAATGAGCTGCGGGATTGCAATCCCTAACCTGGAAGCTGGCGAAATGAACCGCCATCACAATCGCTACAACCGATGGCCGTCGTACCAAGAAGAGCAACAGAAAATGCCACTACAATACGGTCCCACTTAGCAAGACACTTTGTTACAAACCATACAATAGTTTGGCAAAATGAATATCAGTAAACTAATAGCTCACATGTTCCAATGTATCGCGTGTGGTTCCGGGTTCATTTTTATCCGCCATAAAGTCGAAGTCATCATACGCAAACCACTTTGATTTATATGTATCTTGAGCACCTGAAATAAACAAGTTACTCATTAAAATAACCACGTGTATTTCTAACAGCTTAAATGTAAAAAGCGAAATCACGTGAAATCCACAGTAAATATTATGATGTAATTACTTATAATAAAATATATAATTTTAATACCTACAGATAAAAAGTAGCTTTGTTTTCTTACCGGATCCAGTTATACGGCTTTGCTTCTCTCTGTGTTTCTCCCTTCTGTAGCCTCCCGCCAGAGATCGCATTTTTTTCTTTAGGTTCTCGATCGACTTATTCCCCATTTCACGAGAAATCTGACGCCAAGCATCATCTCTAACACCTCTATTGGTGTAATTAGAATCTTTGGGATCCCATAAACATTTAAATTCTTTATAAAGCGATATCAAACGGCGACTTTCTGAGATGTCCATGGCGAGGTGGATCGCGCAAACCAACACAACCGTCCACACCGCGCGCATCACGCAACTGAGGCACCTTTGAGGCTGGCACAAAAACCGACCGCACACGGATCGCGCGAGGTAGGGAGCGCGCGCTCCAATACGTGCGCATGGATCGCGCGCGGCACGTCCACACCGCCTGCATCTTTGGATCGCGCTGCTGCCGCGCGCGATCGGAGCGCGATGGATCGTCCGGTGTGGACCCGGCTAATGACAACCAGTCTTACCAAGGGGTATCGTATTACCCAGTATTAACTGGTTGTGGAGGTCAGATAGGCAGTCGCTCCATGTAAAATACTAATATTCAGCTGCATCCGGATAGACTGGAAGCCGACCCCAACATGGCCAACATAGTTGGGAAAAGGCTAGGCAGATGATGTAATATTTAGAACTACAACTAATGACAACGTGGGCATATTAATTCGAGAGGGTCATCAAACCACAGAAAGTCTTAACAGCGCGATTCAAAAAAATTACGTAATTGCAGAACGCCATCTATGGGCAAATAGGTAATATAAAAAAATCTGCACAATGAAAGTTATGCTAGGGGCATTTTGCGTTTTAGTAATTTTATATTATCTCCGAAACTGTATGACCAATTGATATACTGTAAATGGCAAATCTTATCTGTATGATGTTCTTGTGATACTAAAATAATTTATTGTCATAAGAATTAATATTTTGTTGCTCAAATAATCAACCAAACGTAAGTATGCCGAAAAAAAAATTTTTTAATGCAATAATAGAAGTATAAAAGATAAAATATAAAAGATAGAGATATGGTATTGCGGACTTTTTTGTAGAAATAATTAAGACGAACCAGGTAGCCATACATTGTTTTAAATTTTAAGCAACTGTTTAAGCAGCGCACGCAAATAATTCTGTTTTATGAGGTATTTTTTTCCGACTTGCTAGTCAAAAGTTGTGATAGCTCGGTTAAAATACATGTTATAGAAACAATTTATAGCCTATAGCACTCAGGAATAATGTAGGTTTCTGCCAGATAAAAAAAAAATAGAATTGGATTATGAATTCCAGAGATTACCCCCTACATACAAATTTACAAACTTACAAATTTTACCTCTTTATAATATTAGTATAGAAGTATTGATTAAAAACAGTAGTTTTCTTTAAACTTAAAAGTACTTTTTTTTTTTTTTTTTTTTTTTCGGGTGGGAAATCATCCAATGACTTCCCCCGCTCTGGGTGGAGCGGGGGGGCATGTCAGACTTGTACTGACTAAAACCCACCCATGTTCCTTCTATTGCCCTTTACGTTCCGGGGCCGCGGTATCTCTTTCGAACAACCCGCAACCCGACTTAAAAGTACTCAAGTGTTGATTCAATTTTTAAGTCTTCCATATTACAATCAATATTTTTGTATTTATCTATCCATAATTTTGCTGATTTTGGTCTTGGTTTTCTTTGGTTTTAATCATTATTTATATAACATTTTCTTCTTGATTTCTGCTTCTGCTTTCCTTAATTAATCTTCACCAGAAATATTCTGTATTAATCGTTCAATCAATCTTTGGATGCCTGTTGTTGATTCAAAAACGTAAGAAATTCTTGTTGATGGTGTTGCCCAAATCCAGACGCCATTGCTTCTGTCTGAGTTACCATGAATGACTGATTTTCCCAAGTACCTTTAACTTTAGCAAGTGGTGTAACATTCTGCTCTTTGCGAACTCGAGAAGTTCGAGTAGCTTGTAAACTTGCTCCGTGTCATTGAGCTTTTTACAATCTGCTTTTAAATATCCGATTGTAAAAAAAGCTGCTTGAAAAAATAGTAAGCCGGGCTAATTTACTAGCCATTCGCTGACGTGTTGGCCTGTAAGCTAGTCAACTAGCTGTGTGTCATCGTCGCTATTAGTGAACTAGTTGCGAGCACCTTCTTGTGTTTTGGACTTTTGGCAGTTCAAGCTAGGTATGTCGAAGGAAGTAGTTCGCGCAGGAGCAGTTATTCTAGCTCATGTTATGAAGAAGTATTTACAACAAAAACTGAAGAAAAAATGTAAACAGAAAAGAAAATGGGTAAGATCGTGGATAGAAAAACGTGATGAATATGGTGCTTCCAGCGGTTTATTTAGAGAGTTGAAAGAACAAGATCCTTTGGCCTATAGAAATATGTTGAGACTGAACAGTTCCATATATGATGACTTACTGCAAATAGTAGACGGAATGCTTAAAAAAAATGATACGACAATGAGACCGGCAATACCAGTTACCACGAAATTGGAAATAACATTACGTTATCTAGCCACGGGCGATTCTTTGAAGTCTTTAGAGTACCTGTTCAGAGTTCCGGAATCAACTATTTCGAAGTTTTTACCCGAAGTGCTAACAGCAATTTCTCATGCCCTTCGACCGTTTATTCAGATGCGTGATAATAAAATTACTACAAAATTAAACACCAGTTTTATTAGACAATATTATATTTGACGACAATTTATACGTTTCCTCCAAACGCATTAATAATGGCCTGCTGCAAAACATCTCCATCGTCATTTTCATTGTTCAACGATGAGGCACTAGTCGAAGTAAAAGAAAATTGCGAGTCTGCACTTTCGATAGAATATGGGGCCTGCTGATCTAAAGATGACAGCTTAAAACGAATGATGCAGTTTTGAATTTCCTGTTGTAGCAAGATGGCTTGTCGCTGTGGCAGAAGACGGAGCTCAGATGCAACAAATTTTCCGAACTGGTCATACGGCTTCTCATCTGATGACTCCTTGGCAATTTCATCCAATTTTTTAATAGCTTGTGATATTTCAGTAGGTGTATCTTCGAATGTTGTAGATGGAGAGGACTTGAATACGGGAAATGCTAATAATATGCAGCCCATTTATCATTTACGTTGAAATCACCACAGTCGAGCTGCTGAGGAGATCAGAAGAGCATATGTTACCCATTTTATAGATGAAAATCCGCTGCCGTGGCAGTGGGAGAAAGCTGGAATAACGGTCTAATATATTTTTTTTTAATATAACATTTAAACTACTCACGTGGTTTGATTTGCTCAATTTCGCTTCATTGAACCATACCAACTTTGGTGTGTATACTTCCTCAGTACCACATCCACTTTTCTTGGATTTTTCAATTTTATTTATTTCTTGCCTGTATACGTCTTTAATTGATTTTATTTTTGCCTTCAATTGCTTCACATCCATACCCTCAGTTAATTGTTTGTCGTTAAGTTTAACTAAAAGATTTTTGAAACTTTCATCCTTTACTTTTGTATTACAATAGTCTTTGTCTTTAATCCTTACTAATATTATAAAAGCGAAAGTGAGTTTGTTTGTTTGTTTGTTACCTCTTCACGCTTTAATGGCTACACCGATTTTGATGAATTTTGGTACAGAGATAGTTGGGAACCAGGAGACGGACATAGGCTAATTTTTATTTTAAAAATGGGGATGTGAGGGAGAAAGAGGGAAGAAAAGGGAAAACTTAGCGTTGCTATTACAAATCAATAAGGCGCAAGGGGAACTGTGTTACCCAGAATTTAACGCGAGCGAAGCCGCGGGCAAAAGCTAGTATTCCATAAAATTGGGTACTGCCTGTAGATGTTGAGAAGCTATTATATCACGAGTGTTCCACTTAATTTTTCAGCTTAAAATTTAAACGAAAAATGCAGACAGCACGCCACACGGCCACACAAAACAACACGTGGTTTCAACTCGCTGGCTAGTTCGCTACTGAGCGAGTAGAAAGATTTACGTGTCATCGACACTCGCTTACTCTCTCAGTCGCTGGCTTTTAAACTCGCCGACTAGCAGCTTGTAAACTAGACACGTGTCATCGATGCTATAGACATGGTAACTTCCTGTATAAATCTATGAACTCTTCTAATTTCTCTCTATTTACTGCGGCGTGAATCGACAGACATTTTGGCGCGAAAATAAACACACAAACCGACCGAAGCAATCACTGGCGCGCGTGCGACTGAAGCGTTCCGACACACACGCTCATGAATACTTGCACATACTAGTTTGCGCAGGTATACAGATCGTAGTTTTGATCTGCCTACCAGACTTGTGCAAGTCAGAAAACTTGTGCAAGTTTGTCACACACACGCTCCGGTATACTAGCACAAGCCTTCAGTTCCGGTATACCGTTCAGGTATACCGCTACGTATGTGGCCGCCTTTACAAACGAACAAGTGTTAGCGTAGTGTTACACGGACTTTGAGATAAGCGGATTAAACTTTCAAAAAAACCTAGCGTATTACTATTAAACATATTTTTTTTGATTGATCTACATAACAATCTTTATTATGACATGTAACTTTCCTCTGTCGACAGTATGAGGCGGTATTTCACCATTTTTATCAACACTTCTCAATGAATATTCCTCCTTTTTGGTAAAATCCACTTAATATTTAGCTCGTTTTCGTGACATTTTTGTAGTATGTAGGTAATTAAATAACACTAACAATATTTTAAATAACTTGTAACAATGACGCTATTAATTATGATTTACTGATAATATTTTTAAAACCGCGCAATCACGTATAACACGGCGACAAGTGTCGTTAGACTAATGTAAACAAACAAGCGGCGCGTCCCCTCCCCGCGCACACTCCGCTTATTATAGTTAGCGTAGTTTGAATCGAGTGATTTCAAAAAGTACCTTTACTTAGCGTTGTATTAGTTTTGTAACTTCGTCATTTTTGTTCACGATTTTTTTGGTCTTTGGTTGTTTTGAGAACAATTTATGGGTAATCCGTAAATTCAAGCCTGTTCATTTTAATTTAGTTTCTTTTAGTTTTGTTCAAAACAAGTAGACATTCACTTTTTTTGTGAATTATTTTGTGAACGGCTAGTGTGCTCTTTAATGAGTCGACAAGAAAATAGTTTTGTTCAAAAACATTTCTACGCTAATTTCTCTAACAGTTAATGTTTTTTTCTCTCGTTAACGATTTCGATTTGTTTAACACTATTATTGCTTTAATTTTATTCAAAATTGCATCCTCAGCCATTTTTGACAAAAATAGTGCGTACATATCATTGTTATTTCACCAACATTAGAGATGAATGTAAAGAGTACATACAGATTCCAGCAGACATCCAATGTTTATGGCGGTAAGCAGCAGATGCCGTTGTCTTTGATGAAATCTTGAGTGACCGTCACTGACGAGCGTAGATAACACTTACACTCTTATTTTTGTTAACTATAGTCACTTTTTTGTCACAATAAGTTCACAATATGCACAATTGTATATTTTTTTAATAAATTTAATACGGACTGACAGAAACGAGTGTTTACTTCGCAGCGCCCTCTAGTTTATCATTGAACAACCCGACACCGTTTAGAGTGTGTGAATAGAAGCAACAGAAACGGAGCAATTAGTTTTGTGACCGGGGTCAGATTACGCTTACGATAAGAGCCCGCCCGTGCCCGGCGGTGCTTGACGGATAGTTGATGTAAATAATGGCGGTCCTTGACAGGTTAATAGAATAGTAATTAGGTTGTTTTAGACTAAATTCAAAACAACCGGAATCAACGTTGGAACATCGAAATCTCTGTATTTTCTAGAAACAGAATATTTTTTTTCCGAAATACCTTGGTTAAAATTCTTCAAAGGTTGTGGAACCATTCTCAAGTACCCACCCTCTATTCCTAAAAACTCTCGGTGGACGTTAGTTAATTTACTACTAGACACATCAGTGCACGATTTAATTAATGAAATCTTTCGTTTTGAAATTTCACTGTCAGGATCCAAACCTGTAATAACCGGAGATTTAACCTCTTCCACATTCCGTTAAAAAGTTTTAAGCTGGGCTTTACTTAATGACCTGGCACGCTTAATGAATCCTGATAAAACATCGGAAAATACTGGAGTAAAATACGCAAGAGTTTTTTTGTGCCTCGAAAAGGCAACCAACGCGTGAGGCACTGAATTATAGATTTCCTCTGCTTTAGAGCTAATCCGAATTAGGGGAAGGTGGGGGACACCGGATAGTTAAGAAAAAGACACAATAAAAAAATTACTATGTTATTTATTGAGGTAATCAATGTCATAAATGTCTAAGTATACCTTAGGTATAACTTTGGCATAAAAATGTTTGAGATCAATCTTAGTAATTATAAAATATAATTGTTTTAATAAAAAATATTAATCCGAATTCACCCCATACCTATGGGTCAAACCGGATAGGCATTTTTTATTCAAGGGGTGAATACAGATACTAACAATAAATGTAAATAATCAAATTATTCGCAGTTTTTGCAAACAAAAAATAATAATTCTTGCTTAGAACAACTGATGCAACTTTCATGAGCCCATTTAAGACAAGCAGTGCATTGGTACCATTCATCTGTGGATTTAGTTTGACTGTATTTTTCGCCACAAACCAAACACTCCGAATCCTCCTGATAGTTTTCTTTATGCGTCTTTTTGCCGATACCTTTACCTTTGCCTTTTTTTGTTTTAATTACTGATGACATAACCTTATCTGCCAGTTCATTTTTATACGGTGATTCAGTCAAAATTGCGGTTTTTCCTCGACGCGCAAATGGCCGCATGTTCTTTTTAAAATGAGGAATCGGCATGATATTTTTCGGTGATACAAGACTAAGACTAAGAATCTGAAAACGTTTGTCCTTCTGTAGATGTTCCTGCTTCTGGGGACGGAGTTCTTTCATGAGGCAATGGATCCTGAGAGAATTCATTTGTGGTTGGTGGTACAAATGATATTTCTGTTGTCTGTGATGGTGTAAAATCTACATCTGTAAACGTGTTGGGATTCAGAGGGCAAATTCCAGTTTTAGTAAAAGCAGACACTGCATTTTGCATAGTAGCGGCACGATTATAAGCAGTTCCAAACAAAGATGCCATTTGGAATTGGGTGACAACACGCCCTGGATGATTACGAAGCCATAATTGGACTTCTTGCGAGTAAAACGTGCTCAAAGGCCCCATAAAACCAACATCGAGTGGCTGCAAGCGATGCGTGCAGTGAGGTGGCAAGCAGAGCATTATGACACCATGAGCACGAGCTAACTCAATAGCTTCTAGGTTCTTAGTGTGAGTGGCGTGACCGTCTAAGACGAGAAGCACAGGATCTTCATTGCTTGGTTTGACATGGCCGATAAAATGACGCATCCATTTAGTGAAAATATGTTGTTGCATCCAACCACTTGGATGGCATACAGCTACTGTGCCTGGTGGTGCACCATCCAAAAGCTCACTCTTCATTCGTACGCGAGTAAAAATCACAAGAGGTGGAACATAATGTCCAGCTGCAGAAAAGCAAAGCACTGCCGTTACCAACTGTCCCCGTTCAGCTGAAGCTAGGGCACCAACTTGTTTTTTACCTTTGACCGATATAATTTTTCCTATTTTTTTGGTACAGAGGTCAATCCAGTCTCGTCCATGTTATAAATTCGTGTGGAATTAAAAGCGTGCTTTGCATAAAGTGTATCTAAAAGATTAAAAAACGATGACACTACAGCTCTATTAAAGCCCATTGCTCTTGCAGCTGATGTAGCTTCAGGTGATCTTAGTGACAATTCAGAATGTCGTTTTAGAAATCCACTAACCCAATCTAAGCCAGCGAGTCCAGTTTCCACATTAAAAGGATGTTTCAAATTATTTCTTTTAGCCAATTGGAATGCCAAAAGTCGCAGATCTGTTTTAGTCAATCCAAATAGTCGAGATTCCATAGTTTTGATATGTTCAACTAGCATACCTTCCAGCTCATCGGTAAAGACGCATTTTGCAGTAGCAAGGCACTTCCGAAACACTTCGTCTTTGGATTTTCCAGCTTTGATCTTCTTTACACGATCTTCTAAGGAACTTTTGGGTACACAATATGTGTGTGACGCTAAAAGATATCCCATTCTGCCTTCCAGCACTGAATTTATGGCTAAAAGCATGTCTGACTCCGACCACTGCAGCCTATTTGACTTTCTCACATATGTTCGTGGCATGTTGACGCTCACACTCTGTAAAAAGTAAAAAAATAGTAATTAAACAGACGAATAAAACAAACGCCCGCAATACCTACATATAAAATCAATCGGGGTGAAACCGGATAGTCGAAATCACCCCGTCCGCTTGTACCCCACAGGTGCCATGTTTGAAATTGCAATACTAACAGAGATTATGTTTACACTCATAGCAACAACAAATACCGTTTTAAAAGGTTAAATATATATTACTTCATAAAAAATACAACTGTATAAGATAGCACATAGCTAAACTTAATGATAACACTTTAAAAAAGTCAAAATATTAGTTAACTCACCTTTGTTTACAATTTTCGTTTATAGACGCACGCGCTGAGATGTTACCGTCGCCGCCATTTGCAACTGCACTGAGTAAGCATTCGCGCGTATTTCACTGCAAGCTAGAGCGAGACAGCTGTACGCGGAGTAATGAAATAGCAACTATCTGGTTTCACCCCCTGTCCGATTTCGCCCCTCATTCCCCTACCACTATATTGTCCTGTTGTTTACCCTGAAATTCGTGAACGGTATATACAGGATCAAAACCAGCCTTGACCAACTCATCCTTCTCCGACTGTTTAAAAGTTAAATAAACCACGTCTGACTTTGGTTTCTGAACCGAAGACAATCCGGAGAAATTATTAAGCATACACTCACCGGAAACTTTACTAATGGAGTACATACCTGTAGAGTACTCCTTAGATAACACCGCTGCAACTGATGTTGTACATCGGAAAGTAGCATCTAAAACTATTGTTTTTCTATTGCTAAATATTTTTAAAGGATCCGCGTACTTTAAATTGCAATGTCCCATTCTATTTATAAAAAGAATTTGTTTTTCATCACCAATGAAAAGAAGTGATCTGGCACCGGTTAACATCAACGCCAACGAAATTTGACCAGCGTGCAACATCAATCCCTCCTCGATAATCAAAATATCAAATAGCTGTTCTCCCCTCTTTGAAAAAATTATGAAAAAGGAATCTATTGTATTAACAAAATTTTTAACTTGATGATCCGAAAGTTCTCTTGTTTTCTTGAGCCGTTCTCTAATTTCATTACAATTTTCTTTAGTTGGAGTAAGAACCAAACAGGATTGTATTGTTATATATTCCTGTTCGTCCTTAACCTTTACTTTCTTTACAAGATCTTTAGGTATGTTCTCCACTATACAATGTGTTTTTCCACAACCTGGGACACCCTGAACGAAAAACAGTTTTACTTCTGACGGATCAAATGACTCAACAGGGAAATCCTTAATTGAATGATACAATTGTTCATCTTGCATCAAGCGAAGAGACTTCCCAGTCAAATAATACGACTCAGTCAGTGCAATTGTTAAGTTAGCGTTTGAAATAGAAGCCAGTTCCGCTTTTATACATACCCAACCATTGTCTAGCTCTGATAGAGGTAAAAGCGGCAATACTGTACAAAGTGACACAATACTTTGCAAGAATATATCATTTGATAATTGCAGTTTTTTTTGCCTTTCGTCGTAAAGCTCGCGTAATATGAAAGTAACAGCCATGGTAATTCGCATCTGGGAAAACTTCACAGTTAAATGCGGTTGTCTCGAATAATCAATTAAGACCTAATTAAAAACAAACTACTTATTATATCCACAGTATATTTAGTTACTGCTATTCTCCTAAGTCATTAAGGCAAAATAAAAAACATGCTTTACTTATTATATTGACAGTATACACAGTTACTGCACATAATTTAAGTAAAACCTAAATGATAGAGCTTTACTTATTAACCCGTGGTAACTATACTTACTGTTGTTATGTTACGGAAGATTTGTCATTTATTGGACTTACTGCCTTTAACCTAAACGAAATTTACTGGTTCCCGATAAGCTATTAAAACAGGTGTCAGCACATCTGGTAGGGCTCATTGCGCTGATTCGGGATCAATATTTAACTCATTTTGTCAATAAATTCACTTACTGCTAATATCGCTAGCGCGGCATAAGCGATGTTAAGGATTCATCTGTATTTATGACATGTAGAACCTTTTTTGCTGTAGGTAACTCTCCTTTTAAATAAAAACTGTGTACTATTCTCCTAACGCACGATTTATCGAAACCATCAATCTTTTCAATTACTGAGAGTCATTTTTTCGGTGAAGCAGCTGGCTTGACGGTGTCTGTTTCGGTATATTCTTTTAAAATACGAAATATGGCCTATTTTTATTATAATATTTTTCGTTCATTTATTGATTAATTTACATATTATTTACATTTTTAAATATTTCTTCTAAACAAAAATAAAAAAAAGAAAACATTTAAAAATATAAAAATAGTAGCCCACCGGTATCGGGAACAGGGTCCAAGCTACCGGCGGTCAGGGCTCCAGAGAAAGGAACCTCCTAACAATACGAGCCGTGTCTAGGAGTACCGCTTTCTGAATCAAGCCCTTGATCCAGCTACCTAACGAGAGCCTCCTAAGGTGTTGGTCGAGGCTCTTAGCAATTAAGCCATTGGCAGATACGACTATTATATTATTATTATTATATATAATATATATATTAATATATATAATATTATTATTAGTATATTTAACTAGAAGACAGTTTTTGTTTGCTGCATTTCTACATTCTTACTTAATTATCGAATCATTTCTAAAAAGCGCCCCACGCCATTTTCGCTAGTTATTAATTTTAATTGTGCATTTCTTATAAAATCGTCATTGTCGATTTCAAGTCTTCGACGTTTTGTTTGCGAATAAATAGGAAAATTCAAAGTTTTATGGTTACGGAATGAAGACATCAGTGAATCATTATTTATAGAATATGTAATATTTGTAAAATATTTCCTTCTTTTTATTAATTTCATTATTCATTTTGTGATGCTATCCCTCAGCAGCATTGTTTGTCCGGTGACGACCGGTACATCTCATCAAAAAATTTTCAAAATAGGTTAAGAATTCTTTTTGTCGTTCATTATTATAGTCGGCTATTTCACTTTTAATATATTCCCATCCTATCTTTATTTCACCTACTGGTAAGAAAGGAAGCTTACTGCATATGGATATAAACCTGCGAACGAATTTATTTTTGTGTAGCCCTAACTGCTTTGCCTTACGCAGCGTAATATATGACTATTACTGCTTACAGTGTAAGTAATCAGGACCGAATGTGAAGTAGACCTTGCCTAATATAACGACAGAATGATGAGTTATCGCAGATTTTCTAAGTATTCAAAGAAGAATAAAAACATACAGTTCTACTACGTAGTACTAGTGAGAACAAATTGTCCCATTAGTTCTACCGATGAAACAGGTAGACCAAGTGGGAACAGAGAGTCCCATTATTTCTACAGTGGAACTGTTCAGTAGAACAAGTGGGAATAAAGATTCACAAAAGTTCTACTATTTTGTTATACCTAATATCGTAGTACTAGTGAGAAAAAAACCCATTACTTCTACCGATAAAGCATAGTAATACATCCAACAGTTATCGGAGTAAAATATTATGTCTTTATTGGGTTGTTGAGTAGATAATTCTTCCAGGAATTTGTAACAACATGTTCCTATTTCATTAGCTCCACGTTTTCCAAGGCCTTCATGCCAAAGAAGCAAAATGTTTTATCACTATTAATATTGGAAACTGTGAAAATATAGCGGTTAAGCTTTGACTTGTAAAAGAATGCTGACGACTGGCCAATGGGACACGGTAAAACTGCCTGTAGGTCGAATATGGCTACTATGTTATTGGAATCTACCTGTTTACTGTCTTTTATATCTTTTTCAAGTTCTAAACGGGAAAGACTCTTTTCTTCAAGGTGTAACTTATGCTTTTCTAACAGTGGTTCTTTGTCTACAAAGTTTTGAATGCCTCACATTCATCACATTGGTCTTTACGAGTAAGCCTATATTAAAATCATTGTTGAAAATGCGGTGGTAAGCATCATAATTGACGGATGGTTTTCCAGCTGCTTTTCTGATAGCTTGATAGTTGCGATGGAGCTCAGCTACACTCAGGCTACCATCTATAAACTCTCTGGTAGTATTAGCCCTTAAGTAATGACTTTCTGTACGTGGAATCGACTTTATGTAATCATGAACAGATTGGATAACTTCAGCACTTAGTTTACAATTTTTACCGTGTTTGCCTCGATTATCTACAGCAGTCATTCTCATAGTATTATTAGATATATTTTCAATAACATTACGTAAAGCTTTTTCTCCAATAGCCAATGTATTTAGCAGAAACTTTTTACAGACCCTAACTTCTTGTGAACCTATCATAAAATAGCAAGTCGAATTTGGTTTTCTTGGTGGCTTAATACAGATATTACTGTCGGTAATTTTGACTCTTCGGTATGCAGGCGGAATCAGTTTCACACAAGACGCGAGAAAGTCTGTTTGTCTCATGTGTGTTCCCAGCTCCCAGTAGGATTTAAAAATCGTATTTCTATCTTCAGAAGAAACTTTAGTGGAACACGAAAGTCGGCACTTATCAGGGCAAGGAGGAAGTATTGATTTTTCTGCTACAATGTTTCCTCTTTTGGTAGTGTACTCTTGGCCACTGTTTTTCAAACGTTTGGATATGACTTGTTTCCACTCATTCATATTTCTTTGACGTTTTCTAGACCGTTTGTTTGATTCCTGCTCTAAATTAACAGTTGGGTGTGGTGTTGGTTCTGGTTCACTATTGTGAAGTTTTGTGCAGTTTTTAGCCTGTTTCACATTTGGTTCTTATTCTGAACCGGAATCGGATTGTGAAAAATATCCATTTTCTTCAGACTCGGTATCGTTATTACCCGGGTTATTATTATTTATAATGGGTGGGCTTGCTATTACATTGTCCTCCCTAGCAGATATAGTTATCGAGGATGAATGTATCGCTTCTGTAGTTTCAGGAATCGTTGGTATTGGATCCTGATTTTCAAAATCATTGCCATCTATCCACTTCTCCACCATTGACGTAGAATTAATTTTAGAAGTAGCATTTGTCTTTTTAAAACTATTGTATTCTTCAAAACTAGATTTTTCTAAATTTTCATTGATCTGAGGTTCATCCATAGTAGTTCTAGCTTGTATATTAAATTGATCATCGATCATCCTCAAAATTTTTCTGCCTCGAGATTCCATTTTTATTCCCTAAAAGCGAAAATATTCAAACGTTTAGTTCGGTTTATTAATCAACAAAACAAAAATAAATACACGTCAAACCTATAAGAATCCGTCTTTGCATCAGAGGTTAATAAATGGCAAAAATGGCATCGGAATTATCGTACAGATCAATAAATAGACACAAGATATTGTAAAGAAAACGACGGAAATGTTATCAATTTTACATAAAAATTAAAGCGGTTGGAATGACAAAGTCTTAAATGTTATTATATTTTATCTGTATATGACAAAATTGGAACGATAAAGTCAGATTTGGTATAAAGACTAGGTTATATTTACGTATTGGACTCACAAAGGCACAATTACCCGAACGACGTTGTTCCGTCAAATATATTAGGCATAAGTGCACAAAATGTGACCATGTCTTTCCAAAATATTACACAAAAAAGGGCATATTTACCTTAATGACCTTGACGCTCCAGTATACAACCTCTACTCACGCGGGCGATGCCGCAACTGACCAATGAGATCTTACGTTGGTCGTCGCAGTACCCCCGTCGGGGGGCACGCGGGCGGTAACGGGGTACTATACCCCCTGTCCGCGGTAGCTCACCGGCCCCGCAACACGGTGCGGGACGTATCTGTGGCGGTCAACATGGACCATGGAGTGTGGTGCGAGCACGCCTCGCACCTGTGAGTATGGATGCTGTGTGTGTTACCGCAGGGGCGCAACAGTGCTGTGAGACAGCAGCTGTTTACTTCACGACACCTCCGGCGGTCAGTCCCCGCCAGGTGAGACTCCCGGTTGCCCGAGGGAAGCCCAGCGGAGGACGACCAGCGACGAGAGGTGCCGACTCGGCGCTCCCGCGGTTAGGATGGGTGGCCCCCGCCCCCCCCGCTTCCAGAGCGAGCCGGTTGCGGTCGAGGCTAAAGGGCCGTATGTGTGTATGGGCGGTATTGTGCTGTGTAACACCGCCCATGTGGGACACGGAGACGCGGACCCGCGCCGCGCTTCCGCGCGTGAGTCTGTGTGTGTACAGTGGCGTCTGTCTGGAGCGCTACGTGACGTGCCTATATTAACTTAGAACACGCCACGCAGCAGGTATGTCGTTGTGTATAGTGTCAATGTACAGGCAAGCTGCGTGTAAACCGGAAACAGCTTACCTGCGGTCAAGTCCGGTAGTTCCCCCCGGAGGTAGCGGCGATGGGCGACCTGGGCGGACGCGGGCTGCGCGCAGGCCGCCGACGAGGGACTAGTCGCTGTAGATGGCGAGGAGGTCGGCCAGCCCCTCGCAGGCGACCAGCTGCACGTCCTGTTCCTCCTTGATGGCCTGCAGGAGGCGCATCACTATGCGGATGGCGCAGGCTGTGCGGGTTTCTTGCCCCCGCGCTTCTTCTTCTTCTTCTTCCGCCGCTTAGTCGGAGGAGCGTCCCCCCGGACTGAGGGCCCGTTTGCCGTCGCCATCAGCGACGCGCCAGGTGCCTCGGTGGCGTCGACCTCAGGTCGGGGAATGGGGGCCGTAGATCGGCCGGAGGCGGTCGTGGTGGCGACGGTGCCCGCTCGCCTGTGACGTGCCTCCACAGGCGAGCGCCGACGCGGGACGTGGCCTTAAAGACGGGGCACGTTACGTGCGATGCTGGGTGATCACCCCCACAGTTGGCGCATGTTGCCGGTGCCTCCCGCGGGCGGGGGCAATCACGCGCAGCGTGTTCACCGCCGCAGCGGACACAGGCGAGCGTCCGGTGGCAGTGGTGTGACGAGTGCCGGAACTTCTGGCACCGGTGGCATTGGGCGGGCCCTCGTTTGCTCCGCCACATCTCGACCTTGACACCCCGCATGTTTAGAAACACGGAGGTGTCGTAAATAGTCCTAAAGTCCGGGGTCGTTTTCAGGACCACGTGGAACACGCAGCCGGGTCTGCCCGCGCGCGCCTTGATGTGGCGCACGTACTCCGGCTGGTGCCCCATCGTGCGGAGCTCCTCCTCTATCTCCTCCGGGGGCGTGTCAGCGGGCAGCCCCCTGAGGGCCAGCTTCACGCTTCGCTCCGCCGGTGGCGAATAGGCAAACCAAGACAGGCCAATCTCCTTTTCCAGGCCCGTTAGGTACCGCTGGACCACCCTGAACTCCTCATCCGACTGAGGAGTGAACCGAACGCCCCCCTGGTATGGGCGGGCGTGCGGAGGGTGACCCAGCTTGTCCCTGAGGGCCCTGAAGTGAGTGGCCCATGACGGTAGCTTCTCCACCACTAGCGGAGGATACCTCCGCCGCTGCTGCGGCTTCGGCGTAGAGGTGGCCCCGGCCGCGTTTCCGCTGGGGGCCGCCGCTGATGGGGTACATGGCAGGGATTGTGAGGCACTCACCCTGTCCGCTGAGCGCGTCGACGTCGATGGCGTCGGCGTCGCGGGTGGTGAGCGCCTGGCTGCTTCCGCGAAGGTGGTGGGCGAGGCGGCAGTGTCCCGGCCGCGCGGTGGAGCGCGTTCGCGGCGGGTCGAGGCAGTACCGCTTCGCCTCCTCCTCATCCTCTTCGGTGGTCCAGGTGGGACACAAGTCCGCGCTGCGGCGGCGGCGGGGTCTTCATCGGGGGGCGCCTCTCTCGAGGAGGCACACTCGGCTCGTCGTCACTGTCGGTGGCGGTGACCGAGCCGACAGATGCGATCGACATGCTCGAGCCGGCTAGCGACGAGCATGCCGACCACGCTGCCGGTGAGTCAAACGCCGAGGTGCGTGGAGGCGCAGGTGAGTCCGGTACGGCAGAGGCTTGGGGGGCCGACATCACTGGCGGCACCGACGTCTTCTGCCGGAGTCTAGGGTCGCGCTCCGCTGCAGATGGCCCGGGCAGCGGGCTGCGCGCTGGGCCTGTTGCGGTGGGGCGCGAGGTAGTGGGGGCGCGGGCCGCGATCGCAGCCCCGAAGGGCGCGGTCGACGCGGCACTGACCCGGCGAAGCGCACAGTTGGGGGCGCGGCGGCGCGCGCTTGCGGCGCTGCTAGGAGCGCGGCGGGTGCGGCGGGCCGCGCGGCGGGTTCGGCTGGGCGCGGCGAGGACGCGGGGTTACGCGCGGTTGAGGCCGCGTCGCGCACAGCGGAGTGCGCGACAGCGGCACGCGCTTGCGGTGCGCGACCGGATGTCGCGGCGGTAGGGGCCGAGGCCTGCCTCGACGGAGGCGGCGCGTCCGCGGCATGGAGACGGCTCGACGACGCGGAGGCCCAACGCGCGCAGGCGCCGACGACGTCGCTGGGCCGGGCACGGAGGTGGCCGCACTCGTCGTGGCCGGGTGTTCGGGCCTCTTCTCGGCCTTCTTGGGTGGTGGAGGCTTCTACATGGTTCCCGGGGGGGGGGGGGGGGGCGGGGACCGACGGGGTCCGGGCCGAGCGACACGGGGCCAATGTTGGGCATCGACTCCGACATCACCCGGTCCGAACCCCGCAGGGACTCGCTGCCCTCGTTGGAGCCGGCGCCTCCGTGGCCTAGAGGGGCACGGGCGCCAGGCTTGGGCTTCGGCTTCATCTTCTCTTATCTTCTTCACTATCTTGTACGGGATTTCAGTTTGGGAGAGGTCTCCCGCGACCGCTTCAGTGCCGGAGCACCGGGCGTAGGGCTTCGCCCTGTGTTCGTACTGGCAACGGCAGCCACCAATACGAACACAGGAAAAAGTAGGTGGGCGGTCCGAGCGGTGCGGCTCTCGTCAAGGTAACGGTCCCCAGGTGGGGGGCGTCACCCGACGGGAGCCGTGACGTTGTTGCGCGCACCAATCACAAGCGACGAGGGGGGCGTGGCCCCCGACCTTCCTCGCGTCCGGTCGGAGGTGGCGCCACGACTCTTCTGGCCGCCAGCGGAGGCCGAGGGAACTTCTGCTTGGCTTCGCGCGGCGATTGGAGGCGTCCGTCTTCTGCGACCTCTGGCGGTCGCAATGAGATCTTGTCGCGCCAATATCATTCAAAAAACGAACGAATGGTACAAAGGCAGTACTGCCCTCTGGCGGAAATAAACTAAATCTAGTGAATGTCTTTGTTCCTACAGGTAGAAATTAGTTTTTAGGCACTTTGTCTTATTTAACTCATTTTTGGAAATTTTAGCACTTCGGCCCTTGTCTCACCGAAGGTGCGTATGTCTTGTAGCCACATTCATTAAGTAAGGGCAAGGCATCCCGGAAACCCCAATCCAATATAGATACATCCCCAGTTTCAAAATACTGTCTAAGAACAGATTCGTTTCTAAATTCTCTATTAATTATTTCAGCATCTGAAGGAGTTGCTGGATAGGGGCCCCAAACATCAATTATGTATTCATCTGTACAAACAATTAAAAATGGTTTTATAAGATTTTGATATTAATGCAAACTATGTCTTTTTTTGGTACTTATAATTCGAACTTTTTGCACATAAACATATGTGCCATTTTCAGGTTTTACTTCATTATTGGCTACCAAACAATTCATTTGGAATAAAAAGATTCCTTTCAATTATTTGCTGCTTATTGATATGATTAAGTCCCAAGTGACGGGGCACAAAATAATCATATAAGAGACTTTTAGCTTTACCCAGTAAAGTACCTAAAGTAGTTTTAGGAATTTGTAAAAGTGTTGACAGTCGATCATCTGAGTCCCCGGTCCTAAGTTTAATTAAATAAGCAGCTAATGTGGTAGATCATTTTTTAAGGTTTAGGAACTGAGGTACTATCCAAGTCTATGTTCTGGTCAAATATTGTGTTTACATTATACTGGCTACTTATAATACTTTTTATGGACTCCCCGAAGTTTTGATCATTTATTGGTGTTGCAATAGTTTCATATTTAGTAGGAGATTTGCATGCTTTGGTGTCAGAAGAAGTAGTGTTATCTTTTTGATTTAAATCTAAAATAAATAATAGGAATTATTGCATTAAAAACATAAATAACAAAAAAAATAATGCGGACCTCAAAACAAACCCATACTACTAACCTAGTTTAATTCTTTTTTATCTTCTTTGCAACTTTGTTTACGCCGTTTATGTTTTGTCATCAGTCCTGATTCTTGTAATTGGGCACATAACCATTCATCACCTGAACTCCAGGAATCAATTTCTTCTCCATCCATAGCATATTTCAATTATTGAGTTTCCTAAAAGAAATAAATTTTGAAACACCGCTTAAGTTAAGAAAAAATAGTAAACACCGCCTAAGTAAGTAAAGATATTATTTTTCATTTTTTTCTAAATTAATACGGGTAAATCAATAAACATTACTTTATTCTATTGCTTACCTCTTAATCTTCTATTAAAACTTCTTGCATGTAGTTTCCACGAATAATTTGATGTAAAAAAAAGTACTAGAAAAGGATTTTTTCATTACGAGATGCTTAAAAATCTGTTTCAAGGTAGAGATTTTTCGGTATTTCGGAAAATTTTGTAAAACTGTAAATCCGTAAGATTTTGCTGAACATATATTGTGTTTTATTGATAGGTAGTGACCCTAGCTATCACCCCCTGCAGTATGTCCTGCTATTTACTGGACACCCTGTATATAGTTGATCGCCTGTGTGTCGTATTTTAAAGATGCTCAACGCTCTCCTGACTGTCCACCCTGAATGTGATGTGTTTGCGGATAAATGGAATAAAGTCATTCTTGTATGTCTGGTGTTTTGTGAAACAAAGTATGCAAGAGTGTCCACTGTTCCATGTTAGTTTTAATTGAACCTAGTGTAAGTGTATGTTTATATGTTAATTACCTACACCATTTATAAATAAATAAAAATATAGATTCAAAATCAAAATATTTTTATTTTACATAGGCCTACATGGGCACCTATAAAACGTCGAGAAAAGGTGCACGATTCGGGTTGGTCGTTTCCTATAGAGAAGAACCGGCAAGAAACTCCATGGTTACTCTTTCAAAAGTAGTACTTAAGTATGAGAGGACAGCGTAGGCCCGACAATAAGTCATTTACAAGAATAAGAAAAAATATTGCAAAAAGAAATAACTATGACACAAGTCGCAAAGATGTTGCTATCAGTACTGTTACTATTTAGAACAAGGTTTATACATATAAATATCGTCCCTTAGCCAACAACACCGCTCAAGTCGAAAATTGGCGGTTTTTACATTTTAATGCCATTGGATGAAGCTGCGCATTGCGCGTCGAACCATTGGTCTCATGAAATAGATTTCAGCCAATCAGAAGCCGTAATTAAAAAATAGTGACAGCGCTCAAGTCGGTTGGCGTCTCAACACAGCACAAGTCGTTAGTCTGTCATACTTTTCGCGCGAAAATACTTCGAGCTCCGTGATTATTCAATTTTTATGTAAATTTTATCGCTGAAACTACATGCAAGAAGTTTTAATAGAAGATTAAGAGGTAAGCAATAGAATAAAGTAATGTTTATTGATTTACCCGTATTAATTTAGAAAAAAATGAAAAATAATATCTTTACTTACTTAGGCGGTGTTTACTATTTTTTCTTAACTTAAGCGGTGTTTCAAAATTTATTTCTTTTAGGAAACTCAATAATTGAAATATGCTATGGATGGAGAAGAAATTGATTCCTGGAGTTCAGGTGATGAATGGTTATGTGCCCAATTACAAGAATCAGGACTGATGACAAAACATAAACGGCGTAAACAAAGTTGCAAAGAAGATAAAAAAGAATTAAACTAGGTTAGTAGTATGGGTTTGTTTTGAGGTCCGCATTATTTTTTTTGTTATTTATGTTTTTAATGCAATAATTCCTATTATTTATTTTAGATTTAAATCAAAAAGATAACACTACTTCTTCTGACACCAAAGCATGCAAATCTCCTACTAAATATGAAACTATTGCAACACCAATAAATGATCAAAACTTCGGGGAGTCCATAAAAAGTATTATAAGTAGCCAGTATAATGTAAACACAATATTTGACCAGAACATAGACTTGGATAGTACCTCAGTTCCTAAACCTTAAAAAATGATCTACCACATTAGCTGCTTATTTAATTAAACTTAGGACCGGGGACTCAGATGATCGACTGTCAACACTTTTACAAATTCCTAAAACTACTTTAGGTACTTTACTGGGTAAAGCTAAAAGTCTCTTATATGATTATTTTGTGCCCCGTCACTTGGGACTTAATCATATCAATAAGCAGCAAATAATTGAAAGGAATCTTTTTATTCCAAATGAATTGTTTGGTAGCCAATAATGAAGTAAAACCTGAAAATGGCACATATGTTTATGTGCAAAAAGTTCGAATTATAAGTACCAAAAAAAGACATAGTTTGCATTAATATCAAAATCTTATAAAACCATTTTTAATTGTTTGTACAGATGAATACATAATTGATGTTTGGGGCCCCTATCCAGCAACTCCTTCAGATGCTGAAATAATTAATAGAGAATTTAGAAACGAATCTGTTCTTAGACAGTATTTTGAAACTGGGGATGTATCTATATTGGATTGGGGTTTCCGGGATGCCTTGCCCTTACTTAATGAATGTGGCTACAAGACATACGCACCTTCGGTGAGACAAGGGCCGAAGTGCTAAAATTTCCAAAAATGAGTTAAATAAGACAAAGTGCCTAAAAACTAATTTCTACCTGTAGGAACAAAGACATTCACTAGATTTAGTTTATTTCCGCCAGAGGGCAGTACTGCCTTTGTACCATTCGTTCGTTTTTTGAATGATATTGGCGCGACAAGATCTCATTGCGACCGCCAGAGGTCGCAGAAGACGGACGCCTCCAATCGCCGCGCGAAGCCAAGCAGAAGTTCCCTCGGCCTCCGCTGGCGGCCAGAAGAGTCGTGGCGCCACCTCCGACCGGACGCGAGGAAGGTCGGGGGCCACGCCCCCCTCGTCGCTTGTGATTGGTGCGCGCAACAACGTCACGGCTCCCGTCGGGTGACGCCCCCCACCTGGGGACCGTTACCTTGACGAGAGCCGCACCGCTCGGACCGCCCACCTACTTTTTCCTGTGTTCGTATTGGTGGCTGCCGTTGCCAGTACGAACACAGGGCGAAGCCCTACGCCCGGTGCTCCGGCACTGAAGCGGTCGCGGGAGACCTCTCCCAAACTGAAATCCCGTACAAGATAGTGAAGAAGATAAGAGAAGATGAAGCCGAAGCCCAAGCCTGGCGCCCGTGCCCCTCTAGGCCACGGAGGCGCCGGCTCCAACGAGGGCAGCGAGTCCCTGCGGGGTTCGGACCGGGTGATGTCGGAGTCGATGCCCAACATTGGCCCCGTGTCGCTCGGCCCGGACCCCGTCGGTCCCCCCCCCCCCCCCCCCCCCCCCGGGAACCATGTAGAAGCCTCCACCACCCAAGAAGGCCGAGAAGAGGCCCGAACACCCGGCCACGACGAGTGCGGCCACCTCCGTGCCCGGCCCAGCGACGTCGTCGGCGCCTGCGCGCGTTGGGCCTCCGCGTCGTCGAGCCGTCTCCATGCCGCGGACGCGCCGCCTCCGTCGAGGCAGGCCTCGGCCCCTACCGCCGCGACATCCGGTCGCGCACCGCAAGCGCGTGCCGCTGTCGCGCACTCCGCTGTGCGCGACGCGGCCTCAACCGCGCGTAACCCCGCGTCCTCGCCGCGCCCAGCCGAACCCGCCGCGCGGCCCGCCGCACCCGCCGCGCTCCTAGCAGCGCCGCAAGCGCGCGCCGCCGCGCCCCCAACTGTGCGCTTCGCCGGGTCAGTGCCGCGTCGACCGCGCCCTTCGGGGCTGCGATCGCGGCCCGCGCCCCCACTACCTCGCGCCCCACCGCAACAGGCCCAGCGCGCAGCCCGCTGCCCGGGCCATCTGCAGCGGAGCGCGACCCTAGACTCCGGCAGAAGACGTCGGTGCCGCCAGTGATGTCGGCCCCCCAAGCCTCTGCCGTACCGGACTCACCTGCGCCTCCACGCACCTCGGCGTTTGACTCACCGGCAGCGTGGTCGGCATGCTCGTCGCTAGCCGGCTCGAGCATGTCGATCGCATCTGTCGGCTCGGTCACCGCCACCGACAGTGACGACGAGCCGAGTGTGCCTCCTCGAGAGAGGCGCCCCCCGATGAAGACCCCGCCGCCGCCGCAGCGCGGACTTGTGTCCCACCTGGACCACCGAAGAGGATGAGGAGGAGGCGAAGCGGTACTGCCTCGACCCGCCGCGAACGCGCTCCACCGCGCGGCCGGGACACTGCCGCCTCGCCCACCACCTTCGCGGAAGCAGCCAGGCGCTCACCACCCGCGACGCCGACGCCATCGACGTCGACGCGCTCAGCGGACAGGGTGAGTGCCTCACAATCCCTGCCATGTACCCCATCAGCGGCGGCCCCCAGCGGAAACGCGGCCGGGGCCACCTCTACGCCGAAGCCGCAGCAGCGGCGGAGGTATCCTCCGCTAGTGGTGGAGAAGCTACCGTCATGGGCCACTCACTTCAGGGCCCTCAGGGACAAGCTGGGTCACCCTCCGCACGCCCGCCCATACCAGGGGGGCGTTCGGTTCACTCCTCAGTCGGATGAGGAGTTCAGGGTGGTCCAGCGGTACCTAACGGGCCTGGAAAAGGAGATTGGCCTGTCTTGGTTTGCCTATTCGCCACCGGCGGAGCGAAGCGTGAAGCTGGCCCTCAGGGGGCTGCCCGCTGACACGCCCCCGGAGGAGATAGAGGAGGAGCTCCGCACGATGGGGCACCAGCCGGAGTACGTGCGCCACATCAAGGCGCGCGCGGGCAGACCCGGCTGCGTGTTCCACGTGGTCCTGAAAACGACCCCGGACTTTAGGACTATTTACGACACCTCCGTGTTTCTAAACATGCGGGGTGTCAAGGTCGAGATGTGGCGGAGCAAACGAGGGCCCGCCCAATGCCACCGGTGCCAGAAGTTCCGGCACTCGTCACACCACTGCCACCGGACGCTCGCCTGTGTCCGCTGCGGCGGTGAACACGCTGCGCGTGATTGCCCCCGCCCGCGGGAGGCACCGGCAACATGCGCCAACTGTGGGGGTGATCACCCAGCATCGCACGTAACGTGCCCCGTCTTTAAGGCCACGTCCCGCGTCGGCGCTCGCCTGTGGAGGCACGTCACAGGCGAGCGGGCACCGTCGCCACCACGACCGCCTCCGGCCGATCTACGGCCCCCATTCCCCGACCTGAGGTCGACGCCACCGAGGCACCTGGCGCGTCGCTGATGGCGACGGCAAACGGGCCCTCAGTCCGGGGGGACGCTCCTCCGACTAAGCGGCGGAAGAAGAAGAAGAAGAAGCGCGGGGGCAAGAAACCCGCACAGCCTGCGCCATCCGCATAGTGATGCGCCTCCTGCAGGCCATCAAGGAGGAACAGGACGTGCAGCTGGTCGCCTGCGAGGGGCTGGCCGACCTCCTCGCCATCTACAGCGACTAGTCCCTCGTCGGCGGCCTGCGCGCAGCCCGCGTCCGCCCAGGTCGCCCATCGCCGCTACCTCCGGGGGGAACTACCGGACTTGACCGCAGGTAAGCTGTTTCCGGTTTACACGCAGCTTGCCTGTACATTGACACTATACACAACGACATACCTGCTGCGTGGCGTGTTCTAAGTTAATATAGGCACGTCACGTAGCGCTCCAGACAGACGCCACTGTACACACACAGACTCACGCGCGGAAGCGCGGCGCGGGTCCGCGTCTCCGTGTCCCACATGGGCGGTGTTACACAGCACAATACCGCCCATACACACATACGGCCCTTTAGCCTCGACCGCAACCGGCTCGCTCTGGAAGCGGGGGGGGCGGGGGCCACCCATCCTAACCGCGGGAGCGCCGAGTCGGCACCTCTCGTCGCTGGTCGTCCTCCGCTGGGCTTCCCTCGGGCAACCGGGAGTCTCACCTGGCGGGGACTGACCGCCGGAGGTGTCGTGAAGTAAACAGCTGCTGTCTCACAGCACTGTTGCGCCCCTGCGGTAACACACACAGCATCCATACTCACAGGTGCGAGGCGTGCTCGCACCACACTCCATGGTCCATGTTGACCGCCACAGATACGTCCCGCACCGTGTTGCGGGGCCGGTGAGCTACCGCGGACAGGGGGTATAGTACCCCGTTACCGCCCGCGTGCCCCCCGACGGGGGTACTGCGACGACCAACGTAAGATCTCATTGGTCAGTTGCGGCATCGCCCGCGTGAGTAGAGGTTGTATACTGGAGCGTCAAGGTCATTAAGGTAAATATGCCCTTTTTTGTGTAATATTTTGGAAAGACATGGTCACATTTTGTGCACTTATGCCTAATATATTTGACGGAACAACGTCGTTCGGGTAATTGTGCCTTTGTGAGTCCAATACGTAAATATAACCTAGTCTTTATACCAAATCTGACTTTATCGTTCCAATTTTGTCATATACAGATAAAATATAATAACATTTAAGACTTTGTCATTCCAACCGCTTTAATTTTTATGTAAAATTGATAACATTTCCGTCGTTTTCTTTACAATATCTTGTGTCTATTTATTGATCTGTACGATAATTCCGATGCCATTTTTGCCATTTATTAACCTCTGATGCAAAGACGGATTCTTATAGGTTTGACGTGTATTTATTTTTGTTTTGTTGATTAATAAACCGAACTAAACGTTTGAATATTTTCGCTTTTAGGGAATAAAAATGGAATCTCGAGGCAGAAAAATTTTGAGGATGATCGATGATCAATTTAATATACAAGCTAGAACTACTATGGATGAACCTCAGATCAATGAAAATTTAGAAAAATCTAGTTTTGAAGAATACAATAGTTTTAAAAAGACAAATGCTACTTCTAAAATTAATTCTACGTCAATGGTGGAGAAGTGGATAGATGGCAATGATTTTGAAAATCAGGATCCAATACCAACGATTCCTGAAACTACAGAAGCGATACATTCATCCTCGATAACTATATCTGCTAGGGAGGACAATGTAATAGCAAGCCCACCCATTATAAATAATAATAACCCGGGTAATAACGATACCGAGTCTGAAGAAAATGGATATTTTTCACAATCCGATTCCGGTTCAGAATAAGAACCAAATGTGAAACAGGCTAAAAACTGCACAAAACTTCACAATAGTGAACCAGAACCAACACCACACCCAACTGTTAATTTAGAGCAGGAATCAAACAAACGGTCTAGAAAACGTCAAAGAAATATGAATGAGTGGAAACAAGTCATATCCAAACGTTTGAAAAACAGTGGCCAAGAGTACACTACCAAAAGAGGAAACATTGTAGCAGAAAAATCAATACTTCCTCCTTGCCCTGATAAGTGCCGACTTTCGTGTTCCACTAAAGTTTCTTCTGAAGATAGAAATACGATTTTTAAATCCTACTGGGAGCTGGGAACACACATGAGACAAACAGACTTTCTCGCGTCTTGTGTGAAACTGATTCCGCCTGCATACCGAAGAGTCAAAATTACCGACAGTAATATCTGTATTAAGCCACCAAGAAAACCAAATTCGACTTGCTATTTTATGATAGGTTCACAAGAAGTTAGGGTCTGTAAAAAGTTTCTGCTAAATACATTGGCTATTGGAGAAAAAGCTTTACGTAATGTTATTGAAAATATATCTAATAATACTATGAGAATGACTGCTGTAGATAATCGAGGCAAACACGGTAAAAATTGTAAACTAAGTGCTGAAGTTATCCAATCTGTTCATGATTACATAAAGTCGATTCCACGTACAGAAAGTCATTACTTAAGGGCTAATACTACCAGAGAGTTTATAGATGGTAGCCTGAGTGTAGCTGAGCTCCATCGCAACTATCAAGCTATCAGAAAAGCAGCTGGAAAACCATCCGTCAATTATGATGCTTACCACCGCATTTTCAACAATGATTTTAATATAGGCTTACTCGTAAAGACCAATGTGATGAATGTGAGGCATTCAAAACTTTGTAGACAAAGAACCACTGTTAGAAAAGCATAAGTTACACCTTGAAGAAAAGAGTCTTTCCCGTTTAGAACTTGAAAAAGATATAAAAGACAGTAAACAGGTAGATTCCAATAACATAGTAGCCATATTCGACCTACAGGCAGTTTTACCGTGTCCCATTGGCCAGTCGTCAGCATTCTTTTACAAGTCAAAGCTTAACCGCTATATTTTCACAGTTTCCAATATTAATAGTGATAAAACATTTTGCTTCTTTGGCATGAAGGCCTTGGAAAACGTGGAGCTAATGAAATAGGAACATGTTGTTACAAATTCCTGGAAGAATTATCTACTCAACAACCCAATAAAGACATAATATTTTACTCCGATAACTGTTGGATGTATTACTATGCTTTATCGGTAGAAGTAATGGGTTTTTTTCTCACTAGTACTACGATATTAGGTATAACAAAATAGTAGAACTTTTGTGAATCTTTATTCCCACTTGTTCTACTGAACAGTTCCACTGTAGAAATAATGGGACTCTCTGTTCCCACTTGGTCTACCTGTTTCATCGGTAGAACTAATGGGACAATTTGTTCTCACTAGTACTACGTAGTAGAACTGTATGTTTTTATTCTTCTTTGAATACTTAGAAAATCTGCGATAACTCATCATTCTGTCGTTATATTAGGCAAGGTCTACTTCACATTCGGTCCTGATTACTTACACTGTAAGCAGTAATAGTCATATATTACGCTGCGTAAGGCAAAGCAGTTAGGGCTACACAAAAATAAATTCGTTCGCAGGTTTATATCCATATGCAGTAAGCTTCCTTTCTTACCAGTAGGTGAAATAAAGATAGGATGGGAATATATTAAAAGTGAAATAGCCGACTATAATAATGAACGACAAAAAGAATTCTTAACCTATTTTGAAAATTTTTTGATGAGATGTACCGGTCGTCACCGGACAAACAATGCTGCTGAGGGATAGCATCACAAAATGAATAATGAAATTAATAAAAAGAAGGAAATATTTTACAAATATTACATATTCTATAAATAATGATTCACTGATGTCTTCATTCCGTAACCATAAAACTTTGAATTTTCCTATTTATTCGCAAACAAAACGTCGAAGACTTGAAATCGACAATGACGATTTTATAAGAAATGCACAATTAAAATTAATAACTAGCGAAAATGGCGTGGGGCGCTTTTTAGAAATGATTCGATAATTAAGTAAGAATGTAGAAATGCAGCAAACAAAAACTGTCTTCTAGTTAAATATACTAATAATAATATTATATATATTAATATATATATTATATATAATAATAATAATATAATAGTCGTATCTGCCAATGGCTTAATTGCTAAGAGCCTCGACCAACACCTTAGGAGGCTCTCGTTAGGTAGCTGGATCAAGGGCTTGATTCAGAAAGCGGTACTCCTAGACACGGCTCGTATTGTTAGGAGGTTCCTTTCTCTGGAGCCCTGACCGCCGGTAGCTTGGACCCTGTTCCCGATACCGGTGGGCTACTATTTTTATATTTTTAAATGTTTTCTTTTTTTTATTTTTGTTTAGAAGAAATATTTAAAAATGTAAATAATATGTAAATTAATCAATAAATGAACGAAAAATATTATAATAAAAATAGGCCATATTTCGTATTTTAAAAGAATATACCGAAACAGACACCGTCAAGCCAGCTGCTTCACCGAAAAAATGACTCTCAGTAATTGAAAAGATTGATGGTTTCGATAAATCGTGCGTTAGGAGAATAGTACACAGTTTTTATTTAAAAGGAGAGTTACCTACAGCAAAAAAGGTTCTACATGTCATAAATACAGATGAATCCTTAACATCGCTTATGCCGCGCTAGCGATATTAGCAGTAAGTGAATTTATTGACAAAATGAGTTAAATATTGATCCCGAATCAGCGCAATGAGCCCTACCAGATGTGCTGACACCTGTTTTAATAGCTTATCGGGAACCAGTAAATTTCGTTTAGGTTAAAGGCAGTAAGTCCAATAAATGACAAATCTTCCGTAACATAACAACAGTAAGTATAGTTACCACGGGTTAATAAGTAAAGCTCTATCATTTAGGTTTTACTTAAATTATGTGCAGTAACTGTGTATACTGTCAATATAATAAGTAAAGCATGTTTTTTATTTTGCCTTAATGACTTAGGAGAATAGCAGTAACTAAATATACTGTGGATATAATAAGTAGTTTGTTTTTAATTAGGTCTTAATTGATTATTCGAGACAACCGCATTTAACTGTGAAGTTTTCCCAGATGCGAATTACCATGGCTGTTACTTTCATATTACGCGAGCTTTACGACGAAAGGCAAAAAAAACTGCAATTATCAAATGATATATTCTTGCAAAGTATTGTGTCACTTTGTACAGTATTGCCGCTTTTACCTCTATCAGAGCTAGACAATGGTTGGGTATGTATAAAAGCGGAACTGGCTTCTATTTCAAACGCTAACTTAACAATTGCACTGACTGAGTCGTATTATTTGACTGGGAAGTCTCTTCGCTTGATGCAAGATGAACAATTGTATCATTCAATTAAGGATTTCCCTGTTGAGTCATTTGATCCGTCAGAAGTAAAACTGTTTTTCGTTCAGGGTGTCCCAGGTTGTGGAAAAACACATTGTATAGTGGAGAACATACCTAAAGATCTTGTAAAGAAAGTAAAGGTTAAGGACGAACAGGAATATATAACAATACAATCCTGTTTGGTTCTTACTCCTATAATGATAGTACAATATTTTGATTAAGCATTGATTACATGTGATTACAAATATAGAATAAACACCTTAACTTAAACAGATACAAGTAGTTTGTGTTTACACAAAATATATTAAAATAATTTAAATATAATTATTTCAATTTCACGTGGCTGGTGTAAACAATTTTGTGCGGTTTTTGTGGATTACATCTAATTTTCCATTTTTATTTATTTGAACATTTGGTGACAAATCTTTCACTACTTCAAAAGGTCCTGAATATATGCTATCCATTTTATTACTATTTTCATTTTTTACTAGAATTAAATCATTTGGCTTATAAATTACAGGATTTGTACTTTTATCGTAAGTATTTTTTCTTTGTATTTTACTTCTGATCAAATTCTCCCTAGCTTCTTTTTGAGTTAACTGCAATCTAAATTTTAATTCCAAAGGATAACTTTCGTGATTATAAAGTGGTTCAACATTATTGTTATCTAAGTTGCTGGGAAGTGAACATATTTTACCAAAGACCAACTCAAATGGTGTGAATTTAGTTTCCGAATGTACTGTTGTGTTGAAGGAAAAACACCAATATGGTAGCCATTGACTCCATGCTTCTGGGTGATTATCGGATTGAATGCGTAAGAATGAGCCTAAACTTTTATGAGAATTTTCCAACGCACCAATACTTTGGTGGTGGTATGCTGTGGAGTTTAAATGAGTTATATTTAAAAGTTTACAAACCTCTTGAAATACTGTAGACATAAACTCGGATCAAAGTCAAAGTCAAAGTCAAAATCATTTATTTCAAGTAGGCCAGTTACAGGCACTTTTGAACTGTCGAAACATTGACAACAATAAAAATGAAGCTACAGTCCCAGACACAAGGCATAATAACTGTGAAAGTACTGTAGTTGCCCATTCCAAAGCGTAGATCTCTATGGAGAAGAATGGGCAAGAAACTCCATGGACACTCTTTTAAATCAGAATATTGTTACAAAATCCTGGTTACATCATTCGTGTTAATGTGGAAAACTATGTGAGAACGATGTAGCAAGACGTGCACATTAAGTGTCCATAGTAAAAGAAAAAGAATTTCAAAAATACATAATTTAAAAAAAAAAAAAAGCTGTGGCAACTGAGAGATGACCAGTCACGACTGACAGCGCCCGTTCACGAACATGACGCATAGATCAGCACCATTCAACTCAACCATTTTGAAGGGAACTAAATGATCCGACACACGCGCCACCATCAGCGAGACATTTGAGTGAGCATGACATGCTCTCAACCGCCAGAGCAAATTAGTCAAGAAAAGACGTAGGTTTCCATTGAATGATAGCTTTGTAGTACATAGTACTCACACAATTTGGGCTATGCGATTATATAATGCTAAAAAATTGAATCTATACAATGCAAAGGTAGTTGTACAATCTTCAGCAGCTCCAACAATACTATTGAATGCTATCAATTTATTCGCCCCTGTTCTTGTGGAGCAGGACCGACATTGAGCCAAGCATTTTTGTCAGTAATATAATCGTCCAACTTATAATATGCTTGTTTACATAGTGTGCGTTTAATGCATGTTTTAAATTTCGTCTCACTCAGTTCAAGGATACTTTGTGGAATTTTATTATAGCACCTTAAACAGTACCCCATGAAAGATTTGTCTACTTTAGCGAGTCTGAAGCCCGGCTGAACTAATTGGTTCCTATTTCTGGTATTGTAATTATGTCTGTCACCTCTTTTACCAAAAAGATGCAGATTTTTTCTTACGTACATTATGTTTTCATAAATGTATTGACAGTGTACTGTCATGATGTTAATTTTCTTAAACAGTTCCCTTAGAGAATCGCGCCTACGGAGATTATATATGGCTCTGATGGCTCTTTTTTGCAGAATAAAAATAGACTCGATGTATGCAGCCCGTCCCCATAACAAAATGCCATAAGACATTATACTATGAAAGTAACTAAAATAAACCAGTCTCGCGGTATCTACATCAGTAAATTGACGGATTTTTCTAACAGCATACGCTGCTGAACTTAGCCGCGCCGCAAGGGATGTTAAATGGGAACCCCATTGAAGCCCTGAATCAAGCGTAATTCCCAGGAAAACCGTTTTATCTACGAATTCTAGTTTCTCTTTATTCAATTCTATATCACAATCATTACTTTTAACATTCGGTAAAGCGAATCTTATGCATTTGGTCTTTTTTTCATTTAATACTAAATTGTTTGCTGTGAACCAATTATGGACCTCAATTAGGGCATTATTCACGCCATCTAGGTTTTGGGCCCGTCTATTTATCTTAAAAATTAGGGAAGTGTCATCAGCAAATAACACTAAATTTTGAGACTCATTTTTTAATAAGCAGGGTAGATCATTAATGTATACTAGAAAGAGAAAGGGACCTAATATTGAGCCTTGCGGAACTCCAATTTTTACTTTTAAACCCTGTGAATTAACACCATTTATTTGTACTAACTGTTGCCTGTCACTCAAATATGATTTTACCAAACTAAGAGCAAGATTACCTAGTCCGTAATGCTCAAGTTTCAAAAGTAATGTGTCGTGATTTACGCAATCAAATGCTTTAGAGAGGTCACAAAAAACTCCTATGGCGTCTTGGGACTCTTCCCACGCAGAAAATATGTGCTTTAGTAGAGTTACACCGGCGTCAGTCGTACAACGTCCTTTGGTGAAACCATACTGTTGGTCGTGTAAGATTTTGTTGGTGTTAAAATGATTGAGCATCTGATTAAGCATTACTTTTTCAAACACCTTGCTAAAAACTGGCAACACGGATACAGGTCTATAATTATTCGTATCTTTACTGTCCCCGGACTTGAAAAGAGGTATGACTTTACTGTATTTCATCAAATCAGGAAAAACTCCTTGGTCCACACACAAATTAAAAATTAAGGCTAAGTATGGAGCTACTGTCTCAACTATGGATGTACAGACTTTGATAGACATTCCCCACAGATCTTCGGTCACTTTGATTTTTATTTGCCGGAAAGTTTTAATAACTGTAATAGGGTTTATATGTTTAAATTTAAATTCAGCCGGGCAGCCAGATACATTCGCCTTAAGTAAAGCAATTGAGACGTCAGGTGACGAATTTAGAGCTTCTGTAGTTTTTAATGGTATATCGGTAAAGAAATTTACAAATTCTTGAGCCACTTCCTGATTTGAGCTTTTAGGACCACATGCTGTTTCTAATGTATAGGTAGTGTCACGTATTTTATTTCTGTTAGTCTCGTTATTAATGACTTTCCAAACTGTCTTTATTTTATTTTCAGCTGTTTTAATCTTGTTGCTAATGTGCAGGGCTTTGGCAGCCTTGCAAATATTTCTAAAAATTTTTGAATACTTTGCAACATACTTGTTAAATGTTTCAGTGTTTATGTATGGCTTAAGGTCATACAGCTCAAAAAGTCTTTCCCTACTTTTTCTGATACCGCTAGTTGCCCAATCACTAAATATATATTTAGGGCAAACATTTTTTATCTTTTTTTCAAAAGTATTATTGAATTCAGTGTGAACTATTGAAAAGAAATCATCGTACAATTGATTTATATTTACATAGTCAATATCTTGGCTCATTACACTTAACTTGTTCTGTAGGGAAATATTATATTTATTTAATTTGCTAGTTGTTATCGGTCGATATTTAATCTGCAAAGGTTTTTGCAAAGGAGTGTTACACCTAAAAGTTACTGATTGTCCGCTATGATCAGACGGCAAACAATTTACTATAGTTTTATCTAAATAGTCACAATTGCAGAACACATTATCTATACAAGTAGAAGAAGATGGAGTGATTCTAGTTGGTTCTATAAAAATGTTGACCAGGTCAAATGACTTAAAAAGATTTAATAATCTACTGCTATTCGAATTTTCTTCTAAAATATTGATATTAAAGTCACCACAAATAATTGCAGACTTATTGCTGACTGCAAGTTTTGCCAGAACATCCTCCATTATTGATTCGAATAAAGAAAAGTTCTGATAGTTTGGGGGTCTGTACACGCACACAATTACATGCCTATCTAGCTCAACACAAGACAGTTCGACGCAATGTTCAACCGAGAAACCTACTATGTCATTACGTTGCTTAAATTTAACACATTTATTTATTAATATTAGGGAACCTCCACGCAGCATACACTTACGGTTAAAACAGCTACCCACCGTATAGTTCTCATAATTTATAAGCATTTGGTAATCTTTTAGCCAATGTTCAGTAAAACAAATAATGTCAAACATACTTTTTTCTAAAAACAATTCAATTTCTAATAATTTGGAAGAAATGCCTTGTATATTTTGGTGGAATAATTTCAAAATGTTCTGCTGGGGCCCCTTTTTAAAACTCACTAATTGAGTGCAAGAAGATACCTCACTGTTGGTAGGTTTAACAATATTGTTAACAGTAACTTCTTTTGTCCCACTTCTTAGTTTAAATTAATATTATTATCGGAAGTGAGACCTAAAACATCCGTGCCATCACCAGACAACAGGATCCTATCACTAATACTATTACACACTAATTGAGAATTTTCCACGGTGACACATGGATCCTCCTCAGTAAAATGTTTGTAAACACTTATAGCACTAATGCTATACTTATTTAAGGTCACCTGTACATTTGAATTACAAATAGATGCAGTATTAACTATACAAGACTTAGACATACTACTTATGTCCGAGTGAATATTAAAACTTAATAGCCTAGCTATTTGATGTCTGAATCTAATGGGCAAATACACTGTATCCCGCGTCGACCTGAGCTTATCAACTAAATTATTTATGTCTAAATACAAAAACTTGTCACAATAGTGACTAACCAAGAAATGAACATGCTTATTCAGCATGTGTATATAATTGTTTTTTCTATAGCTTAATTTTTCAAAATATGGAAAAGCACACAATATTATTTTACCACAATTTAACTTTAACAACTCTGATACACAGCTAGTTATGTCTTCCTTATTAACCTTAGAACTATTACCAACAAATATAGTAATAGTAGTATTTGGATTACAAACAGATTTTGTGACTGATGCTATGATCTGTTTGTAAGTTGATCCCGGCATACAATGATTTTGAGTAGAATAACTCAGGTTGTTACTTATTAATTTACCTAACCCTCTACCTATACTATCAGAGAACATTACTGAATGACATAAATCACGACTATTTGGATCCTGTTCTATAGTGTCAGGTATTGTATCTTGGCCAATGATACAGTTCTGAGCAGCTAGGGACGGGTCCTCCGTTACCTCAAGCTGGAGAGCATCAACACTAGATTCTGGCTGACAAGTGCATTGAGAGTTGCTGAGAGTCAGCAAGTCCACTTTGTCTACTAACTCATTTGTTGCAAGAATATGCTCTTTAATTTGATTTTTAGAGCTTTCATATTTACTATTTATAGACTTGAGTGAGTTATTTAGAGCCTGTATTTCTGATTGTAAGCGCTGAGTATCTATTTTATAAATATTTATGCTATCTTCTAATTTAATTTGGTAGTTATTTAATTTATTAACAAGAGATCCTCTGTCTGTTGCTATTTCCTTCGGTAACCCGTAGCGAAGAATAAAACTATTAACTAAAGCCTGAGCCACCTCATTAGACTTTTTAGAAATTAAAGGATGTGCCACAACATACTTAGTCAACTCACATTGTATGGTTAGTATATATGAAAAATTATAAAAATCCCTATCTAATGGTCCTACTAAATCTAAAAATATTTTTTCAAATGCTGTTGTAGCCGTTGTAGTAATAACCATAGGCTCCTTAACTAGTCTAGCATATTTTTCCTTTTGGCATTTCGTACATTTTTTAACGAACTCTCGAACATCTCGTTCTAACCCTGGCCAGTAATAATACTTCTTTATGTTATTTGCCATCCTTCTCATGCCCGCGTGGCCACTGGTAGGCAAGAGATGGAAGTCATTAAGAATAACTTTTCTGTCGTCTTTATCGTCTATTCTTCGAACATCATTTATTATATAAATTCGCGGTACGTACCTATTTTCTAACGATTTAATCTCACTTAATAATTCTTCTATAAATTCTTTGTTTTCTCTATTCTTTACTATACATATTTCGTCGACGTCTATTAATTTGCAAAATCTACCTAACTCCCTCACAAATGCGGCTCGCGTCAATTGTGATTGGTAGTCGGGATTTATGTAAATTGTTAACTTGCTTTCTACATAGCAAAACGCGTTTTTTTCTTCAGTTAATTTGTTTTTCTCTCTCAAAATATCTAACTCATTTTTCTCGATAAATCTAAGTTCTATCGCCTCTCTTGGTTTCGTATGACTTCCCACGACACCTGGTTGATCAGGCCAAGTGCTGTCAGACGTCATGTGACACGGTGAGCTTTGCAATTTTCTCGCCTGTGCCCTAGTTGTCACATTTATGTATGATTCACCCATATGCTTTAAATCTTCACTAGTGAAAGAAATCCGGGACAAAGCATCTGCAGCTGCGTTGTCCGAACCCTTTACATACTCTACAATGTAATCGTACTCCTCTAATATTAATCTAAATTTCATAAGCCTACTCGATGGATCCCGCATATTAAAATGGGTAGCGCCGTTTTGCACTATTTAAACCTCTGCTCGCATATGCTACTGGTTTTTTATTTCCATTACTTAAAATAGCGCCAATTGAATAACCTGATGCGTCTGTTTGTACTATAAATTGATTAGTTTCTGTAAAATCTGGATATTGCAGAACTGGAGGAGAGACTAAACACTGTTTTAAATCTTCAAATGTTTTCTGACATTCTTGGTCCCATTTAAAAGTCGCATTTTTCCTACATAATTGATGTAAAGGATAAGCTTTTTCCGCAAAGTTCGGTATAAACTTTCTATAATAATTTACGAAAGCTGTAAAACGCTTGACTTCTTCAACTGATTTGGGGCAAGGGTAATTTTCAACAATTTTTATTTTTTCTGGATCGGGTACAACACCCTCTCGAGATACCACATGTCCTAAGTATAGCATTTCCTTTTTGAAAAACTCACATTTTTCGGGATTAAGCTTTAAATTTACTTTCCTTAGCCTTTCGAATACGTCTTGTAAATTTTTATTTTTTTCTCCTAAATTACGACCGAATACTATCAAATCGTCTTGGTAAATTAGACACTTATCATATGAAAGACCTGCCATAGCCATTGTCATCATCCGGGAAAATGAAGAGGGACTGGTCTTGAGCCCCATTGGCATTCTTGTCATCTGGTACTGACCAGAACAAAAGGCTGTATACTTTCGACTATCTTTATCGAGTTCTACATTATGAAAACCCTGATATAAATCCAAATGACTGAAATATATGCATCCTGACAATGAATCTAGTATTTCTGTTATGTTTGGTAGTGGGAATTTATCATTCTCAATACAATTATTTAACTTCCTATAATCAATAACTAATCTCCACTTTTTCTGTCCACTAGTATCTATTTTTTTCGGAACTAATAACACTGGACTACTCCATTCACTTCTACTTTCCTCTATAATTCCTTCTTGCAACATTTTTCCTATCTGTCTATCTATTTCTTTTTTCTGAGCGTGAGGTAATCTGTATGGTTTTGAAAATATGGGAGTCGTATTAGGTTGCAAAGTAATCGAATGTTTATAAATGTCAGTCGTTGTTAAACTGTCTCCCGGTAAATAAAATATATCACTGTATTTTGCGCATAAATTCTCTACTGATGTTTGTTCTTCTCCATTTAAATGACTTAATTGTAACAATGATAATAGTTTCCTAACTCGAAACGCATTTGATTCGCTTTGAGAAAAGGAACATAAATTATAGTCACTAAGACTATGTATAGTTGGTTTAATTTCTCTAAGTGTTACATAATCTTCCGTAGTATTTAATATCTTGATAGGTATCCTACCACACACTGGTTTTACCAATGAACTCGCTAAGTAAATACCGTCACTGATATCTGACGCGCAAACTAAGCATTCATCCTCAATTTCTGTCGTTATGTAATGAATGGACTCACATCTTGGTGGAATATCCAAATTATTGCTAATGGTATTAATTGGTAAATTAATGTTATTGTAATAAGTAGACAAAGTTATTATATTATGATTAAAATCCAATACCGCTTTATACTTAGTCATAAAGTCCTGACCGATGATGCCATTCGCCCTAATTGGTAAGAAGTCAAATACATAGAACTTATGTTTCAATTGATGCCCATTTACGTTGAAATTTAAATAACAATATCCAATTGTTGTTACTTTGCCTCCGATACCATTTATAGAAATGTTTTCTTTGCAAAATCCGATGCGCTCTTCTAGAACATGTTTATACTTTATCGCTGAAATCGATGCACCCGTATCAAGTAACCATTGGAATGCATGACTGTTTATTGGTAGACTAATTGAACAATTACTTTTACATGATAGAATTTTATTCACGAAAAAACTTTTTGTTTTTATCATTAGAAGTATGGGCTGATTCTACGTTTACTTCCGGTTCAGTTATCACGTTAACCTTGTTAGAGTCGTTGTTACGCATCCTTTGATTTCTATTGTAGTAATACTTACCCCTATTATATCCCTGGCGATTTCGGGCTGGGGCCTGCTCTTGCCGGTGGTAGCGATGCCCATTCCATCCACCGCGACTGCCGTTGTTGTTATAGTAGCCTCCACGATAGGGTCTTCGATGCGAATGTCTTTGGTTGGCGTGACCTCGATAACCTCGGTTTTGCCTGAAACCCCTTGAAAATCTTCCGTCATTATTATACATACCTAGTACCTCAGCCGAACTTGGAGACGACGCTATCTCTTCGTCTTGAGCCGCCTGTATCGCATCCTTGAGAGAGCTGTAATTTCGAGCAGCTATTATTGTGCTTAGCCTGCGGTTTCGCAACCCATCGGCGAATTTTTTAATCGCATATTGTTCATTTAAAGGTTTTAAAATGTTATAGTTCTCGGATTGTCCGTTGGCCTGCGAAACCGTCAACTGCACGAAAAGTTCGGAAATTTCTTTACCATAGTCCTGTGTAGTTAACTCATTTTGTCTCATAGAAGTTAATTTTGTTTGCAATGCCGTGGCTGATTTTTGAGGTAAAAACACCTTTTTCATATCAATAACTAAGTCATCCACAGTGGAGTATTGTGGACATAATCGTAATTTAGCAGCCTGGGACAATCTGCTCTTAAGTACAAAATTAACTAACTGCTTCTTACAGTCTGGTGTTGAAAGAGTAGAACTATAATACTCAATGTTATCTATTAATTGCCTGGTATTAGCCTCCTCGTCAGTCATGAGTGGCATTAAGTTTAACGCAACTTTAAGGTCAAAAGTAGCCATTGTTTCAGTTTTATTTGGCTTACACAATTCTATAACTTCTGCATATAAACTCTGAAATCTCTCGATATACTTATAAATTAATTCTGACTCACTACCTGTCACTTTCCCTTTTTGTATGTCACTTGTAATTTGGACTACATAGTCAGAATATTTCATGAAAATATCATTTGCCTCAGAGAGTTTCTTAGTCAATACATTGCCTGTTCTACGACCAGGACCAATTTTAATAAGATACACTCTTATGTCTTTAATGCCATTACACAATTGTTCTAAACTAGTTGCCATAACTTACCATAATAGAAGCTAAATCTTCTGCATACATTATTCTATATTTAATTGAAATAAATCATAATTAAGTAAATGTCAGTTAAGATAACTTAAAGTTCCTAAAAAGTTTCGTCATCACACCGATTTTTCCTCTGTTATGATATTAAGTGTCATATTAAATGAAATGTTGATCGCACTAGACCGCACTTGTATCTTATAATGTAGCACTGCACAAACACTATATTTCGACGATTTTTACACTACTCCGTTGTCCACGTCCACGGTCGGTTTTTGTAGCCTGCGAAGAAACGAACGTCGCATAGTATGCTGTTGAATCTGCTGGTCAATCCATTGAAGGTGACATCTTCTATAAATTCTGTAGATGGCGTAAAGCGACGCCAGCGATACCAGAGTGAGGATCAGCAACAAGATTATGTTCGTGACTCCAATATGCGTCCTTAATTCTTCTATTGAAGCCTGGTTATTGCCCGCAGCAGCGTTTTGGGCAAGGATTACTTCCTCCTTAGAGTTATTAGTACCCATCTTCTCTGGTGATAATTATAAGTCGTACAGCCGAAGTAAGAGAGTTGAAACCTGGTAGCGCGCCACACTAATTATTACATATTGACATTTATTTCTAAGTCCCACTCGGACTTAATATGGTCATGGTATTTTTAAACAAATCAAGCCACTGCCATTGCGGTTTGGCAGGGTCGCCATGTAAGGCGGGATCTCGAGGAGATATTGAAACACCGAGCGCTGAGTCTATACTGTCTTTATTATAATGATTAAACGATTAATAAGATTACATCTAGGTACATGTATGAAATAAGGCTGGTTACAATCCAATAAGGTTGCTTACACACTACACTCATAGAATTGACGATAGTCTTGTGGAATTAATTGTTTTAGTTCTTGCAAGTGCGTATATTTCGAAGCTTCAATTGGAATTGGCCCTGTGTACAGTTTGGGATGGTTTGGCAGTGATTCGAGACGCTTTGGTCGTACAGGTAATTCAGCCCATTCGTCTTGGAAACTCAGTTTGTAACGAATTATGCCATTAGGGGTATATTGAAAAGCAACCACATCGTTAACACAGGGATCGCCAACTTTGTTGCCAGGGCGAATACTCTTGTAGTAAACTGGCTGAAATGCATAAAAATCATCACTACTACAGTAAATTGTTTCATAGGGACTCGGACGTTGTCTTGCAGATTTAATTATTGGAATGTAGTCTGCTGGTGTATAGACTTCTCTCCGATTGCGCAATTTCTGCTCAATTGTAGAATGAATGGAGTCCACTTCCATGAAAGTGTGTCCAACTTCCAAGTATTTTTGTTCTATTATTACATTTGTTTTAATGCTCAATTCAAGCAGTGCATTAGAAAGTTTGATATTACGATTCTGATATCCACATCCATCACTCCAAATCGTGATTTTTTCAGGGTGTCTTTTTTCTATTCCCTTTTGTAAAAAGTCTGTATAAATTGATGCAAATACATCACTTTCAATCCCTGCCACAGCTTCGTGCCAAACGTAACATACGGCATCTTTAGTACTTAAGTTTAGGAAGGTTTCATTGTGGACCTTCAACTTAGTCTTGTAGTAATTTGCACTTGCATTTAGTCTTGGAGCCAAAAGCACAGCCTGTAGATCTACGGTATAGGTTTCAGTTTGAGGACAATTAATGGATCGTTCTTTGTCTCTTGTTTTCTCTTCTCTTGCTGATTGTTTCTTTTGCTCATGTTTCCGGAATGTTTCTTCATCGCATGTTCCTGTCTTGTACTGTGTGCATGTATTACATTGATCCTTTTTCGGAATAAAAAAGCTATGAACTTAGATCTTTACTAAGTTCATAGCTTTCAAAGTATTGTAGAAGGTTTTCCAGGATGATGCAATTTTGTTCTGAGTTTGGCACTCATCTTTATAAAAGCGGTACATCTCTCTCAAACTAGACCACAAAGGCTCAACGTAGAGTTTACTGGACGATGCTCGACAATAATGGCTTTCTACTTTAGGCAGTGAATTCAAAAACTCCTCTACATTCTTAACGATGTTTGATCTTAGTCGTGGGGTCTGAGCTTGATGTTCTTCGTTTTCCTGGCTTGTACTGGGTTGGTCTGATAAAATCCATGAGCGCACAGTCTTCTCACCAATACTTAAAGTATTGATAAACATATTTCGGCATACACGTTTCTTCACATCGTCTCCATTTTCTTTCAAAGTCAAGTAAAATGTAAATCCAGTGTTTTTTCTTGAAGTGGTAACATCAGTAGTCTTTCTTCTATACTTTGGACGTGCCTGCAATACACACCCAGTGACATAAACCTTTTTAGCCTCCCAAGATGACAGATTCCAAAACTGCGAATGTATTGACTTTCGATCATCCTCACTAATCGTATCACATTTGAAATCTTGTTTTGGGCCTCCTTTAACTGTTGTCGGCTGTGGATGTCCATTACATCTTGGACCTAGACATTTAGATTCTTTAATTTTAGTTTGCTTGTATTTCCCACTTTCCTGTTTTTCAAATCCAACATAAGACTTCCCCTCTAATCTTAACTTAGCATTTTTCAATCTCTTCCACTCATTTCTGTTAACTTGACCTTTACGCTTTCTTGGTTTTGGTTGTTCTTGATCTGGAATATTTTGGTCTATGTCCGATATCGATTGCGGCAGTTGTTGTGTTGTAACATTAGCCACCGATCCATCTCTTGTTGAAATTTCAACCACGGATCCAACACAATCATCTGCTTGTACATCTGTGTCGTACTCAGTTTCGGGCGGGGCATACAATTCGTCCGATCCTGAACTAAAATCAGCATCTGATTGATTTTGCGTGACTTCATCGTGCCTCTCAATTTCTACTGGGTGGGTCTGTGATGTATACTCCAATACATCATGAAACTCACTGGAGGGCGTAATCGCTCCAACCTCGGGCGTTGGTTCGGCTTGGGATGGACATGTAAGCCATTTTTGCTCCCTAATATTATGCTGTTCTACAACTGATTCTGCTGCCGCTGAGTGTACCTGAGCAACTGTCGCTTCAACGTTTTTTTTCGTAGTGTCCCCCTGACTTAAACTGGACTGACTAACTGAGTTGGCTTGTTCTTCGCTGAATACACCAGTACTAGTACTAATAGCTAGCTCCACCAAACGGCGGCTCCTAGCTCCTGACATAATAGGTAAGTATTGTTTTCTGTAAGTCCTGCAACAAATAACGTACTCATTAGTCAAATGCAATCGCTCCTATGTCAATTGTACCCGACTATGATAATTGCAAAATCTCCTATGTCAACAAAATATACAAAAAATGTAATTATTACTACAAAAAAAGGTTAATTAATTCATAACATAAGTAATTTAAACCTACTTATTTTATTGAAAAACATTTAAACTCACAATCATTCAAGTATAAACTCAAAAAAAAAAAGAAAAAGTGAGGTTAGTACCATGTTAGAAATTTATTTCTTTGTTATAATACAAAATATAACGTATTTTTACCGTCAGTGAGGTTAAATTATACTAAAAAAACAGTTCATTACTTACACAACAAGTTAATGAAGTTTAAATGAGTAAATTCACCTCTTGAACAACAAAATGCGTCTCGCATCACGGGAATACAATGACATACGACAATTTGCAGGAACCAAAACATAGACGTCTGTCATTGGTCATATTGCTACTAATTCAAACGCTCGGTTCTGATTGGTCGGTAGACATAGGAGTTTTAGTTTATAACTCATTGATCGCAGCTGCTGTTAGAAGATGACAGTAATTAAGCAAAGTCAGTGGGCTGTTGCCAGCTTCAAAACGCTGGCCTCTGCCTAGCCAGAAGCAGCATGCTGAAGTAAGCTTGGAGACAAATTTTATCAAAGGGAGATTAGATCTTGACAGTGGAATGAAGAATATTTTTATACAAATAATATACAAATGACTCACTGGCGTATTTGTGCAAGTGCCACAAGCCTGTGCCACTGGTGCAAGAATCGATGGACTATCCTGTGAAGATTCCTGTTTAATAAAATTAAGTACCTAATAAGATTTTTTATACATAATTAACTTAAAAGAAAGACTGGGTCAGTAGATTCCAAAAAATGTTAGTGAGTTAGTAGCAGAATGGGCTTATTTACTATCTTAATAAATAACATACATAAAAAGGTTGAATTTGTAAATGTGTGTCGCCTGTAGCAAAAGCTTTACCACATATTAACACTATAATACGCTCTTCTATATTGGACAGCTTTGGAATGCCACCCTCCACCATTCCCAAGCCTGTGGTATTTCTGAAAGCAGCGCGTACAGCAGCTTTTTTTTCACTGCTCTTTTTTGTCAGACCAATACTATAATGGGAAATACAGAAATAATAATTATTTCACATGCATAATAAGCAAAAGCGCAAATAACACAACACACAATGAAATAAATGAAGCATACTGTGTAAATACGATAACTGAAATTACCAACTTACTTTCGTCCATTTATTTTGCAGTCTTCACCGTACCTCCACCCGTACTGTTTAGTTTTAGAGCGATTTTATTCCAATCCTTATTGGCAGCCTGCTTGACGCTTTGATTTTTTGAAAATCCTTTTGCCAAGTTAGGCTTCTTTTCCGGAAACTATAAGAGTCTCTACTTGGGCCGCAGATGGATAGGAAGTACGCTCAGCACTGAAGTAGATGCCTTTAATTTTTAATGTTACTATAATTTTATTATTTATTCATGTAAGCAAGAGAGTGCTTAAATTATTTATTGTATTTTTCATTTTCTAATATACATTTACTTTCTATCTTTCATTTAATGAATCGTATACAGAATGTGACAGAACCGCATAGGTAAAGGGCAATATGAAAAACCTGATTATCCAAGTCTGATTAACACTTAAGAATTATAAAATAATATTTTAGTAGCTTTATTAGTATTAATAAAATAATATTTTATAATCGTTGAAGGTACAATGGCAAGATAATTTACGTGTGTATTTTTGAAAGTGAAACACTCTTGTTTTAGAAAAATAGTCTGTAATATGATAGTCTGATTAATAATTAATACACACATCAAAAGTATCTAGGGATCAACATATATTTTTGCAATAACTTTTCTCCTGATTGATATTAATTAAAATTTTCTTTAAGGATTCATCAAATAAAGTGTTTTCGTTTGTCACAGTAACGATAAACCAAGTCACCTTTGCATTAATAAAGAAATTTGCCATTTTCCTAATAAAGGGATTTTTGACATTTGAACCACTAACATTAAAGTTCGAAAAAAAGACTGAAAAAACAGTTTTCTTTAAAATTTTATTGGGTAACTTAAACAATTAATAATCCGTGTTTCTACCGCGAACACTAACAACACAAGAACATCGGTTTGGCATACTCAAAATGAGTTCATCCAAATCACGCTGTGGAATGGCCGCCCATGTTCGTTGCAACAACAAAAAAAGGTCTTCTTGCGACTGGATACCCTCCATATTCGGCAGAGCTCTTCTCTGTAGCAATCGGGTTCAAGTCTGGCGACTGAGCAGGCCAGGGCAGGACATTGATGTTAGCTACGGCGAGAGTCTGTCTTACAACTCTTGCGGTGTGCGGTCGTGCATTATCATGCATTAACTGAAATAAGGGACCGATTTGCACTTGTAGAGGAACGATGACGTCTGATACAATCGTCTCAGCATAAATTTGAGCGTTGAGGTTGCCTCTGATCCAAATCAACTCAGTTCTTCCGCCGATCCAAATACCCGCCCATACCATGATGGTTCCACCACTATAAGGATGGACTTCCTGGCAGGATTTTAATCGCTGTTGGCGTCCAGGGGTTCTCCAGTGTCGTATACGTCTTGTATCCGGTCTCATACCAAAACGAGACTCATCAGAAAAGCACACGAAACGCCATTGTTCTTCTGCCCAATTTCTGTGTTCAAGAGCCCATTGATATCGAATCCTACGATTGTGCATTGCTATAGGTGGTACCCGTAGCGGTCTTCGGGAATGAAGGTTCACTTCATGCAAGCGGTTTCTGACTGTTTGGTCGCTAATTAAGTTCCCTGAAGAGTGATGAAGCCTCACGGCTAACATCATGGCGGTTATTGTTGGAGCTCTTCGAGTTAAGATTTGAATGTATCGGTCTTAACTCCGTGTGGTGCAGCGATACCGTCCTCCATGGCGCTCAGCCACGGTACCAGTGCTTCGGTAACGTGTCCAAAGTCGACTGATAACACTCTGACTTGTATTCAGAGCTAAAGCTACAGTACGTTGCCGGGAACCAGCTTCTATCATTCCCACGGCTCTGAGCATTTCTTCCCTGCTTAAATGACGTCGCCGCTCCATAATAACGTTGGTTTTAATCAGTAGTAGGGAAACAGTAGCACTAATAATGTCTTCAATGCGTTGTATGTTTTTATAGGGAAAATATTGACAGCTTATTTTCATCTTTTACTCGAATTTGATTGAGAGTTCCTGATTCAAATTATGAAATGCACCAAAAAGGATCCATATAAATTTATAAAATCATAAATTTATTACAAAGCCACATCTCAATCTCAAGAAATCCGCATAAAAATGCTTGATCCCTAGACACTTTTGATGTGTGTATAATGGACTGAGTATATGTTAAGAACCATGTTTAATAAAAGTTGATTTAATTAGTATTATTGTTTTATTAAGATTATATTGTGTCCAATTCCCTGGTGAAATAAGTATCTACCCTGGTCCTGATGTCTCTACCCTGCCCGAAGTATTTACCCTGGTATTCGAAAAAGTAACAAAATATGTATAAAGTGCCTTGCCCTTGTGTGAAAAGGTAAATAAACGGGTCATAAATCATATTATAAGAGATTCAAGAAAAAACTCTTAACTTTTCTCCTTGGCCGTATCCTCTATGTACTTGAAAACTCTTATCGTTGAATCAACCAAATACAACACGTTTAAGGTGGAATAGAGCAAATCACCCTACAAATGAAGCAATGGATATAAGAAATATTTACGTTGACTATTTTTCACACAACAAATTGAATTACAACAATAAAATTAATTATTTAACTTTATCTACCCTCACTAACATTAATGGCATAGCTATGATATGACACCCTAAATCATATTTTATTCATACACATTTAAATAAAAAACTTATAAAACTTAACTTATTAACTTTACTTAAGTCGAGAAACAAAAATAAAATCAATTAATACCGTCTTCATTCATTGCCTCGCTTATTTCTTTCCAACATTTGTTAGTCACGTTTCTATTGTGCCCTTTATCCCTTTTGTCCCACAAAGGTTGCTTACTGAAGACTAAGGATATCAACACATCACTATCGATTTTAATATTTATGAAAATAAGTATGCCTGTCGTAATTGCACGTGTTGTCGCAGTTGTTAATTCATTTTAAATGGCAGCGCCCAGCGCGTGTTGAAGCTTGTCGGCACCGTTCAGTGCTTATCGGCGCGCGTTCGTATATTTTCCTGCGCGGGTTACCAGCGCTGTCAAGCGCCGGTAAGCGCTTATAAGTTTCCAGCTTTCTTTCTGTATACAGCCTAAAGATGTTCGTTTGGAGGAGATGCTTCAAAGTAAAACAGGATTTCGTGGAGGGCATCCGGATGATTCCGAGCATCATCCAGAAGGAAAATAGGACCAAAAGCTCGTGAATTTTCGTGTCATACCAATCCCGGCGAAAGCTGACGGATGATTCAGCAAGCCACTGGCCATAACGGTTGGCCTCCGTCACAATATGTGACAAAACGCCATCATCCCAGTACTACCTAAACGCCCCATACGCGTTTTCAGATGCAGGCCCTGTTTCCTGAGGCAGAAATTGTTTTTGCTCGCCTCTATGGTTATCCATGGGTAACCATTCAAAGCGAATAGAAATTTCTCCTCTAGCAAACTAGTCCTCATCCTGGCCGTCATCTGCATGCAACCATTCGGAAAAGAAGGAGCTCATCAAAGTCCTCCTGGGCATCCTCGCGTCCAACGCACCAGTTTCGCCCCGCAGCCATCTCAAATCTATAAGAATACCGTACCACATCATTTACAAAACGAAACAAAAAAAACTAAAATAAATTATTGTAATAAAAACACATCTACATTCAAACTACACTAAACGTAAATAAAACTATGAAGTACGAAAAAAAAATACTTTCATTTTATATATCCGAAAAATTTTACAAAAACAATCCATGTTATCGATAACTTTTAACGACATGACCCTAAGCACTAGCTGAGGGCTAAGAACCATTTTGACGTCTTGACAGTTCAAAATTCAAATAGGATTACGTTACCTACTAATGGAATTTTTATCATAATATGAATAAATTATTAAAATATGCACGGACTACGTGTAATTATGGATTATCAATAGATTTTACGTTACTTCTGCCATTACGAAGATGAAATTTCGTTGAATTATCTCAAAAAATCGTACAATAACTATAGCGAGTTCGACGAACCCAGAACTATGTAAATTTTGTTAGCTCAATAAAACAAGATTTGTGATATTATTGCATGCGAAAAACTATCTACAAAGTTGCGAGAACACTTATAAATTAATATTCACCCACTTACCGTACAAAATCACCGAAAAATCACGAAAACACAGGAATCGACTGGCGCGCGACGTAACCGCGAACACGAATTTTTTGTACTAACTTCACACTTTTTTTTAAATGTTACCCACTATAATGCTCAGAAAGAATAGACATCAGTGTATCATCATCGATAATGTCGCTTTCATCTAATATTTTATTTTGAATATTACTAGTAGTTTTATGAGGTTTCAAAATTGTCTTTAAAAATTGCATTGATTCAAAATGTGGCCAATCGCTTTGATATTGACCATTTTGATCTGCATCCGAACCCGATCTTGGCTTTTCTACTTTTTTAAGCTTTTTGTTATAGGAATCTCTTAAATTCTTCTACTTCTTTTTTACATCATCAGCTGAAATTAAAACAATATTATTTACAGATATTTGGTTACTGGAACAACATATAGAAAGTTATCATTCATTTCCGTATATCAAAAACTGCCATTTCAAACATAGTGAAAGTGTGTACTGCAATTTGGAAGACTTTAGTAATAAAACATATGCCTATACCTACAACTAAAATGTGGAAAATTATCGCAAAAGATTTCTGGGAGAAATTGCCATTTCCTAATTGCATTGGTAGCCTTGATGGCAAACCCATACGTATTAAGAAACCAAAAAAAATTGGTTCTATGTACTATAAATATAAGGGATTTTTCTCTATTGTATTAGTAGCCTTTTTTTTTGGGGTGGGAAATCATCAAATAACTTCCCCCGCTCTGGTCGGAGCGGGGGGGCATGTTAGACTTTTACTGACTAAAACCCACCCATGTTGCTTCTATTGCCCTTTACGTTCCGGGGCCGCGGTATCTCTTTCGAACAACCCGCAACCCCGGCAGGCGGAGGCTCTGGCAAGCCCCTCTGCTTTGCTGACATCTCTTTGAGGCGCGCGTGAAACACGAACGCGCCGTCGACACGTCCTGTCGTCAATAGACGGACGGACGGTGAGCTAACCATTGCTCACCGTCCACAGGCCCGCATCTACGGTGGCCGGGAGTCGTCTCGCGGCGCCCGGCGCCCGGGGCGTCTCCTGCGGCGGCTGGGTTGGCTTGATGTTCTCTCCCTCAAACGCCCGGCTCTCTGCTTCGCAGGAGGAGGTGACCGCTTCCCATTCCCTCTCGCTCCGGACCATGGACTGAACCAGGGCCGGACGCGAGAGATCGCCGCCGCCGATCGCCTCTACGAGGGCACGGCGGTGCTCCGCCCAAGCTTGGCAGACCGCCACTGTGTGCTCCACCGTGTCCTCCGGGTGATCGTCACAATGGTGACACCCGGGAGTTTCCACCCGTGTATTAGTAGCCTTAACTGATGCTAACTATAAAGGACAATGGGCAAAACACTATGGGAGTTGGACTTGCTGACCAATACACATGAGATATTGTTTTTGTGATAGGTAACGAGAAAAATAAAAAATAAATGTACCGGGTTGTTGTACAGTCACGTCGAAAAGTTTTATTTATTTATGCTAAATATTTCGCAATTAATAATTGTTTTTCAATACGAATGAAGGATTATTACCCTAAAATAGCACTGGAGCCACCCCCAAATGCCGTTGATTGCAATATTTGCAATTTAAAACGCCTCTTACGACATCCATCGACAACTACGTATAATAATAAATACAATAAATGAAACAACAAGTTTCCTTCTACGCATTTTTTTATTTTTCTGTACATTAGTCTATATCCAGAATAATAGAATCTAAAAATGCGGGTTAAATTCTTCGTATCTAGCTAAGCCCATATACCAAACTACGGATAAAATGTGCTTCAGCTTCCCAGCGTACGACTTCCGGTCAAACAAGAACAATAATATTGTAAAATAGAGCTGATGCCAGTTTAGTCTCTGTCAATTAATATGTAGCTACGATACTCGCGCGCCCTCGCATGTCGTGATTGAATATGAATTCTAATCAAAAATACATTTGTTTGAAAGATATTAAAATCTGTCAAATCTTCTAATTGCTCGTCTCGATAAACCTCAATTATGTAAACGCCATCCCGTAAATGTTCACTGCAGTAAGACCTTGCCAGTTTCAATTGATATGTGCCCAGCGCGAAAAGGATTATTTCTTCCTCAGTCAAATGTGGAAAGTCCTCTATTTGATTGTCTTCTATTCTCACGAAAGTAATCCTTTGTCTGATAAGATGCTTTCGCTCTACATATTCTTGCAAAATGTTAGGTGTGTGTACCCTTTCCTGGTATGCGGTTTATTATCGCAGGAGAGCGTTCACTATCACTGATTACAGGATGAAATTGAATTAATTAATGCTCCGCACACCTTAAAATCATCAAACATGTGTAAAAGCGCTTTGTTGAAATATTCCTGGCGTAAAAGTTTATAGTCACGCTTAAAACGCCCGTTGACTACTTCGATTTCACAACGACAAATTGTTACTTGTGGAGACTTGTTGGCTTGGGTAGTCGTTAATTGTGTGGCACTTCTATCTTTTGTAGGAGGGATATGACCTTCATAGTCATACATTCCAAGATTTTCCAAGGCATCACGAAATCCTCTATCTAAAATGAACACATCGTTCGGGACAAGAAATACATGCAGCGGGTGTTCTTCGTTTTCCAAAATGGAATTCAATATGGTCGCATCACTTGTTGTTGCAGCATATGGACCCAAAATATCTATTATGTATCCATCACTAGTTGTAATTATTAACGGTTTCAATAAATTGGAAAACTTATGCAAGCTATAACTCAGTCTCTGGAATAAGAAGTTGGATCTTTTTTGAATATAAACATAAGTCCATAGCAAATCACAATCAACTTCGTGTTTTCATGATTTGATTTCCGAAGAGATATTTAGGTATTGCCAGATTTCTTTGTAGTGCATCTTCTCTGGTGATATGGTCAATAGTGTTGCCCAAATTCAGTCTTGGTCTTGCAGTCTTGGTCTTGTTCTTGCGTTTTTGCAAGACCAAGACCAAGAACAAGACCGCGTATTTTTAGCAAGACCAAGACCAAGACTGACCGTGCAAGACTTGAGCAAGAACAAGACATAGCCTGCAAGACTCTTGCGTCTTGCAGCTAGGACTTAGCGCTATTTCACGGAGTAGTTAGGTGTAACAGTTCGGTGTATAGGTACGCTTAGGAATTCTATGAGACGCAAAAAACTGTATCAAAGAATATGAAAAACTGGACCTATGCGCATTACGACTAATGCCATAAACATACCTACATAGCGAATAAAAAAATATCCATTAAAATCAAACTGAGTGCATGCATAGTTATGTTTTAATCATCGGCACTTTGATAATGCGGCATCAAAGGTTTTGTACTTACTTCTCAAAGAAATTTGCCGCTTTTCGGAAGTACATGATTATGACACACGCGCCGGCGGCGGCGCGGCGGCTTCTTTTGAAATCATATACAACAATCGTTGCCGCCGCGCCGAAATCACAACATTTGACACTATTTTATGGTCGTCACAGGGCGTAGGTATACTCATGCAAAATAATTTCGAATTCTTTTATTAAATTTCATATAAGTTGAGGGTTCAATCTTTCTAGACAGATATTGTTCTTTAAAATACAGTCAAGTTATTGTAATTAATTTGTTTATTACATGTTTTAGCAAATGTAAGCTTATTGCTAAGACATGTAAAAAAACAAATTGGAATGTGGAAGTAACTGTTTCTTAATTTTAAGATATTATTATTAAGAAACAGTTACTTCCATGAAAAACGACATATAGGTCAGTTGATTTTTCAAATTTCTTATCAAATCTTCAGTAATTTATTAATCTGCTTGATCTTTACTATGGCTATGTTAATTCAAGCTCACAATGTTCCAATTCTAATACGTTTTTCTAAGATTTAAAATAAACTTTAATAAATAGTAATAGACTAATAGGTAATTGCAAGACTTGCAAGACTCTGTGTCCGTTTCGACTGCTCGGCCACTATGTCGTAGAAAAAAAAAACTTATGTCAGCATTTCGAAGGAATTTGTAAAAGATGAACAGTGAAAACCGCAAATTCGAAGAGTCAATAATCAGAAAGTTATGTGGGTTTAACCGTGGCCGCGCAGTCCGCATGAATTCAACTGCGCGGCCACCAGTTCTCTTAAACGGAGCGTTGTAAAAGTCTAATTCCTTTTGCTAATCACTGACAGGATTTCGAAGAAAATGTAGATCATAAAAATAATGCCCTACTGTCTGTAGTTCACGACCTACATCACTCCAAAGTTTGGCCGCGCAGTCCGCACAAAGCGAACCGCGCGGCCACCAGTTCTCTTAAACGGAGCGTTGTAAAAGTCTTAAGTTTTTTTGCTAATCACTGATAGGATTTCGAAGAAAAAATACATTGTAAAAATATAGCTCTAAAGTTTGGACTTCTCGTTCCACAACACTCACGTAATGGCGAACCGCGCGGCCACGTGTTTCTTAAAGTGGAGCTTAAACGGAGCTTGGTACAGGTGTCTTTCTTTTTGCTAATCACTGATACGATTTCGAAGAATTTGTAAACATCATGAATGAAGTTCTAATGTTTGAAAATCGCGAGTTACAGAACTTATACCCTGTAACTAGAGTTAAAAGAAGGGTGACCATGATTTACGATGCGCTGACGAGATATTCCCATATAAGACGTTTTCATTGTCACGTATATTTCTATACTTTTTATCGTAACATGCAAATAGTTTTAGTCTTTTGGTTTGAAATTGAGTAGAGAAGCTAATTAAAAGGATATAAAGAAAAAAATGTCATCGATTGATTTATATTTCTATTTCTTAAGTAATAGATAAAACATAATATTACTATAAACTATAAATCACATAATTTAAAAATCACAATTCGTTTTCATATTTATAATTACAATTTAAAAAATAATTGCTTATTTTCGTTGTTGTAACGATTAAGATCATAACTATATAAGCTAAAAAAAGTAGCTTATTTAAAAACTACACTAGATATACGAGAGCAACATCATGTACCTATATAACATAAAATTATAAGTTTGTAAGTAGATAAAGTTTTATTAAAGTATACTTTAAATCACCTAATTCAACAATCACAGTTCGTTTTCATATTGCAATCAGAATTTAAAAACAAAATCTGACTTACGATAACAACAACATTTCTAAAACTTAAAATTATACAACTTACACCTACCTACCAATCACAGTTTAATTTGTTATTGTACTTACAATTACAATTTAATCAAGAAATAACGACCTACGTTTTTGTATCGATTAACATCATAATATTTTTATTACAAACAAATCAGTCATACTATAATCGTTATAGCAAAACTTACTACGATAAAATCACAAAATATTCCTATACCATGTAAATCACAGTGAATTTCGATATAAGCCTACTATTATCTAACATTTAACAAGTCTCTATATAATAAAAATCTAATTTTAGCTCCACTTTAGAGCAAAATTCTCACCTATTATCATGTAACTTAACTACCAATAAGACCATAAGTTAAATTGTGCAGTGTTATGGGCTGCACTGAACTTTCATGAGTTTTGTTTCGGTTGTCGTCATAACATAACCATTGGTCGTCGATTAAGCAATGACACTTGTAATGACCGATATTGCCAACACATGGAAGAACATACTCTAACGCACCTATCAACTTGAATGTTTTACGTTCCGTTATTTTTATATAACGTGGTATTTCATTAAGTATAATGTTTTGAGTACCATTTAAATCAAATAAAATAATATTATTTAATTTGTATTCGTATTTAATGCTTTTGTTATTGCATTCTAAACAATGTTTTAATTCTAAATTATCGATAACGATGGCGTCTTCTAAGCTTCTGATACCAAACATGTTAATAATATCGAAATTGAGAGAAAGAAACACAATGAATCTTGTTACATTTTTCTCATTACAAAAAGGCGTAATACATTTTTTACTTCTTTCTGCACTAAACAAGAAATCAAAAAGTATATGCTCAAACACAAAAGCCATATTACAATTACATTCGTAATAATTGTTTTTTTTTTGGTAATAGAGTGAAACAATGTTTTCTCTTAGCTTATATGCTTCCTTTTCATTTTGATTTTGGGCTAATATATTAATAAAATCACGAATTAAACTATTTTCACAAGAGTTGAAGACTTCGCGAATATAATTGTTTGTTTGGTATCCATGTGCCAGCATAAAAAACACAGAATCAAACGCGCAGGTGTTTAAAACATTTTGTTTAGATTCGATTACATTTCCATTTTTTAAAAATAAGATTGAAGTAGATGTTATTTTATGAGTTTCATATCCCTCACCCTTCCAATTTTCGGTATACGAGGGCTCCTCAGCAAATATCGAGTCGGAAGTGAATGTCACGGCAGCATTTTTTATTCTTTTCTTTATGCTAATGCTTTTAACTCGCTTTAACTTTCGTTTTCGGGATTTAGAACTAATATTGTGTGGAATATCATTCAGACTCTTCAAACTAACTTTGGTTTCTCCTTGCAGAAAATTGTAATGAATATTCAAAAACTCATCAATATTATATTTGTGAGTACGAGTCTCAAATAACAAATGCTTTAGTGTTTTGAAGTAACTCTCTACTGAGGAGGATGTAGGCGACTTATTTTGTGTATCATACAAAGGACACATTACGTTACTCCACAATGGAAGCTTGATTAGCAATCTTCTCAAAGTTGATGTTAGGTGGGGCAGATAATATTTGTTGCGTGTTTCAGTCGGCGTCTGAAATAAGCTTTTTTGTTGCTCAACGATCTCATCAAACCAATACATTATATTATCTTCCTCAATTATTAAGGTATCGTGATAGAAAGTTTCTCTTTCACCGCCATATTCGGGGACCGGATCTTCCGTAGCGAATAATCTCTCCTTCATATTTTGCATTGCTAAGTCCCAAGCTTTATTAGTAGTGTTATAGTATTTGTAAGTGCATATTTTGACCATATTTGAAACTATCATTTTGACTTCATCAAAACTTTCAGATCTTTTTATCAATAAAATACATCGAATAAAAAACATTTTAATTGGAGTATCCACGTTTTGAAAACAAGGTAAATTGTAAACATTTTTAATAAAATGGCTGGTGTCTAACCTAAGAAAAACTTCTGGTAAGTTTACACTAAGTTTTCTCAACACTAAGAATGATTGTCTCAGATAGTTTTTCACTGTTATAGATGTTGTAAAAGCATCTACATTTGCAGCAATCAAAGCAGACGAGTCGTCAGTTACAACTTCGTTAGGAGCGGTATGTATTTCCTTATACCATCTTTTTAACCAGGATGATATGGAATCTGCAGTATGAGTGTCCGCTATCATTTGAAATATCGCTTGAGATTTTATCGTTTTTGAAGTTAGCATACAAACGTATAGAAAGAGTCGCTTAGTTAATGTTGATCCATCAGGAAGTTTTATTGGGTGAAAGAAAGATCCCGTGGCGTCTATAGTGATAGTTACTTCCTGTGGATTTTTTTCTAAAAAATCTTTGTAGAATTGATTTTGTTCTTCAGACCAATAATACATGTAAAAATTCGGGACAAGTTTTATTTCGCGAATCAAATTTTTAAAACTTGGCAACATTGACATCATAAGTAGGCTTAAAATGGGATTGGCATGCAAACGATTACTTTGTCTCTTCTCGTGCTTTATTTTCCGAAGAGCGTTCATTGTAGGAAGTATGGGAGGGATTGCATTATCTTTATACTTAATAACTTTTGAAGCTATTTCTTTATGAATTACTGTGGCAGATTTGTACTGTAATTTCTTTGCAAGTTGATTTCTTTTGTATGGTGACATCTTAGATTTCAGTTTTGGATTATGCGGAACTAAGTTATCTGTATTAAAAATTGTACATTTTATAGTTGCTGTTTTGTCTGTTAACTTTTCGCTACATATTTCTACAGTGCAGCTGCATTGTGTGCATTTCCCTTTTATTTTCACATTATCTTCTGAGTCAATTAATTTATTCTTGAAAGTCCACGTGCAAGGTCGTCTCGAGTACTGCCATATTTTTTCTTTGAGTAGATTGCTCCACTTGAACTTAGGCAATGTTTTGTATTTCTTGTGTGTCGATGTAGTTTTTAGATCTCGTCTTATATAACGAACAGAAATTGGTTCTACTTTTTTCCACTCATGCTCATCTAGTAAGAAAGAAAATTGATTTGTATGCTTATCATTAATTTCACTTTTTGTCGTTGAAGATGTCGTGCTCCGACACGATGGAGAAGATAAAGAACTTTCTGTCGTCGTACTTATATCAAAAACTTTATTGTAATTTCTCTTTAGCCACGAGTACAACGCAAGCGGTGACATATCGTGATTTATTTCTTCTGAGATAGTATGAAATATAGGATCATTATATTTAATTTTTGTGTTTATGCAGTCTGTGGAATATTTTATAAATATTTTTTTTAGCTTGTCTTCGTTGACTCTCAGTTTACGTCCTTTTCTACCCATCGTTCTGAAAAAAAATGCGATGTATTAGTGGTAAGAAGTGGTCCTCCGGCCAGCTACGGTAACAACGCGAGCTTTGACGCGAGTTTGCCGCTTTAGTGGAAGTCTGCCGCGGACGAACATTTCCTAGGAAGTTTTATATTTGGTATCTATTTGTTTATTCCTTTAATATAATATCGAATTCATATGAGTTTCAATCCTTTTGGCAATGTATTTCGAGGGCTTAGAATTGACCTACCGAATAGGTAAAACATTTTTTTATGATAATGGTTATAATGTTGCATTAAATTTAACATATTATCCACTGTATTCAACTTTCAATTTAACAATACCCACCTTAAACTGTAGGCATGCAATAAAGAATTGGGAATTACACGCATGTTCCAATACATTACATTTTATTAATGTTTTGAATAAGTACTTACCGCTTGATTGATAAAACTTCCTTGTGTGATAAAAGCAACAGTATTAAAGACAATTAGTATAGTCACAATACAATCCTATGAAATAACTATGAACTATCTAACACTGCACTGATAAACACGGGCGCACTCTGTAACAACCGAGACTGAATAAAAACACTATGCAGAGTCAAGCTCCGCGGGGCAGGGCGGGACCCCTCCCCGCTGATATTGTAGCCATTTTGGGAGTCGCTACAGACGCAACTGGGTAGGTGCTTACCTATACTCTCGAATGAAAACATACCAACGCAAGCGCACAGTGACTTTTTTAGGAAGTTATTTAAAACAGCTTACATCTTGGATATGAAACGCATGGACTACTGCAATAGGTAAACGTCATCATTATAAAATAATTAAGTTTTATAAATAAACACTTAAGGAAGATATTATATTTTTGGCATTCCTTTCATTCGCAGACAGGACAGATGTTTCATATAATTTAATAATTTAACTAATATTATAAACGTGAAAGGTTGTAATAATGTGTGTGTGTGTGTGTGTGTGTGTTTGTTGCTCTCACGCAACAACTACTGAACGGATTTTTCTGAAACTTTGCAGTAAAATAGCTTACATGTCAGAATAACACATGTGCTATAATTTATATAACGGGTGTCCGGTGGCAATTTTCACATTTCAAAGGTTGATAATAAAATAAATACAAAAGTTTCCTGAATTATTTTTATTATTATTTACGGTACATTAATGTGAGTTTCATTTTTTAAAAATAACGTTTTCTAAATGTCGGCCTTCTTGACGCAAGCACTCTTCCCATCTCACACGCATATTTTCAAAAACACGTTTGCAGAGATCGCTGGAAATCCTCGAAACTTCGGTCCGGATATTTTCTTTCAGTTGAGCAGTGGTGGTCGGCTGGTTTCGGTAAACGATGCTCTTTAAGTAGCCCCATAAAAAAAAGTCACATGGGCTCAAATCGGGCGATCGTGCTGGCCAGGGGATGTCACCGTGCCGAGAGATAATTTTTCCTGGGAATAATTCCCTTACAACATTCATGGACACTCGTGCTGTATGAGCAGTTGCGCCATCTTGTTGAAACCAGCTGTTTCTGTTAGCAATAGAACTGTTGCGTAGTTCTTCTCTTAAAAAACTGTTGATCATCTCACAATATCTTTCTGAATTAACGGTTATTGCCCGACCACGATTGTCCTCAAAAAAATAAGGACCAATAATTCCTTTCCCCGATATAGCGCACCAAACTGTTACCTTATCCATATGCAATGGTTCTTGATGCAATTCTTTTGGATTCTCTGTACTCCAGTAACGGAAATTTTGTTTGTTTACATAACCTCCTAAATGAAAATGTGTTCATCACTGTAAAAAACGTTCCGCAGTCGTGTTTCCGTAGAAAAAGTTGTTAACATCCGTTCGGCATAAGATAATCTTGCTTGGTAATCATTTTCATTGAGTTTTTGCGTTATTTGAATTTTATACGGATGGAACTTGAGCTTCTTTTTCATTATTTCGTGCAATGTTGATCTAGCGATCCCTAAAGCTGCCGAACGTGCTCTTAGTGACATCCGTGGATTTTGCAAAACTGAATCACTCACACGTCGAATGTTTTCTTCGGTCGATACAGATGCAACTGGACCTTGGTGACGTGTGTTTACAGCTGAGCCTGAAGCACGAAATCTTGCTACCCAATAACGAATTAAAGTTTTTGAAGGCACATCACTTATTCGTGGAAGATTAAAATGATTACGGAATTTTCGCTGCGCCGCAATTAGCGAAAAATTGCTTGTTAAGAATGCCTCGATCACGAAAGCACGCTCCTCTCCTGACCAACGCGGCATGGCGACTAAAAAACTCACGACGCTGACGAAGCTAACCCCCCACCTCGCGCCCCTCTAGCTATTCGCGTTCTTAAGTAACAAAACTTTCAAATGTGAAAATTGCCACCGGACACCCTGTAGATATAGTGTACATTTTTCAAAATATCACGATAAATAAAAAATTAAAATGTAAAGTATGAAAAATCTGTCTTTTGCGAGCTAGCTTTTATTTTACCCTATACTTTTTTTTGAGGCATCCTACTTCCTACTAATATTATAAACGTGAAAGTTTGTAATAATGTGTGTGTGTGTTTGCGCAACTACTACTGAACAGGTTTATAAAAACGTTTAAATACGCGCGGGCGAAGTACTTCGAACGTTGTACATCACGTTAGAAACATCAAAAATAACAGCCCCTATTTAATGGATTTTATTATTATACATATAAACCTTCCTCTTCTATCACTATCTATTAAAAAAACCGCATTAAAATCTATACATAGGGATATAGGGAGGGACAGAAAAAGCGACTTAGTATATTGTGTAGTGATGATATATTTATACTATGATATTGAAATGGAAAAAAGCCTGGATTCACACACTATAAATCTTGGTCACCCTATTTTTTCCTTCGATTATAGGTTTTAAGTTCTGTAGGTCTTGTAGTTCTTAATTATAGGATTTATTTATACTGTCTACATATTCTTCGAAATGGTGTCAGTAATTAGCAAAAAGAATGGGACTTCTACTAAGCTCCGTGTAAGGTCTATTAAAAAAAACTCGTGGCCGCGCGGTTCGCTTTGTGCGGACTGCGCGGCCAAACTTTGGAGTGATGTAGGTCGTGAACTACAGACAGTAGGGCATTATTTTTATGATCTACATTTTCTTCGAAATCCTGTCAGTGATTAGCAAAAGGATGGTGGCCGCGCAGTTGAATTCATGCGGACTGCGCGGCCACGGTTAAACCCACATAACTTTCTGATTATTGACTCTTCGAATTTGCGGTTTTCACTGTTCATCTTTTACAAATTCCTTCGAAATGCTGACATAAGTTTTTTTTTTCTACGACATAGTGGCCGAGCAGTCGAAACGGACACCAAGACTCTTGCTGCAAGACCAAGACCAAGACCAAGACTGGGAGCGCAAGACCAAGACCAAGACCAGGTGTATTGGCGCAAGACCAAGACCAAGACTGGCTAAGTCTCGTCTTGTTCTTGCATTTGGGCAACACTAATGGTCAATACCTAGATGCTGAGGAACATATTCATCAGTGGTTCTCCGATTCATCCCACATATTACTTTCTAAATGTTCCCTGCATACTCGTGCATGCTGACCAATATACAACTGATGTGTAGTCATCATATACAGCTTGATTGTTTTTGGTATACGCTGGCGGTTATCGTTACCACAAGCGCCAAATATGCAGTGGCTTGATGTGTTTGGTGCTCTTTTATAACGGGTGATTTTTTAAGAGGTATAGGATTTGATTTAAAAAAAAAACAACAAATTTGAAAAATTTGATGAAATCTTTATTGGAATCGGTAGAACGATCAATATAATTTAATGTTTGAAGATGATTTCAAGCAAATGCTGGCCGCGGTTCCGGTTTAGATGGCCCATTCGCAAGGCCCAATTTCGGCACACTCTCTCCATCATATCAGCCGGTATATCCTTACTAATATTATAAAAGCGAAAGTGAGTTTGTTTGTTTGTTTGTTACCTCTTCACGCTTTAAGGGCTGAACCGATTTTGATGAATTTTGGCACAGAGATAGTTGGGAACCAGGAGACGGACATAGGCTATTATTTTTTTAAAAAGAGTGGGATATGAGGGAGAAAGAGGGAAAAAACGGGAAACTTAGCGTTGCTATTACAAATCAATAAGGCGCTACCGAATTTAACGCGAGCGAAGCCGCGGGCAAAAGCTAGTCACGAATAAATGCTTCAATATTGGCTCCCAGTGCGTCAATCGTTGCTGGTTTATCCCTGTAGACATGAGCCTTAACATGGCCCCACAAGAAATAGTCCAAAGGCGTTAGATCACACGATCTAGGCGGCCAAATGACGGGCCCAAAACGTGAGATAAACTGTTCACAGAAGGCGGCTCTCAATTGGGCCATTGTTTCGCGTGTCGTGTGGCATGTGGCACCGTCTTGTTGAAACCACATGTCAGGCATGTCCAATTCTTCCATTTTGGGCATACAAAAATCGCCAATCATTCACAGCAAGAAGTGCGCGATGCACTCTCTTAACCGAGCATGCATTTTGATAGTAAAATTCAATAATTTGCAACCGTTGTTCGTTCGTAAGTCGATTCATGGTTAAATTATAGACCAAACTGAACAAGTTTGACAATGACACAAGACACGATTCACGCGTGATCTGTCAAAAACAGTGTTGCCAAAAAGATACCAGCAAAAAAATCACCCGTTATAAAGGCACATAAAGTTCGCCATCATTGGAACCCTGTACATCATTTTGCAAAGGTGGAACTGGTACTGGATCTGGTACTGGTGGTGGAACTTCTGGTTCATGTTCTACTGGATTTTGTACTGGATTTAAAACATTGTGGTCGACCCTTTGCCAACAACGATGACAGACAGATTGTGTGCTATAAGAATTTAAAAAATCATTAATTAAGCAATGGAGCCATTGCTTAATTACTGAACTTTTAATTTCTTTGTATACGTAATATGCGGTTGTGGGTCATGTACGCTAGGGTGGAGTGAATTTTTTTGTTTCTGAATTTTAATTTTCCTGGTTTCTCAAACAGTGACCCATCGTAATGGAAATGTTCATGCAAAATACCAGCTTTCTAACTCAATATTTTGAGGTGGCCGCATTAGGTATGAAGTTGGAAAAAAAATAAAAAAAGAGTTACAAATAAACATTTATTCCTGATGAACTGTAAATTTTATACTTAAAACTTACAAGTTATTCATTGTAAGTGTTAAGTATAAATTCAGTTTTATACTTAAAACTTACAATGAATAACTAAATTAAATTATTATTATTTTTTGCATGAATAAAGCTTTTACATATTATGGTCATAAATTAATAATACAGAAGATTTGAAAAGAGCAAAAATTTTTTTTCGTATGTTTCACCCCACCCTAATGTACGCGTCATGTCAACTAGGATTGTGTTTCACGCGCGCCTCAAAGAGATGTCAGCAAAGCAGACGGGCTTGCCAGGGCCTCCGCCTGCCGGGGTTGCGGGTTGTTCGAAAGAGATACCGCGGCCCCGGAACGTAAAGGGCAATAGAAGGAACATGGGTGGGTTTTAGTTAGTAAAAGTCTGACACTCCCCCCCGCTCCGCCCAGAGCGGGGGAAGTCATTAGATGATTTCCACGGCGGAGCACCGCCGTGCCCTCGTAGAGGCGATCGGCGGCGGCGATCTCTCGCGTCCGGCCCTGGTCCAGGCCATGGTCCGGAGCGAGAGGGAATGGGAAGCGGTCACCACCTTCTGCGAAGCAGTAATGCTAGCAAAGGAGGTGGCCGGGCGTTTGAGGGAGAGAACATCTGCCCAACCCAGCCGCCGCGGGAGACGCCCAGGGCGCCGGGCGCCGCGAGACGACTCCCGTTCACCGTAGATGCGGGCCTGTGGACGGTGAGCAATGGGTAGCTCACCGTCCGTCCGTCTCTTGACGACAGGCCGTGTCGAGGGCGCGTTCGTGTTTCACGCGCACCTCAAAGAGAGTCAGCAAAGCAGAGGGGCTTGCCAGGGCCTCTGCCTACCGGGGTTGCGGGTTGTTCGAAAGAGATACCGCGGCCACGGAACGTAAAGGGCAACAGAAGGAACATGGGTGGGTTTTAGTCAGTACAAGTCTGACATGCCCCCCCGCTCCGCCCAGAGCGGGGGAAGTCATTAGATGATTTCCCATCCGAAAAAAAAAATGCATTATTATCGTTGTACTCTCTCAAGCTCGTGAATATGTCAATGGCTTCTTGACTGTCACCTAAAAATGCCTTTCGGCAATCTTGGCATTCATTGTGTCTAAGCTTTTTGAATATGAAGCCACTCACGTATGCACAAGCTTGACTCTTGGGCGTCGCTTCCTCTACAGTGTCAGCTGCATCAGGTGACAATTTGTCCAATTCATCAACAGAAGTATCTAATAGAGAATCTAATGCCTGTTGTGGCTGCTCTTCTTCAAAATTATTTAAAAAAATGCTTTTAAATTATTATTTAAAATTGAGTGGTCTTCTTCACAATTTTTTTTGGCCTGAGTGCCTTAAGTTTGTAATAATGGCGATTTTAATTCCCGCAACAAACTGTTGAATTGTGGAATTCGCATTCGACCCACAACTGTATCTGATGCAGCCGAAACAATTTTCTAAAGCATCCTGGTTCAGTCGCCGCGTGGAAATTGCTTTAATGTTTTTATTTTGCAATTTTTTTCCACAATCTCTCAATTCCATCGAGAGTGTGGATCCATCCATCCTGTGAAGGAGGTTTATCCCTGGCTCCGATATATTTCATAGAAGCTATGAATCTTCGCATAGTATTAAAAAGTTCTATGTGAGGACTATGTGCCGTCATGTTCGTGGAATACTTCTTTCCTCTTCGTAGATCCTTGGTATCAAGCATTGACGGCATCGAAGAGATCATCATTTTTTTTTAAGCTTGCCGTTACTTGAGCCTCCGTCGGAAGATCGCCTGAAAATAATTAATAACAAGTTTATTAAAAAATCCTCAAATTTTAAGAGTATGGGCGAAAATGAAATTTATAATCATTCAATCGAATTTCATCAACCGCCATAGACATTAATTATTAACTTACCTGATGCAATTTTTGATAATATACCAGCTGCAACAGAGTGGCTAAAAATTTGGGCTGCTAGATTAACCCTCATTTGTTGTTTCACATTTGGATGAATGTGTTGGTCCGTTAAAGCAGGGGCGAACACAAAATTGGGGTTATTTTTGTCCAGATTATAAAATGCTTCTATATGACTCCACTTTGCTGTACCTACCTATAATAATAATAAACTTATTTTTAATGTGTTGGTGAACCCAACCCAAGGAGAGTTGAAGTTAGGCAAACAGCCGATAGTAAAATCTATACCAAATCATCATATCATTGGCAAGTATTCTTGGTAAAAGGGTAACCTTACAGGGTAAGTAAATCATAGGTATACATAGATTATAGATTAAAAAAAGATTGAGCTACTCGTAGTCTCATTCTAAGTTGTGAACTTGTTTCGTGGGTGACATACTAAATCAACAATACTATTGTACTATAGAATAAAATATATGTATGCTATATTTATATTTGTACATAAATAAACGTCAAAGACCCAGGTCAATCAGAAAAATATTGTTTTCCGCCATGACAGAAGCCGGGTACTGAGGTTGTCAAATATTCAAGTATACATTTATGGTTTACCTTTTTCAGGAATATTATCAGACTAAAAATCTGTAGTACACTCCACGTCATGTTTCATCAATAAATTGCGTGTGCATTTCAGCAGGTGAGGTGGATCCTGAATTGCGACATATTTTTTACCCATATAATTAAAATAAGATTCTCTTGTCGTTGCGCCCAAGGTTATTAATGTTTTGATGTTAACCGTTGATAGGTCACATATATGTAGTACCTACAACATAAACTTTTGCATTGATGCACTCGGTTAGTATCTGAAATTATAAATAAGTTATAATTGGTTAAGTGCATGTCGAGCCACGCAAAATGTAGGGTTCCGAAGAAGCCTACCCTGCACAAGTGTGGCCATAACCAGATCATATTCAATGAAAATTGCTCTTACAAATATTTTTCATACTAAAATAGATTTTGTAAGTTTATTGTTAATTACTTGTTAACTTGTAAAGCCTTCATAACCGTGATAGTTTTCCTTTTAAATTCATTATATTATGCTTTATATCTACGATTTTTAATAATCTAAATAATAATGATTAAATTATTACCTGTTTTAAAATTAATGTCATCCTATCGGCTGTTAATGCCTGTATAAAATAAAAAGCAACTGGTTGCTTCCATTTTTTGCGTAACACAGCCAACATGAAGACCAGTGCTTTAGATGCCACATCTTGGCTTCTGCCAAGATTGCCATGGTCCTGATATCCTAATATCATATCTTGCTTACTGTCGTAAAAGAGATGTTTTCTTATCGACATCTCGTCTAACAACAGCAAACAAATATTCTCTTTATCCGTGTTACTCTCTGCCATTTTTTTAATGACTCAAATATATGCATGTTTATTAGGGTGGATCGTTTTTTTTTTTGAAATGGCGTGGTGTGGAAAAGGTGCCAAATAGGGTCATAATTAAATGTTACTATTACGGCAATGTCAAAATTTTATTGCAAGAACTGCCGCCAGCTCACGTAATTTACCAAAAATACCTCAAAACTAGGGTTCAGGTAGCAATGAATAAAAACACCTTTAAGTTCCAAAAATTGTCTGTTTATTTATGAAATGTTTATATTATAGCTAACATAGTAAGTATCATAAAAATTGCAAAACAACAATATATTTTTAATAATAATTAGTTGAAAACTAAGAAAAAACCCGTTTCAAAGAAACTTATTTAATTTTATAGTCTTTTTTCGTATTAAACATAATGCGACAAAACTAGTTTATTTCGGATTCACCATTCCCGTCTTTCTGGTCCGCAGACAGCAGAACAGGACTCGGTAACTAATTTAATACATCTTTCAGTGGCCTGAGTGTGACATGTGGCATATTGCGGAATTTTGGTATGAACAGACTAAACAATAATTATCGTCTTCATCTGCATCATCTGTGTCTTCATTATCTTTCTCTGGCGCACTATTTTCCGTTCTTACAGCATTTTTACTGGTCAATTTCTTCCCTGTTTGCTTAGATTCATTTTTTTTAATTTTTATGTCTTTTTCTTACTAATCTTTATTTGCTTTGCCTCTAACGCTTCCTTTTCTGGCGTATCAGTGTATATTGCTTACATACTTTTTCCTTTAGATCTCCCAGTTTTAGATTTGACTCGAGGTGGTGCTTTTGGAAGCGGGACCAAATGTGGGGATGTATGATAAGAGAGACTTGATGTTGGTTGAACTGACGTCTGGGGCAAAAACTTATATGATGTTGAAGGTGCTGAAGAGGATACATTCTTAATCAGTTATGCAGGTAAAGACATATCTTGCTGATGCGATTGACCATGGGCGACTTCTTCATTTGCTTGGTCGGTAACGCTGGCTGGAGCAAAATCAATGTCAGGAAAAATGCCTTTGTTATATGGCCATACACCCGCGCATGCAAACCCTTGATTTACGTTATTTGGCGAAGCAGCAACAGAAATAGCTTCTTTAACAAGTGCTGGTAAATCATAAATTGTCATTCGTTGTCCTGAATGATCTTTCATGCAATGATCTGCAGCAATATTAAATCTAGTTTTGAATGGCTCAAAAACTGATCGGTCAACAGGTTGGAGTTTGTGAGACGTATGTGGTGGGAATGATAGTATTGAAATGAAGAATGATAGTTTTGGAAAAGAATGAATTCCTTAAACTCGTGAATATATATAATTCAGAGATTAAAACAAAATATCAGCATAGAAAAATAATCATAAAATAATCCGAATTCAAAAAAGTAATTAATTCACAATAAATTCAAAACCTCCTGTTAAAATCAAAATAGTAGTGCGGAATAGTACCTAGCGGAGTAGCATTGCCCAAAATGGCAACGTTGAAATGCACTGACGCGCAATGCCGAGCGGCGACCTTCGTAAATGCGGCATAGTGAATTAGAAAAACACGTAGTCAGGTTGTAATCAGTAAAATTAATTATTTATGTAGGTATGTTTAGTTTAAGCAATAACACCTAACAACCCGTCTCAAATGCATCGCTGACAAAGGAACGCAGCGTCGTCGCAGCGTTTCTGAGTTCTGTTCATCGTCGCGGACTTCGTGGCCACAAAATAAACAGATACTAGTAGTACAGAAGGTCCACTCAAGGAAGACTGGAGGTTCATCAACCTCCTCCGATGTTACCATAACTCTCGAACCGGTGTATGTATTATAGTCAGGAGTGTGAGTGACTGGAGATGGCGAATTATTTATTGTATGTTCGGAATAAATTGAATGAGATGTGCTAAATCTTCGCAGTAGATGGAGTCGGAGATAGGCGTTCAGAATATGTTGAGCATGATGTGCTAGGGCTCCGATACGCAGTAGATGTAGGCTGAGCTGGACTATTAGACAATCTGTTGTATCGGTTTTGACAATTTTGTTGGTGGCGTAGGAATAAGCCGTCTATTTCATACATGAAAAGTAATCTGTCATCTTCAGGTAGTGTCTTTATTTTTTTGGATAACATTTTACCATATAAGTCATAAACATTATCTCGGTCGGATTCTTTCCTATTTATGGTTGTTTTTAGAAAGCACTCGATCAATACGAGTTCCAGTTCGTTCGTCCAATTGACGCTCATTTTGGCGCAAACGTAAACAAATACAAATGAGCACGACCTCACGGCACGGAGTCTCGCGCGATACTGAATTCACGCGCGAGTGTGGATGAGCTTGCGTTCACGGGAGGTTTGCGCTTCGCAAACCCTTTGAAGCACGCGCAAAAACCGACACTTAACGGGGAACAAGGCGCGAAGCCCGCGAAGGGGCGCGAAAGCCTTCCACATTCACGGTTTGCGGGTGTTCGCGGCGCGAATGTGGAGCCCGCTTTATTAGATCGCCGCCTACGCGGCCCGTCATTCATAAATGAATTGCGACGTTGCCGTCCTTCAAGTACGCGTGTACACTGTACAGTGTTTCTTTTACATGTCAATTTAACATTTTTATTGGTTATTTTAATATTAAAAAAATAAAAATAAAACATTTTGTTTTCGATTGGTAATATTTTTTGTTAGTATGTATCGATGTTAAGTTAATTCTATTTAGAGTTTAATTTCCATTATTTGATGTGTTATATTCGTAAGTATTATAACCCTGGTAAGACAGGGTCGTGACACTATTCATTTCATCCATAACAACTTCTGTAATTTTGTGTCTAGTACGTGATTTTTGCATAGGAGTTAACTCCTTAATGTACGGCAACAAACTTTTAAAAAATAACAAATCTTCGCAATCTTGTTCTTGCCTTTTGCTGCTTTGCGACAGTTTAATTTGTAATAAGTTCAACTTGTCCTTCTCCAATTCCATAAATTCCTGTCTTATATCTTGTGCACATTTACGTTTGGTGCTCGTAAATTGTGTACCTGTCGATGAACCAGCTATTGACTAGGGAGTTGGGGACCGCTCATTATTATCACTACAGTTTCCATCAGTAGTTTCCTCTAAATTGCCTTTATTTAATTCTGGAGTAACGTCATCTTTTATAAACTGCATCACTTAAATGTGGCCATTGAAGAGTTTTGATCAGTTCCAGCATCACCAGAACGAGGAACCGGTTTTTTTAAACTCTTTCATAAATTGGTCCCGAATATTCTTCCTTTTTTTCCTTTCTGTAAAAAATAAATATTGCTTAGTGCTGATGCCTTCTATAATTTTAGTAGGTATATTATGTAATTAGTATAGATCTAATTATTTAGATGTTACATAATAATATATATTAAATGTTTCAGATATCTTTCCACTGAGTTGGCATTTCGATCTTTGGCTTATAGCTTTCGTTTGGGTGTCAGTATAGTGTCTGAGATTGTTTATAGTACCTCTGAAGCTATTTGGAAAAATAAAATTGAATATCCACATGCCACTGCCATCTGAAGACCAGCTTAAGCAAATTTCTTCAGATTTTGAGAAAATGTGGAACTTTCCTAGTTGCATTGGCAATTTGGATGGTAAACATTGTAGAATTAAACGACCCAAAAGATCAGGATCAGCATTTTTTAACTACAAGCATTATTTCTCTATTGTTTTGCAAGTTCTGGCTGATGCGAACAAAATATTTTTAACTATTGAAGTGGGAGGTAAAGGAAAGCAAAGCGACGGCGCTCGGCGGTACATTTAACGCCTCTACCTGAACCGGCTACTCGAAAGAGGCGCATTCAATATTCCAGAACCAAGAACATTACCCAATTCTAACATTACAGCTCCATATGTTATAGTGGCCGATGAAGCTTATCCTCTTTAAGAGTATCTAATGCGTCCATTCCACAAAGAACATTGAATCAAGAGAGAGAACATTTAAATAATAGGTTATCAAGAGCGAGAAAAACCGTGGAGTGTGCATTTGAAATTTTATACAATAAATGGCAAGTTTAGTTAAAACCCATTGAAACTGATGTTAAACATGCACGCCTGATCATAAAAACCGCTTTCTTATTGCATAATATTGTGATTGATATAGATAGATGGTTACAATTGCAATGATTTGTTAACAACTGAAACTCAGCACCAAAGGCGACAAACTGGAAGAAACAACAATCCATCAAATCGAGCTAAACAAATTCGGAGTTTTTTCACGAATATTTTTGGGAGAACAATCGTTTAATATATACGTCGCCATTTTTATAATATTTTTGTATCTTTTGTAGTCTGTGGTATCCTTCCTATATAAAAATGAAAAGTTTAAAATATCTACAATATTTCAGTTACTCACCTTCCATATCAGGAAACAATTCCGCAATTTCCTTCCATAACTTATTCAGAATATTTCTGTTCATGTGATGCCTGTATTTGCTTTGCCAAATCGGAGTTCTAGCCTGAACAGCACTAATAAACTCTTCTGTATTGAAAGACATGATGAAAACGTGCTACCGTTTCTAGCGAAAAGTTCATACTGGTTGAATTGTGTTCATACTGGTTGAAGTGAATCGCGCGCTCCGTCGCTAGTTCGACGTGACGACACACAAACATCTCACGCGTTTGATATTGCCGCGAGCGGCGCGCGCACGCCAGTCACTAGCTTGCCCGCTACTTAGGCCGGTTACAGTGCTCCACCGACCGTCAGTACGTACGGTCCGTCCTGACGATACGCTTGAACCGACCGTCAGTTTGTATCATTCAGTGCTCTCCTGACCAACAAACTGACCGGACTGGTACAGTCGCACGCAATGGAACCGTTTACGAATTGTTTAATTGCTGCTTATTATCTTCGTAGACGTTTTAGGAATAGAAGAAGACGTAGATATCATGTACACCCTATCATCGCCCAAAGAACATTACAAGGGGAATTCACTACTATATATTCATTATTGCGCGAAGATGAAGAAAAGTTTTTTAATTACTTCAGAATGTCGATCAAAAGTTTTGATATAAAAAATGTGACACGTCTTAAAAAGTCTTCCTGTATTAATCCCATTCCACTAATTACTACCACCCACTAGTATGATAGAGATATATGGGACTCAATGGCAAAATAATGTTTAAAATAATCATGATTTTAAAATACCTTAATTACAATAAAAACACAGTTTCTTGTTTAACTATTATTATTTAAAAATAAAAATTCAGTTTTGTTTAAATACAACAAGGTCAGAAAAATCTGTTTGCTCTACGTTGGAATTGGAAACCATAACAGGCAGCATGTTAGGATAAATATTTGTGAGAAGCTGTTCCGAGATTCTTGTGCAGTAATATTGTTTGATGTTTGTGAATGAGATGAATAGGACTCTGGTGACGTGACGAAGTATGTCGTACTGGAAGACTGGGACTGGGGACGACTAAGAGCATTGTCACCATCATGAATCTTCGTAGCTATTTTTAGTACTTCAGAACGAAAAGTCAACTTTTGACTAATAGAAAATGAGTTAGTAATTAGTAACAGCGATGTGAAAAATGCCATGTCATCATTTTGTAGTATTGTACTATTCTCTTTAAACATTTGCAGCATCTGTTTGTCAAACTCAAATTATTCTTTTTTTATAGACCTTTTAGATTTTGTAATTCGTCTATTTTTTTTATTTTGACTTGTCTGGGATGCAGGCTCAGTATTTTTTTGTTCGAAAACTCTAGTGTCGAAAATAGTGCTTGTCGAAGGTTGTGGCTCGGGCTGGGGCTCGGGCTCAGGCTCAAAGTCGGGCACCGAAATATTTGTCTGGGAATCATCTGCCATTAGGGAGTTCTCGACTTCGACTGTGTGTTTCTTGTCGAGAAATTTCATGTGATCGTAATATATATACTTTTTTTTATCGCTCCGCCGCCCGCCAGATCCGGACTTCGTATTAATAATTGCAGCTTTAGACCTTGTATACGCATCCCAAGCTGTTCTCCATCTCTGTTGTATAATTTTATCTGTAACAAAAAAGTAACTAAGCTTATTTCTTTCTTTCAGGTACTTAGCAACTGGTCATACATTCACAGACTTGCATTACAGTTAACGTCTTGGGGTGTCAACAATCAGTTTTATCGTTAAGGAGGTGTGCAAAACAATTTGGGAAATTCTTCATGAAGAATGTCTTACATTGCCAACATCGCCTGAGGGATGGCTTCATATCATCAATGAATTTAACGAAATAGCAAACTTTCCAAATTGTGTTGGATGTATGGATGGCAAACATGTGAGAATAATCAATCCTGAACACAATTCCTGGCCTGTCTGGAAAGTCCTGTTTCAACCAAAATGCTGAGTGCATTTTCAGGTTTCATGAAAGGTGTCAAGGATAAAACGTCTCTAATCTTTACGTCTTTTATTCCAGGTTTTCCTACCAGCCGCAAATTCAAATCATGTTTGTTTACTGGCAAAACATTCTTCTTAAATGTAAAATTTAGATCTGGAGATGCATAAAATCTTGAGGTCGTTATCACTCCTTCAGGACTAAAGTCTAGTTTAACATATTGCTGTATGGCAAACCGAATTTTGTTTTTTCCTGTGGCTGTGGGTGTCTTAGACAAAAAAGACCTGTAAACCTTTATTCCAATCTTCAATAAGATAGCTAGCCATCAATACATTGAAGGGGCTAGGATTGCTTCTTGCTGATGGCATCACTTATAGTTTCCAAAGATTTTAGCAATATGCCATACCTTCCGAAGTTTCTGTCACATTGGTTATAAGAGTGGCCTCTTACTGGAAATATATGTTCGATTGGCATGTTCAAGCTTTTGGCCAACCATGTGGAGAACATTACCATTGTTACATTTTTATTTTGGCCTCCACAAGCATCAGAAAAAAATACATTTTTTTTAATTTTAGGTAAATCTTGCAACTTTTCTTTAATAAAATGATGTATGAATGAACAGACAGTGTTGGGTCCTTTTTTGGAATCAATTTCCAGAAAACAATAAAACGAACTTGATCCATCATTGTGACAGTGAATGTTGAAGTTAAAAAGCCATAATAATCTTTTATAAAATTGTGAAGTTATGTTAAGTTTTGGAATGGGTAAATTTTGAGCATAATCGAACTCCAATACAAGTGTTTCTGTGCCAGGATTATTCTGAACTGACTCCAAAACCTTTTTTTTTGAGCGCATTAAATGAGTCAATTTTTTTTTCAAATGCAAGTTGTATTGAATCAGACATGGATCTTCAGGTTTATTTTCCAATAGAACTTTACATTTTGTACAGTAGTCACAGACATCTGTTCTGGGTAGTCTAAACGAGTAAATAATGTTTTCACGAAAATATCTGTGATAAGTGTTATACTTCATTTTTAGGACAGTATTCTTTTGCTCGAAATAATACTGATGAAAGGCTCTGTAAAGTTTCAAAACGGATAAATCCGGATTTTCAAAATATCTTCTTTCACTGGCTCGACCATAGTGAGATTTTTTGCTCGGAAATAAAGCCCAGTGCTCTTTTATCATATTATAGACGTCCTGACCAATTTTGTTAGGACGATTGTCATGTTTTCCTCTCATATCACGAACTGGTTCTCCTGACAATTTAGTTTTTTGGACTACTCTTAGCCGTTTTTCCGATATTTTCAGTAGCGACAGTAATAATTTTCTGCAAATATTTATCTCTAAACCGTCTACAGTTAAAAAGTATTTCTATTGATTATCACGTTTGAACTTGTCAGGCCCAACATTCTCTCTCAACTTTAACACTTTTTCTAAACTCGACATTAAGAGGGTATCTTGCTGCGCTTTGTCACCTATATTCCGAAAGTCACAAAACAATTTTCTCTGTGCATTTTGATCGAGTTTAAAACAACATTTTTTGGTACAACACGTGGTAATATGTTTAAAAACCTTTTTAGATACCTTCTTCCTCGAGATGACGTATATTCTTCACCCAAATTTCTTTTTAATTTTCGCACATTTTTTTTCACAAGTGTATGAAAACTTGTGGAAACGTAAAACGCACGTCTCGTATAAGTTATAATTTCGAGGCATTATGTCGTCGGAGTTCATGAGAATGTCATTTTCCCATATTGCTCCTGGTAGTGGGCTATTTTCATGAAATCTACGCCTTACATTCTGTGCAGTCTGTGGATCTGACAGGAACTCAACAGTTCTGCGTAGTGTGGTAAGGATGATGTTCTCTGGCCGAGGAATGACTGCGCCGCGTCCGTTAACAGGATCGGCGGCAACGGCTGGAACGTAGATCTACTCTTCGTACTTCAAATAGCCAACGGCGTTGATAATTCGTCGTATTGGTTCTGGTACAACTGTGATTGACGATGCTGCTCTCAACATGTCGTTGTTCACGCCGGGGAGCTTGATGTGTTCAGTGAGTCGTGGGACCACTGGCTAGTCGGTCTTAATGGCCTCGAGTTTTGCCTCAAATAGACCTAAGAACACCCTGTACATCGCGTAGATGTTGGGAATTCGGATGGTGTCGTGGTAAGAGGTGGAAATGAATGTTAAGTGACATAGACTCAATTCGATTCCCCTGGTGGTCACTTATAAAGTGATAGCCTTCAGGGTCTGCTGTTCACTCAGACGAGCGAGTGCGTCCTCCTCGTGGGATCCGACAAAGAGCTGCTTTCTTATATCTTCGTAAAGATTCTGGACCGTTTCATGGCCTTTCGTACGCCGCATCTGGTCGACGCGTCCCCGTTGATAGGTCTGACGGCCTTTGCTCTGTCGTCCTCTGCCTCGGTGTTGGCTGGTAGAAGTATTAGTATTCGGTAAAGTATCCATTGCGTTCAGCATGGGGGACGCAGAAAGAGAAACTTTTTTCCCTTTTTTTTGGGGAGCTCATGTTCACTCTGGCTAACATCTGATCTAAAGTCACTTGAATCACTCGTTTCAGTAATTTTTTTACATTAAAAAGTTTTTTTAAACTGCAGACAGGTCGTTACGTGTTTGAATTTAAACGCACTTTTGTTATCTATGCAATAAGGGCGTAGCACCACCTTCGATATTAATCATTTTAACGCCATCTAGAAGCGGTTGATCGAAACGAGTTTTTGGGATCCGAAACTAGATGGCTCTAAGCATGTTTTGATGTAATAACATGAAAACGGGCTTTGGGAACCGAACGCCCTTGTTGCTCCCAATGCTTCAATTGTATTTTTATTTTGCGCGTCGCAATTGTCTGCATATAAAATTACAGTTTTATAATCTCTGCAATACATTTGTAGAAACAGAACATATGCTGTTGTTACATCAAATGCTTTTCGATCTGATTCACCTTCATGCCACAACATCGCCGTCGCCGGCTTATTTCCTTTACCTATCCCGGCAAAGGTTTCATTGAAAAGGTTCAGTTTTCGCCTAAAAAAAAAAATTGTTCTGGCATGGTTATATATTTTTGCACATCTACGGTATATATCGCGATCCCCGAGTTCTCTTTTCCAGGATCTTTGCTTTCCGCATTCATGTGAGCTCTTGAAATATTTTTACTGTCCAAACGTTGCGTATACAGAAAACAAATTTCACAGTTATGGTGAAACCGCACTTGAGCGACGCTACAGCGGAGAGGCGCGTCGCGGCATCGGAGCGGCGCGGCATTACCTAGCCGCACTGTACTGCAGCGGCGCTACAGTGAGCAGCAATTTTATTATTCATTCTTGGTTACCTGACGAACGAGATGGACGAAGTTATAGTGGTAGCTTTATTGTGCGAAGAGGCAGAAAAACTGGAAAGACATAGAGAGCGGTCTATATGGGTGCATGATATTCCAAATTCTCGTTGTAAAGAGGGAGAATACCACACGCTTTTTCCAAGACTTCTAAGAGACCCTCTACGATTTCATACTTACTTCCGGATGACAAAAGAGAAATTTTATGAATTGTTGCATGTTATAAAAACTCATATAGAAATCTACAAAACAAATCTTTTCGTCAAGCAATAAGTGCGGAAGAAAAACTCATGGTGACAATCAGGTATTTATTTATTTGATCATTGATTTATTCGTTACACTTGTATGTTATTGTTCCATCTGAATTTATGAAATAACGATAGCGAACCTGTGATTCTGGCTGCAAAATACTTTGAGATGGTTGTTGTATGCATTCAGTTACGTCATTCGTCGTTGGCTGTTCTGAAGCAGCCGTACATTTCAAATTCTCGTATCCTTCTTCAATGAATTGCGTTTCATTGTTCGTAGTTCTGACGCAGAAGTCGTAGGTATAAAATTTTCGGCTTCTGCTTGATTTTTTACTTTCAGCTGCAAATCGGGAGATAAATTCACAACTGTATCAGCCATGGCCTTAAAAAAGAAATGTATAGGATTAATGGACTCTCCAGAAGATGAAGTTGATCGGCTATCTAAATATTTCTGTAATACATTGGCTACTTGAGATTGCTGTATCTGTTTCTTTTTTCTGGCTGTCATGTTTGTAAAAATTGATTTTTTTGAAGAAGACCTTGGTGTTTCAATTTCAGTTGTAGATGTTTCTCTCGAAGACGGCTCCGGAGTTTTGAGATCAGGCATGGAGGTTGTTTTAGAATTAGGTCTTGGTAAATGTACTGAAGCAGAGGAAAGAGAAGTGGCTATTTCAAAGTCATCATCATCACTCACAATAGTATTATCAATGTTTGTTTTTGATGTTCTTTCTTGGAAATGAGGACGCAGAAACTCCATTTGTTTTTTAAATCGCCACATTTTTATTTTCTTTGCTCCATCTTCACTTTTTGATTGTCGTCTTTTTAGAGATCTGTGATAAGCATCCCTTAACGACTTCCATTTCTCTTTGCAGACGATATCTGAAAATAAAACACATTGTTATTGTTATTTGTTTTCAGGTTCTTGGCTATCATTTGCTGCTGGCAGCTGGAGTAGACTTGCAGCTTTGGCATTTCCACGTCAATTTGCGGTCTCCGAGTTTTCTCCATCCACCTTCTGTAATGCCTGCACAGGGAAAGTCAAATTGTGCCTCACAGACTGAGCACGTGACACCATCCCTTGAATCAACATCACAGCGTTTGCACTTTAACATTTCGGGTGGTTTAGTAGAAAAAAAAAGTTTGAGAAACACTATCAAGTGGCCGTTTAGTATTAGAAGTAAGGCAACGCGACGGCATAAACGAGCGGTCAGTTCCCCGACTACTGTTGGACTGGGTTTTTCTTTGTATTTTGGTGGTCTTTTTTCCTCCACTGGTGGTTCTTCGGTTATTTCAATTTCCTTCAGTGGCAGCTCCATGGATACATCATTTTCTTGATTATCTGAAATAAATGTATTGTCCATCCATTATATGTGCCTTTTTTAATATTTACATTATTTATGAACCATCAATAACCTGTAGAAATACTGGACTTCATAAGAAAATATTTGAAAAATCATAATAAATAGCCGATATGTAAACTATGAGAACGCTTTAAAAAGAGATAAAATGTATCTAATTTGTATATTATTTGGAAAGGGGAATGCCGATTTTAGGCCCAGCAATGCCCAAAAAAAATAATTTAGTAAAAAAAAATATGGAAATTTTACGTTATTAACTCTTCTATTCAGGACGCGATACAAGTAAGTAACATTTTTTAATAAAAAATAAATATTGAAACGATACAACGAAATAAACAGACATTTGTTAGGTTGCCAATTTAATATCCGGGGAAAAACAAAAGATTTGTAGCAAAACATTGGTTTGACCTTTACATTATTTTACTTTATTTGTTCGTCCTTTTGTTTATAGAAGTCCCAATGCATTTATGTTAGAACATTTAGATTTGTAATCAACTTAAAAAATATAATATGATGATTTTAAAATGATCTACGTAATGCATCGATCAATACTTTGTTTGTGCAACGGCAACACTAAAACTTGTCAGTTGACACTTGACAATATTAGAAATGTCATTTCTGGTCATTTCATTACAAGTTTGTTTACATTGGCATCATAGTGATTAGCTGCGTTTATTTTTCTATTAAAATCGACGTTTTTGACCATGAATACTGACTCTGGTGATTCTCCTATACCTGACGACCACGGCTTGAATATGGATTCCGCTCTAGCTGATAATGACAACTCTCACGATAACTTGGATTTGATGTCAGTACCTATCGGAGACCCCGGCATACAACCTGGTTCGAGTTCTTCTCTGCGAACTGTTGCAAGTGAAGATGTATGCTGTGTAAATAAATTGTAATTTCAACATATCAATTGCAATTGCGAAAACAACCTTTGGAAATCGTCGAAGTTCGATCTCTCGTAAAAAGATGGGTTCGACATCAATAGGTAACTATAATAAGTTTTACAACTGTAATAATAATGTGCAAATATGACTCAAAATAAGATACCTATTCATACATGCAAACAAATACTCATATAATATTGTTTTTTCTTTTCCAGTCTATTTATTACAAGACAGTGATAATTCGGTGTGCCATGCATGTTGGACCAAAGCATGGAATAAAATCAGGCAGCCAATAAGTCAACACTCAACAGACCCTATTGTTGACATTGTTGTCCACATTCATATCTCTATTAGCTGTGGCACCTCTCTTTTAAGGCAAAGGTCACATTCGCTGAACATTGATACACCACAACGGTTGACCAAATAAGGAATGTGATTGCATATCAAATTGCACCACAGCAGGTTAAGATAACAAACTATACTATTTTTAGAATCCTATTGAATGCAGTAAAATTGCTCTGAAATGTTTAAAAGGCTAACATTATATTTTTTTTTTGCAGCCTGTCTGTGTCATATTAATATTTTTCCTCCTGCTCAATTTTTTGACAATGTTTTAGTTTATGATGAATTAAATGTTTTCTATTAATATATTGTTTTATTTTCAACTATCTGCAATATTTAAATAATATATTTAGCTTTAATATGTTATGTAGGAAGACTTTTCAATACTTGTGTAGGGCACTTAAAAAAACCTTATAGTTTGGAAACTCCAACATTTTTCAATTTAGTTTCTTTTATCAATATATTATTTGGGGGGCATACTAAAATTAACATTCAATGTTACTTGTGCACTCAGGGCCTAACTCACTATGGCGGCTTGGCATCCCCCTTTTGGTTGATAGATATTGCTGTTTAAGTATGAAATTAGCACTGTCTTATAATCCATTTACACAATGCCTCTATACAGAACAGTAATTCCATGGTCAACTGTACTATGGAAAATATCTTATTTTTATAGTCCGGTTGAGCAGACAGCTATCACTAGTAATGAGTTGGGATGGCTTTATTCGTAACGGGGAACCATACATAATTAAAAAAAGAATATATACAGAAAGTTACTCACCAAACTCTTGTATTATGTAAATTATAATGTCCTTTTGTTATTTTCATTACAATTTTTATCATTTGCAGTTTTATTTTCGTCCTTGTCGCAAAAGTAATTAGTTGCACTGTCACAGTTGTTAGACAGCGGTCTCAACTGATCTCCCATCAATGCCAGTAGACATTATTGCTTTCTGAAAATATTTATTAATTCCATAAAATACCTCACTAATATTGTCAAAATAGTCTGCCCCACAAAACTACAATTTTACAATTAAAAGGGGAATGTGATATTTAATGTGTAGTCAATTGTTTATGTACTATTTCTTGACTACATATTGCCTGCGTCATGTACATTGAACTGTAATTGTAAAATTGTGGTTTTGTGAAAAGGACCCCAATAGACAAATTGATACCATTTAATAAGCATTACTAATTTTATACACACCTTGTCTTCAGCTTTAGCCTTTTTTAAGCTTTTTAAATCACATTGGCTTTTTTTTTCATATAATTCTGCTTCTACAATATTAGATACAAATAATATTAATAGACAAGTATGTAAAAGAAAACTGGAAGTCTTTCACAGAGATGTTATGTACAGAAGATTTCGCTCAATAATATTTGTTTGCACAGAGATCTAAAGTTAATTATGAAAAGTATAGAATAATAGTATGTAATAGACAATAAAAATTTAGGTACACACATTATCTTCAGCTGTTTTTTGTCTTGTTAGGCGTTTTAAATTCTGATAAGCTGTGTTCAGTTGCTTCGCTGTTCGTGGATTCTCAGCAGATGAGTTATATTCTTGAGCTATTTTTTCCCACGCCTCATTTTTCTTTTCGATTGTCACTGCATTGGTGCTCTTATTTTCTATTATTGTTTTGTACCGATTATAAAATTAGTAGCTATCCATTTCAAACAAATTTAATAGTACATTATTGCCGAGGTGCGGAAAGTAAGGCATTGCCTGACGAAACGAGATTGACATCCGAGCAGAGCGAGGCTGGCAGCTAGCCGAGTTATGGCAATATCTGTTTCCGCTGAGGCAGGTATAGTGCTTTTCTCAAGTAATGCGAGGAAATAATAGCAGCGTGTTAAAAAAATTGTTAAATTACCATTTATCTCCATATTCTTTTATTCAACAAGGTGGACAGATGACCTCATAAAGGTGGTGGGAAGCCGCTGGATGCAGGCCGCCTCCAACCGGTCCCTCTGGTTGATTATGATTTTACTCATATAATTGGAAAGTGTTTCGTGTTCAAATTTCAAACATAATACGATCTTTTCCGAGCATGTTTAAGAAAAACACATTTGTATAGATTGGAATGTTATATTTGAACAAAAGGTACTTACTTATCCACTATTGTTAAGAGCTCTTTCTTATCTCTCTCCGTATAGTTTTTTCGTCACATATTATCGGAAATTTGGTGAGTGTGAACTTTTATACCGAGTTTTATAACAACAAACAGACCACAATATCAGAGAACAATAAACACGAAAATATTTTAGATAAAATAGTTAACCTGTAAAGTTGAATTTGACATTTGGTGTCAAAAGGTAGAGACAAAGCTATGTGCTAGACAGAAACAAAACATAAATGAGTGAATGAAGTTGACCGATTTTAGCAAGAGTGGCCAGACAAAAAAAAAATCACCTGTTAACAGTTGATTCGCTTATTTTACGGTAAATGGCTCATCTTTCAGAAACCCGTAGTTGTTTAACAGATTGTTAATTTTGACAATCTGTTAACTAACTGATTATTTGACGTACGTTTCAGAATGAACAGCTGGCGCACTGTTAGGACCTTCGACTCGGAGTAGAGCAGGGTGGTTGGAAAAACTCTGCGTTTGAACTGCATAACTTTGAGGACTGCCGTTTGACCTCGTTCCACCTGTATTAGGTGGGTTTTGCAAGTTCCTCCCCATGCAGAAATGCAGTAAGTAAGAACAGAGACATACAGGCTCTGGTAAACCAGGAAAAGAGTTTCTCTATCAGCTGATTGTCTGAGTTCTTTGAAAACATAAATTAACTTCCTAATTCGCGCGCACAGTACTTCAATATGGGGACGCCAGCTAAGGTGTTTGTCAATTTGAACTCCGAGGTATTTGGTACTTGGAACGACGGATAGGGTTAGGCAAGTGCAAGCATTGTGGGTGTGATGAAAAGCGGTCAGGCAAGTGTGGGCTTTGACTATGTCAGAAGCTACGGGAGGTGAGTTCGTGTTAGGGAGAGTGAATCGAACAACCTTGGTTTTCTCAATATTGAGGGTTAACAAATTCACCGAGAGCCATGTCATTACTCGTTGAACCGACCGCTCCGCTCTTTGCCTACAGTTTTCCCAGTTATCGTCATAGATGATCAGTGCCGTGTCATCTGCATAAGTGAGTATATATATAGAGGTATTGATAGGCGACACAAACCATCCATCCATGTAGAGTAAAAATGATGATGATGTCCGTTTAATGTCATGCCCTGACTTTAATCAAACTTGTAGTCGCATTTAAGTCAGGTTTTGACTTAAAAACGTCGAGGCCGCCATATTTACGGAACGTTTGATTAAATTTACTATGAAAAATCTTCTACGATGTCCTACTCACCGCTCTGGTTTTCTTAAAGCTTCTTTCCCTGTCCAGGCGGTCTTCCTCTGGAATGCGCTCCCTCATGATACCAGGTAGGCCACCAGTCGGTTCACTTTTAAAGTAAAAGCTCGGGAACATTTGCTGAAGAAGCTGGCAGATTCGACTCCAAGTTAAATGATTGATTGATTTAGATTTTCTTCATTAATTTTTGTATATTTAACTCTCTTTACATTTTTTTTTATTATTTTGTTTTGTATGTATATATGTTACTGTAAAAGCCCGAACTACGGTAAATCTTAAGATTTTCCAGTAAAACCTAAGATTTACCGATTATGAATGGTAAATGTCCATATAAGTTTGGGATTCGAACTTTTACCATCATTTACTTGGTAAATCTTAGGATTTACATTAAAGGAACGGTAAACGTCGAATAAAATCGGGTCCACCCTTTATATCAGAACATTTTATGTCATAATTTTATTTTGCATAACAACGGATAGCATAAACTTCATTTCGCAGAAAATTGTTTGGCAGACACTCATTTAACATACATTCAAAACTCATAATTTTGTAAGTCAGAATTATCTCTAGACATAAATTTCATATCCATAATATTTAAAAGTAGAAACATCATAGCGCAGAAAGTTCACAGTCAGAATTGTCTTTTGGCATTATATTTCATACCAATAATCATTAAACGACAGAATTGTCATATCGCAGAAAGTTTATAGTTAGAATCATCTTTGTCATTATTTGTTGTCATTTATTTTAATTATTTATTTCTTTGAAATAATGTCATTTAATTCAATAAGTAATTATATTAATCTAAATAGTTCAGTTCTGGCTAACCTACTATAAACAATTTCTTTTTTCCGTTTCTGCTCCTCGCCGGCCGCTGCCGCGGCACAGCTCGCTACGCTCGCTCGGCTCGTGCGTAGGGGGTCACAGTTTTAACCTAACCTAACCTACCCATTTAATTTTTTAAAGGAATTAACCTAATCTAAATACTTGAGTTCCGGGTAACCTACTAAAAACAATATCTTTTTTTCTCAAAAAATCTTATTTTTGCCTTAATATTTTTGTATAATTGTAATTCACTGTATCAGTTCACGCCAGAATATTGGAAACTCAAAATAAATAACAAACATGGTAAATACCCCGTTTTAACCGTTAATAATAATGTTAGTGACCATGTCAGTTTAAAGACTTATATGCCTTTTAAAATTATTCTTAATGAAGTTCTGCCATCTGTTTAATTTAAAAAGTGAAATTATATTAAATAATCATCGCTCTAAATAAACATTATGCTAAACGATATAATGCTAAATTTGAATTCTGCCAATCGTAATTATACTAAATTTCATTCTGCCATCTTAAAAGTATGCCATTGTAAATTCGGAGTTTTAAACAACCATACGATAATTAGATCAAATAATTTACGCCTTATTATTCCTAAAACCAACATTCACCAGTCCACATTGGTAAAACCTAGCATATACTGAATTGGAATGGCAAAAGTCCGAAAAAGTCGTCACTTTATAATAAATACTTACATTTACCAACTCATGTTGGTAAATCTTAGGTTTTACTGGAAAATCTTAAGATTTACCGTAGTTCGAGCTTTTACAGTAACAGGTTCAGTATCAATATTTATTTTATTTCTATAAAAATATTGTGTGATTTTTTCCTATATTGAATTCGTTATTTATCAGTAAATGTTGTGTTGGATCTCAGTAAATTTTTAAAATGATTAATCTATACAGGTTGTTAAAAAGAATTGCCCGCAAAACTTACTAAAAAAATGTTTTTTTTTTTCATATTTTGAGGAAAGTTGTTTCTTGGGGAAAGTTGTTCAGTTTCTTGTGTAGGTTCACCCCTGAAAGTTATGCCAGCAATTTTTTTTACATCCTATACAGTTATGAAAATGAATTTTAAATTATGCAAATGATTTTTTGTTTACAGTTGACGTTGTTCAAAGTGTTCCTAGTGGGTCGGCTGTGGTAATAAATGGTAAGATTTTTCGTAACGTATAACCTACCAGCTTTAAGTATATAGGGTGTAATCTTATTAGTGTATAACCCGACAAGGTGTGAAAGTATCCATCAAAACAATTAACTTTCCCTTAGAAACATGGGTCGAATTGTAAAAATGACTGAACTTCCCATAATAAAGCGATCACAGAGAAGTATGGGAAGGCCAATTTTTTTTTCATATTTCGACTCGACCTCGAAAAAATATAAAACTACTTTTTTAAGTCTTTTTATTAGAAAATTTTATGCATATCTATCGACACAGTAAGGAGCGGGGGGGCATAATTTTCTACTACTTACGGAATAATTTTGTACTACCTATTCAGTCATGAATCATTGGTTTGGGTCTTTATAATGACAATACTTGACAAAAGTATTAATTACTAGATTTAGTTACCTACATGTGTATAAAATACACATGTAGGTAACTAGTCTTAAATTATATTTTTAAATCACATACGATGAGTATTAATTATTACCTTTTGTTTTATCTACTCTTAAACTAAGAATAATTAAGACTCAAACAAGTTAAACAAAAACCAATAATATCCGTCTCAAAATCAAATTATACAAACTGAACGTACTTAAGCAAGATTTTTGTACTACCTATTCAGTCTTAAATAATTGGTTTACAACCATAATAACAAAAAAATCCTACTTTCGTACATAAGTATGTTCTTAAATATATTAAAAAAAACTAAAATCACAACCAAGAGTTTATAAAAATTTTATTATATTTTTTTTTGACAAATTATGTAGGTAACGGCTGTAATTATTTTTATTCATTTTTTTTTTCTAAACTTTGTTATAATTATATTATGGTTGTTTTTGTCATTTTTGAAGTTTTCGAAAAAAAATATAACGGTTAATGTTATTTGTTTAAAACAAATTGTTAAATTAATAAACCATTACATTATTTATAAAAAAAAAAATATTTTTCTGTTATTCCATTTAAAAGGGGATTATTTTAAGAATAAAATAATTTCTTTACAAATTATTTAAACAATTGAAATATAAAAAAAACGATTATAAACAATAAAAAAAAATATTTAAGATTCCGAATCGAATGAGGTATCGCACATATTTTTAGGAGCTTTATTTCTATTTAACACGTTTTTGAATATGTTGACTAGACTAATGGATGTTCTTTTTAAGCGTGAATAGTGTCAATTTTTTTTTCATGAAAATTCTTTTCAAATTTAAATCTACTAACAGGTTGACTAGTTTCAGTGCAATATTTCTGATACGCTTTGTATAAATCGGTAAGAGAACCATAGATTGGTTCGAGAAAGAGTTCAGATGTATCTTTTCTTGCGTAATGAGACGGCAATTTCGGCAAACTGGTAAAAATATTGTTTAAAACCGAAAGTTTTGTTTCTACTTCTGCTCTTGGAGTCTTTGTTTTCGAATCATATATTGCATCATGGTTTGAAGTAATGCCAAACTCACTCTTTTTCACCTATGCTTGAACAGTGAACGATCCCAGTGACAATGTGTTTAAAAACATTAGTTTACATACCTGTACTTTATTTGAACAGTCTTTCTCAATTGGCAAAAAATATTATAGGGTTTCTTCCCGTCGAGATGGTTCACTAGCTAATTTTATTTTTTTCACAATCAAAAGCAGATAGGTACAGTCGGGGGCACAATTGGAGAGGCAAAATTACAACGTAACAAACAGCTTGACGTTTAGTTTGACTTATGACCTTATATTTTCAAGCATATAGTCGTTGTCGTCAACAAGTGATTGTAGCTCATAATTTCAATTTATAAATTAGAGTCAGGATGGCTTACCGGTTAATCGGGTTCGGACAAACGTGTGAATCGATTAGCCGTGAGTTCAAATCTAACGCAAGATTGTAGACTTTTTGTAACTTTTTATTTGGTTGGTGGTAATGGGACAGAAATATTTTATTCTTTACGTTCTTTGCTTTGTTCACACAATAATTCTTTAAGTTAGGGAGGTAGATCATAAAAAGTAACTAAAGAATAAAGATCTCTGTGAGGTAGACATGACTTTTATGAATAATTAACTTGATCGGAATATTAACGTTGTCGATTGATTGTAGTTGTTGGTTGGTGAAGTGTGGCTTAATAGATAGCGGTATAATTATTATTCTCAAAACTCAAAATGCAGGCAAATATTTATATTGAGGCGAGGGTGACTATTATTGCACTGCATAAAAGTGGTTTTAATGGAACACTAATATCTGATTAAACCGGACTAAATGTGAGTATTATATTTATGAATTAAATAAATAAATAAATATCTTGGGACAACTCACACACGGCTATCTGATCCCAAGCTAAGCAGAGCTTGTGTTATGGTAACCAGACAACTGATATACATACTTATATAATTTATAAATACATACATTTTATAGATAAATCACACCCAGACACAGAACAAACAATCATGCTCATCACACAAAATTTGTCCTGGGTGGGAATCGAACCCACGACCTCCGGCTCAGCAGTCAAGGCCACTAAACACTAGACCAACAGGCCCGTCATTATAACTTAAACTTTTGTTTGATATTTGCCTAATAATAAACTGAGGCATAAGGATTAATTCTTTTTTATTCACTGACTTTTAAAAAAGGAGAAGGTTGTTGTTTTTTATCATGAGGATTTTAATTTGTTAGGTCTGAGAACAGTTCGTCGGATATTTTTTACACCCCTAGGTCTAGGTGAAAAGGGTGGATCTCTCCAGAAAAGGAGCTGCAGAGCAGCGGGTGAAACCGCTGGCCACCGTTTATATTATATAAAAATGTTATAGCTGCTTAATATCACTTTCTTTTTGTTTTAGAAGAATACTGTAAGTCACTGAATTAAAAGATGCGAGGAAAACGGTAGCCGTCGCACAGCGACGACAAATTGTTGACGAGTTTGAAACGAATGCTTTCACACCAACGAGCTTTGCAGAATTATTCGATACCTGGATGCGATACCCGGAACCGAAATATGTGTGGTAATATGGTAACATGTGCAAATGTCTACTTGACTGCATTGAAAATAATGGAGGATATACTAAATATTAATATCTAGATGTTTTTGTTTTAATTATTAAACGGTGTAACTAAATATTGAGTAACATTAAATTATATTAAATTGAGGTTAAGTTTCAATCTTCTTTTCGTTAAAAAAATGAACACTTAAGCTATAACCTCAATTCATTCATTCATTGTGACGTTACATAATAATAAAACATGTTCATAAAGTCTAAATCATAAACATTAGTTTTCATTAAACTCTGCACAAAACCGATACCCAAAGACATTAAAATATTAACGAACCGATACCTGTATCAACAATTATATTTCTGTTATTAGAATATTAATTTTCTTGATATGTTATTATTAATTGACTAAGTGGGTAAACCACAAAAAAAGTGTTAGAAAGTTACAAGTGAACTTCTTTTATCTAAGTTGGAATGTGACGTCACAATTCTCATTAAAGTCTGTTAATTGTAGAATAAAACGTTTTTATATAACATTTTTATTATCATTTAGCACGACTTTTTTATTTCCACCTTCGAACACCGAAAAGATAAATTTAAAATTACATAAATAGTGAAGTAAATATTAAAATAAGTAATATTTAACTTCATATAAATAAACATAAACATTTTTTTGATTAAAACCTTAATATGGTTTTAAAGAAACAAAAACAACTACACCTTTTGAATGATACTCGAACTCGGGACACAATGATCGCTAATCCATGGCTAAATCCAAACAGCTAGCAGCACATATTAAAACCAAGCGAATTTTAGCAATACAATGTAACGAACGGGTTGCCACTATAACGCGTAAATGCAACAGATATAATATAATGTTATTTCGCTCTAATGCGACTACAATTTGTGTGTGTGTGTTATCTGTTGAATGTTAAGGCATCACTCATACACGCACACGCACTGACAGTGCAGACAATCCTTAGCGATGCTTGAAAATATAAGGTCGTAAGTCAAACTAAACGTCAAGCTGTTACGTTGTAATTTTGCCTCTCCAATTGTGCCCCCGACTGTACACCTTTTATGTGTACGCTAAATTTCACAAATAGAAGCATAAAAACTTCCATTTCAAAACTTGAATAGACAAAACAATTAAAACCTATTGTTTGACAAAATAATAAAAAAGAATTCCCCCTTTTTATATTTTTTTTTAATTACAGCTTCAGGGTTTCCCTTTCTGTTGGAACGAAGGGTCCCAATTGTGTGGGTTTTAAGGTCTAAAAGTTTCTCTGAGAGCGGCACAGAATTATAAAAGTTATCCATATTGGTTCCTCGGAGCTGAGAATCAACACTCTAAGGCGCGTCGCCCACACGACCAACAGTCGAGGCGCAGTCGGGGCGCGGGCGCGTTAGGCGCGACGCCCACACGACATTTGTATAGAAAATCTCGTATAATTCGTGTCCTTTTAGAAGGTAAGGTCTCATTAATCTCAATACCAACTTCTGTAACTTTGATCCAGTTTCACCAGAATCATCCTCAAGATCCTCTGTTCCAGTGTACATCTTAATATTCAATACGTATCCGTCAGAGGTGGTAAGAACATAAAACTTTATTCCGTATTTAGTTTTTTTGTTTTTCATAAATGTACGGAATATCAATCGCCCTCTAAAAAGCATTAAAGACTCATCCAGTGATAGCTCTTTTGTTGGATAAAAAACAGTTTTAAAATTTTCTGTAAGCATATTTATAAAGTCACTTATCTTGGCAGATCCAACAGAGTTCAATTGGGAAGCAGCATATAAACACCGTAAAATTTGCTCGTAACGTCGACCTGACATTTTATAGCTAAAAATTGGGTGATAATACAGTGGGTCACTGTGCGTAAAAAGCTTTTGCCTTTGTGGAATTTTCACGTGCCCTTGAAGCAATGAAAGTGCAAAAAACTTCTTCATTTCATCTGCATTCGTTTCACGAAAAGCCTTCATTCTGCAGTTTCTAGTATGTGGGCGAGATTGGTTCACTAACGCGTTGCCGTAAGCGTTAGTACATGTTACTAAATAATCGATTATTTGCGATGTAAAAATAATATCAAACATTCCTTGAACAGTGGTATTTTCGTTGATATCAACGCGGGGGCCAGTTGTTGCATCATCAAAATTAAAATTGGGAATATCAGATACAGAATTTTCCCAACACTCACTTTCTGGAGGTGGTGTACTCGAACGAACAGGTTGTCGCGCCTGCCCTCGTGTTGACTGCTGTAAAACTAAATCTTGATGTGCTTGACTAGCACTGTAAGATTGGCGGCGCTCGATAGTAGCTAGGCGTGCACCTACAGGTTCACTAGAGGAAATAGAGAGGTGATGACGCTCCTCGGAAACACAACGTCGATGTGGCTGATTGTGAGGGCGTCGGCGTTCTTCAGAGGCAGATCTTGTTTGTGGCAGCTTAACAGACTCACTGTGAGGGCGTCGGCATTCTTCAGAAGCAGATCTGGTTCGCGGCAGTTCAGGAGACCCACTAAGAGGGCGTTGGTATTCCTCGGAGGAGCATTGGTTCTGTGTGTGTGTGAGGCCTACAAAAAAAGCGGCGGCTCTCCTCGAAAGAAGCGCGGTGCTCTAAAGGGCTAACAGGAAGAAAATCTTCGGTTGAAGTATCAGAGATATCAGAACAAGGACTTTCTGACACGCGGCGCAGCTCCAGCCATAAAGCGCTTTCTGCTTGCAGAACAGTATTGCGCTCGATTTCGTGGCGATTCATGGTTTGCTGTCGCAAATTATATGCAATTATGTATTATATAATAATCATCGCAAGTCATGTCGGGACGTTGGCATTGACTGCCATATTGGCTTTCTGCGCTACCAAATTGCAGATGCCTGCGACAACGCTTAATGCCTGCCTCAGTCCTATTACTATTGGCTAAATGTCATTTAAGTTCTAAAACTTTTAAAGTTGGTCCTGGAGATTTTTGCAAAATTGATTCATATAAATGATATTGAGGGCGACCTGTATTAACACATTCACTGCTTAAGATATTATTAAAATAATTAGCCAGGAACCAAATTTTTTTAAAGCGTATTTTGATTATGTATATATGTATGTTTAAAAATATGGATAAAAGTAAATTGTTATTATTATTCTTTTAATAAAAAATAACCTTTTTCGGATCCGAGTGTTCGGCACATAGCGCGCCAGGTGCCGGTCACTCGGATCCGAGCGCTAGGGACAACAACGGTTGAAATAAAACTACTGCACAGATTTCGATAATTCTTTTACCATTCAAAAGCTACATTATCCCTAAGCAAAATAGGCTATAGATAGTAAATAAAATATAATACGCATTTGAATAATTATTTATTAAGGAAAACATAAATCTGAGCGATACAATCATAATTATCAAAAATCAAATCAAAGCCATAGAATCAAATTTAAAACAATAATCATGTAATTTAAAACACTTAGGAATGTGCTAGGCAGAAGCATTTTGTACAGAAACCTGGAGAACCTTCACATTGCTTACATTCATAAATTGTTTGCACCCTTTTTTTTGTGCTTTGCAACCTTTGCATTCTTTTCGGGCCACTTCGATGGTTTCTTTCGTGACACTTCCTACTGTCTTAAGTCTCGTCCGGGTCTTTTCTATTTTAGTGAGTTCGTGTTTCACTTTCAAAACATTGCGTCGATTGACGTTATTAGGATCAGGTAAAAGCTTTTCCAGTATCTTCATACGGAAATCATATAGATTTAATTTATCATTCGCCGAAAAATTATTGTACAAGTGCAATGCATTAGTGAGGCTCATTTGCAGCATATGCACAAACAGCTTCTTGTACCAACGCAGCGTCTTCCTTTGGACTGGATAGTATGCCAACATCTGATCTTGAAGATCAACGCCCGACATAAAATTATTGTAATGGACGATTGCCATTGGTTTCATTACTTCAGATCCCCTTTTGGAAGTAGTCTCCATCATCTCACTACCATGTTCTGTAGAAATATACAGAACGTATCGCTTATCCCTCCATTTTCCGACATGAACGCCGTTTAAGAACAAGGATTTGTTTTCTCCTTTTTCCAGTGAAACAGAGCCAATTTCGACGGGATTATCTTTTCTGTTTTTTCTTAACGTTCCTGTGCAGTACGTCTGTCGATCTAGCAATTTCACAGCCAGGCCATAAGAATTGTAGTAATTATCCATATATACATGATGGCCACAGTCCAGTCTCTCTTCTAGTAGTTTGAACACAATCTTACTACTATGTCCTTGCCCTGATGTCTCATCATTAGCACCGGCGTAAACTTGAAATTTTAAAACCGTACCATCTGGTTCTGCTAAAACATAGAGTTTAATGCCATATTTATGACGTTTATTTTTTATGTATTGTCGGAACAGCAACCGACCGCGCCACAATACCATGGACTCATCCAATGATAGATCTTTACCTGGACAATAAACAGTTTTCATTTTATTGTTAAAATGATCCATAAATGGTCGGATTTTATTGAGACGGTCTTCTTCACTGGATTCAGACGTAAAGTGTAGGCACCGTAAAATCAGTAGAAATCGATTTCGTGCCATGAATTGTCCGAAGCATGGAATATTAAACAAATAGTGTCGTTTCCAATAATCACTTAAACGGTTTAATCGAATTGTTCCTGTGTGAAGAAGGAGTCCTAAAAATGTCAACAGTTCTTCCTTTGTTAAATCTTTCCAAGATTTTATTCTGGAGTTTTGTTTGACGTTTTGTGCATTACCGACTCTTATTGCGTTCGCGTTGGTCTCGCGAACTATAAGATCTAACAACTCGTCATCAATCAATAATCGGAATGCTTCGTAAGGATCAGTTGGAGGCGGCACTAAGAGTTCCTGTTCCTTAGTAAATTCTATGTTTTTCATGGAGCTTGGATCACTGCTCCAGGTGGTAGTGGCTCCTTGACCAGAGGGTGAGTTATTGGGTGATAGATAATAATTATCTGGTAAGTCCGGAGTACTACTTCCAGATCTCCGAACAACCAGTATTGATGGAGAGGCGTCATTACGTTCTGGCGAAAGGTTGGGGGTGATCGCATCGGATCTCAGAAGAGATACGCTAGGTGTTGAACAGGTAGGGTTTAATAGACAGCTATCTGGTATATCCGGGAAAAAATCTCCATAGTCCTGAACGATATTCGGCGATGTAGGACGGCAGTCAATTTCATAATTGAATTCAAAGCTACCGTCTCCATCAAATTCCAGTTGTCGAGGCGCTGGTTTCGATGCTGAGGAACTATTTGGATCTGGTAACTTCCACGATTGAGCAGAATTATTACGCGTGGGGCCATCCCTAAATGTAGGTCTTAATCGCTTACATTGAATGATAGGCCTTCCATCTGACTCACATAAACCACGTTTTGATGCAGATGAACTTGAAGGTTGAGCTGGTGGTACACGGCTGGCCGTCTTTGAGGCAGGTGATCTTGAAATAAAATGAAATGAAATTAAGTACAATTTACTGTTATTATTGAGTTAAATTAATTTAATGTCAAGCGTTCTTATCAGATACATAGTCATTAGTTAGTCATACCTTGAAGGTTGAGCTGGTGGTATAGGGCTTGTCGTCTTTAGGGCAGATGACCTTGAAGGTTGAGCTGGTGGTACACGGCTGGTCGTCTTCTGCTTCAGTCTAGTATCAAAGATACTATCATCACTGCCGCAACTAGACGAGACCTCTGAACTTGAAGAGTCTTCATCAGCTCTTTGAGAATACACATCCTCATCACTATAGTCAGACTCATACTCATCACTATGCCGACGCTTTTTTCTAGAACTACTCGTAGATTTACTTTCAGACGGTCCAGTTTTACTTTCCATTTTAGTGCAAAAATAGCTTTGATACGATCGTGTGTACAAGTCACAATAAACCACTGTTAGAATGAAACCAATACGCGTTTTCGTAAGTTGAATATGTTGTCAGAGTGGCCGCGCAAACTAACATAAACTCGCCTCAAACGCCGGCGGCTTACTGACGACTACAAAATACACGGGCCGCTCGCTCCTATCCGAGTGGACGGCACCGCTACTATGCCCCCTCCCCACTCGGATCCGAGTGTTGAGCACTAAATGTGTTAAAAAGCACTACAGCTGCGTAACAGCGTGCTGCATAGGAGTCTTTTAAAGAAAAAAATATTCTTTTTCCTCTAACCACTTTTGCAACAACACTGTTAAACTGTTCAGCTCTGTTGTTGGTTTAAGAGAATATAAGACTTCTGGAGTGAAATGCTAATTGAGAAGCATTTTTTTGCAACTTGAGCATCCAAAAATTCCCCAGTCAAAAATTTACGCTCACTAAGGGAAACCGCTGTATCTTTTTGCAATGCCAAATTTTTACCATTGTAATTGCGTAATAAATGGTTTCTACACTCGATTTTTTGTATCGGAACATCGGGATAAGGCCTACTCTCTAAAAAGTTTTTGTACGTGCTCTAGTCACCGTCAGCAATCAATGTGCTATATATTAAACTAGCTTTCGCCCGCGGCTTCGCTCGCGTTAAATTCGGTATAACACACCAAGCAGACCTGCAGTTTTTGCTCTTGCGCCTGATTGATTTGTAATAGCAACGCTAAGTTTTCCCTTTTCTTTCCTCGTTCTCCCTCATATCCCACTTTTTTTAAATAAAAATTAGCCTATGTCCGTCTCCTGGTTCCCAACTATCTCTGTACCAAAATTCATCAAAATCGGTTTAGCCATTAAAGCGTGAAGAGGTAACAAACAAACAAACAAACAAACTCACTTTCGCTTTTATAATATTAGTAAGGATTCCTTTCTGCTATGGATGCCTTGAAACCTTCAACTAATATATATTGCTCCATGCTAGTTGAAGATCCCGAGTGGTTTTTATAGCAGTCGTGGACTCGTGGCGCTAATCCTTTTTTTATTTCAATTAGCTATTTACCTTCAATTAGCTCCCAATCAGAGCTCTGGAGGCTGAGGTCGCTTCTAATCAGAGCTATAGTGCTGATAACAGCATCTTTAATTTTTGAGAGGCGTTCTAACATGTCATAACAAGAGTTCCAACGCGTCGGACATTCCTGCTTTAACTTAAAAATGGGCAAATTCATTTTTTTGGGCGACTTCTAATTTTGATTGTGCCAAAGCGCTTCTTTTAAAAAATTCTACTATACATTTCACTTTAGAAACTACCTCAGCAATGGTTTTTATGCCGTCCTGTACAATTAAATTTAATAAATGGGCGAAGCAGCCCACAGATCGCCACTCCCCTAATCTCACAGCTGATAAAATATTAGGGGCGTTATCACTCACTATGCAACTAATTTTGTTCGTTATCTGCCAGTCTTGAATAATTTGTCATAAAAATGCAACCAAATTGACACTGGTATGCCTCTCATTATAGTCGATACAGCCTAATAAAATAGATTGGAGCTCAGTGTTTTTATTAATATAGTGCGCAGTAACTGCTATATAGCTTTGGTTAGCACTTGATGTCCATCCGTCAGTACAAAGGCACACCGCGTATACTTCTTTTAAATTATGAAAACAAGATTCAAAAACTTCTGTGTACGATTTGGGGATGAGTGTCTTTGAAAGGGTTTTTCTTGTTGGGAGTTGGTACCCTGGACAATGAGAAACTAATTCAATGAGTGTTTTAAACTCTGGTTCGTCTACTATTCTTAATGAATGGTGACCCTTGGTCACCATGGCCACCACTTGCTTATCAACTTGTTCCGTCTTTCGCGAAGATGGTGGTCGTCGAATAAAGTTGGTAATTGATGGCACATTAAGCGGTTGTCTAAATGTGGTTGGCACGTCTAAATGTTGATTTGGCGGTGTTACAGTGCCGTCGCGTGGTGTTGGTGGTGATACTGGTGGTGCAGATTGTCGTTCAATATTCAACGATACGGTCGGGTGTTTTGTACTTAAATGTATTTTTAAATTACCAAGCGATCCACTTTTTGTGCTTAGTTTGGTTGAACAATAATTACAAATGGCTTCGTTTACCCCTTCCTTAAAATGGAACCATAAGTTGCTTCTTTTTGGTCTTCTTTGAGCCATCATTAAATTGTACTTTTACTGTAGGTAACTTAATCTGCTAAAAGTCACTTGTCACACACACATACACTTAATGTTACTAATTTTTGAAAAGTCTAAAGCAATAATTTAGTGTTATTTTTTTTTAATTTATCAGCAGGCAAATGACGAACAATCAGTAATAAGCGTCCCATATCCGAAACATTCCAAAATAAAAAGCGTCCCAGATCGCAAATAGTTGTATACAGCAAACAAAACACTTTACAATTGTTGTAACATCACTATTTAGTATGTTACTATTATGGTCTTCACTAGTCTATGTATTATCTGTGATCTGATGGCGCTCTGCCACACTTCTTCCTGTCATGTCTTACGATGTGTACCTCCTGTGTCTCTGCCAATAAACCAGTATCATACCCAACGGAATATCTTTTATTAAGAATCCAACATAACATGGTGTCAGAAGTCATTTAAGAAGAAGTCATTCAAGAAAAAGTCGAGGTCGTCGAAGAAATAGCCGGACCAAGCGGACGTCAGCCATGATGGTGAGACAAATTTTCAAACACGTGTGAAGCAGTTGAATATATCGTCGGATCCAGCTCATAACAACGCTGAATCATGGAAAAAATGGTCGCAAGCATTTGAGCTATATTTACTAGCGACAGGCCTTGACAAAGCAACTGAGAAACGCAAAATAGCCATTCTACTGCACTCAATCGGTGAGCGAGGTCTGAACATTTTCAACACATTTAACCTAACAATCAATGGCAGCACGCTTGAAGAGGTGAAAACAAAATTTGACAAATATTTCGAGCCAAGAAAAAATATCACGATGTGCAGATACCTATTCTTCACACGTAAGCAGGAAAAATCCGAAAGCATCGACGAATTCCTCACGGATTTGGAGAATAAAAGCAGAGAATGTGAGTTTGGCACGCTCAGGGAATCGCTCATCAAAGATATTTTCATTGCAAACCTCAATTTGGACTTGTCACATGTGCGTCAAAGGTTACTGCAAGAACATGACTTAACCTATCAGAGAATGCAAGAGCTAGCGAGGACGCTCATAGTCGCACAGCAGGATGCTGAGAAAATAGTCAAAGGGAGCAGCATCGCCAGTGAAAACGTCATGCATCTCAGTCGGAGGAGCCGTAGTCGAGGAGATGGTCGACAGCGAGCTTCCAGTCGCAAGTCAGCTTCAAGCAGTCGCAAGCCAGCTTCAGGCGGTCGCGAGTCACCTTCAGCTTCAAGCAGCTCGAAGACATGTAGCCGCTGTGGACAGTCTCATCGCTACAAGTGTCCAGCTCAAGGAGTTCAATGCAGGTCATGTAAATCTTATAATCATTTTGCTAAATTTTGTCTCAAAAATAAAAAAGTCAGTCAGTTGCAATCGTTTAATTCAGATAATGGTAGTCAAGATTATTTCGTAGGTATGCTGAATAGTCAAAGTCATAATAGTCAAAGTCATAATAGTCAAAGTCATAATAGTCATTCTCACGGTCAGTCACTCAGTCAGACCAGTCAGTCAGTCAGTCAGTCCAGTCAGGTCCTATGTCCAGTCAAAAAGTCACGGTCAGTCACTCAGTCAGACCAGTCAGTCAGTCCAGTCAGATCCTATGTCCAGTCAAAAAGTCAAAAGAAAAAATGTCAGAGTCTCAATGATGAAATCAGTCACATGTCTGAGGGATTTCACAATAAGGCACAGTCGTCCAGTCAGTCACACAATGGATCATCAGTGGTCAATACTTTGAATCACTCAAAGCAGTCGTGGGAAATTAGCTTATTGGTAGGAGATACAAAAGTTAAATGCATAATAGACTCAGGTGCAGATGTCAATATAATGTCAAAACAAACATTTCAAAATGTTAAAGGTCAAAATAAGCTGTCAAAATTGTCACTTGTCAAATGTCAAATAAATGTCACAGGATTTGGTGGAAAATCCATTCCGATTTTAGGCAAAGTCAACTTAATTTGTAATTTTTGCTTAAACAATAAGAACATTGTTGAAAACATAATGTTTATAATACCAGATATAGAGTGTCCAAATGTCCTTGGTCTCCCAATTTGTGAAAAGTTAGGTATAATAAAACGTGTCTTTTCAGTATCAAAACAAGACTTTTGTGAACAAATTCATACACAATATAATGATGTATTCCAGGGTCTTGGCTGTCTGCCTCCAGTCTGTCATCTAAAACTCAAGCCTGATGCAGTACCATGTGTGGATCCGCCCAGGAAAGTCCCATTCGCATTACAAGGGAAACTGCGTGAGGAGTTGGATCGCATGGAGAAAATGCAAGTCATAGAAAAAGTAACAAAACCTACAGAGTGGGTTAATTCAGTCGTTGTAACAGTAAAAAGTTCAGGTCAGTTACGAATTTGTCTTGATCCTAGAAATTTAAATAAAAATATCATGAGGGAACATTATCCACTCAAGTCAATTGATGAGATTAGGTCTCAGCTCGAAGGGGCTGTATGTTTTTCTCATTTAGATGCATTTTCAGGGTTTTGGATGCTACGTTTAGATGAATATAGTTCAGAATTATGTACCTTTCAAACACCATTTGGTAGATATAAATATTTAAGATTACCATACGGCATAAATGCCTCATCAGAAATATTTCAAAGAGTCATGATGAATTTATTTGGTGATATAGAAGGAGTTCTAATTTTTATTGACGATATTTTAGTGTATGGTCCAAACGAGTCAATTCACAATGAAAGATTACATAAAGTCATGCAAAGAGCTCGTCAAGTCAATTTAAAATTTAACAAGTCAAAGTGTAAATTTTCACTGTCAGAAGTATGTTTTTTAGGTTATGTCTTCAGTAAAGATGGTGCAAGGGCAGATCTTGAGAAGGTCAAAGCAATTGTCAAATGCCTACACCACAAAATGTCAAAGAGTTACAGAGAATACTAGGTATGATAAACTACCTAGGACCTTTTATAAGTAACCTGTCAGAAAAAACACAAATGTTAAGAAATCTTTTAAAAAAAGATGCAGTCTGGACTTGGGATGAGAATCATAGTCAATGTCTGAGGAAACTGAAAGATGAAATTACAAATTCACCAGTTTTAGCTCATTATAATCCCAAGATTCCATTAGTCTTGTCAGTCGATTCGTCAAAGTCAGCGTTAGGTGCAGTCATTTTACAAAAAAATAAACCTATAGCATACAGTTCAAAAACTTTAACTCAAACCCAAGAAAGGTATGCTCAAATAGAGAAGGAGCTGCTAGCAATTCAATTTGGTTGTGAAAAATTTCACCAATATGTATATGGTAACAGAGTCACAGTTCACACTGATCATATACCATTAGTCTATCTGTTTAAAAAACCATTACATGACGTCCCAGCTAGATTACAGCGTATGATGTTAACTTGTCAAAAATATGATTTAGAAGTTATACATGTCCCAGGTAAAGAAATGTTTATATCAGACACTTTGTCAAGAGCCGCCTTGAAAGATCACTATATACCTGAAAATGAATCAGAAATGTCTTGTCATGTCAATCTAATGTATGCTAACTTAGCAATTACAAAAGAATATAGTACACAATTGGCACAGGAAACCAGAAAGGATGAATCCTTGCAATTATTAAAAAAATATTATAATGAAGGATGGCCAAACAATAAAAACAATGTCAGTCCATTGGTAAAACCATTTTGGAATATTCAAGGGGAAATTCATGTAATTAAAGATTTACTTTTCAAAGGCTCAAAATTAATAGTACCACAGTCTATGTACAAAGGAATGTTAGAACAGATTCACAAAGGTCACCAGGGTATAAACAAATGTTTAAAACTAGCTAAAGAATCTCTGTATTGGCCAAATATGTCAAGTGATATTAAGAATTTAGTAGACCAATGTCTTATATGTGCTAAGTTTAAACAAAGCAATCAAAAGGAACCACTACAAAATTTTGAAATCTGTAAATACCCATGGCAACAAGTAGGTATTGATTTAATGCATTTTGATAGTTTAGTATATTTAATTGTCACAGACTATTACTCAAAATACATAGAAATAGCATTATTAAATAAAAACAGTACATCTCAAAATGTTATTACTCATTTAAAGTCAATTTTTGCACGCCATGGAATACCATTGTCACTAGTCTCAGATGGTGGACCTCCTTTTCAGTCAATCGAATTCAAAATTTTTTTGCAAGAATGGGACATAGAACATGTTGTTACTAGCCCATATCATTCACAGTCTAATGGACAAGCAGAGAGTTCAGTCAAAATTATAAAAAACATGCTAAGAAAATGCAAAGAAAATGGATCAGATCCATACATAGCATTGTTACAATATAGAAATACAGGTAAAAATAATTTTTCATCACCAGCACAGTTACTCATGTCTAGGAACTTAAGAGATAACATTCCAACATCATATAAGAAGTTAAAGCCAAAAGTGGTAACATTTAAAGATTACAAAGAGTCTGTCAAGAAAAATGATCAAAATAAGTCAAAATACTACAATAAGAATGCCAAGTCAATGTCTATGTTACATCATAATGATCATGTCTATTTTAAGAGAAACCCTAGTAGCAACTGGGAACAAGCTATTGTTAAGCAAAGATTGTCAAATAATAGATCATATGTTGTTGAGGATGTCAATGGAGTTAGGTATAGGAGGAATAGAATTCACTTAAGACATAAATATTCTCATAATTGTGCTAACCCTCCCATGCAATCCAACTCGTCACAAAGGGGAGAGGAAGGTGACAGACAGGAGTCTAGGCATCAAGGATCCTCATCTCAACAATCCTCAAATGTAACAACTAGGTCAGGTCGTATTGTAAAACCTACCAGAAGGTTAATTGAAGAAATTGATTAAGTTAAGTTATAAATAAAGTCATAAGTAAAGTTTAAGTATAACTATAAGTATAATTAAGCATGTTGTCTTGTATAAAGTCAAATAGCATAGCACTTATATTAATTGTCAGTCAGGGGTCTAATTTGAACTCAACAAGGGGGATGTTGTAACATCACTATTTAGTATGTTACTATTATGGTCTTCACTAGTCTATGTATTATCTGTGATCTGATGGCGCTCTGCCACACTTCTTCCTGTCATGTCTTACGATGTGTACCTCCTGTGTCTCTGCCAATAAACCAGTATCATACCCAACGGAATATCTTTTTATTAAGAATCCAACATAACAACAATAACTTATTACTTGCACGATCAAAAATGCGCCCCGAAACATCGGTGTTTGTATTGCACTACCTAGTAAGCACGGGTGACGGGTCGCAGTCGCACATACTATAGGTATAAACTTCCAATTTGCGAACACAGCTCGTCTCCCGTGTTTAGGCGATAAGCTAAAATAGACATTAAGGCATTGAAATAACGCGCATCTCATCTCATTCTTGCGAATTCGGTCGATCGGGTTCGGATAGCATCGTCATTCGTCGGCTATTCTCTGTCGTTCTCATTCATTCACAGACACATCGAATGAAGACGTAATAATATATCGTTTCTGTCAAACAATCAACTCAGTCGGACTGTATTTCATTTCTCGTTCGGGCGATGTACGAGTTCGGAAAGAGCTATTTGACCTATTAGACCGGTTACAAGCGAGCGTTCGGAAACGTTTCTTCTAGTACAGTGCGAAGATACGGCTCCTATTCGTTCATCGTTCACGAACTACACAAGACTAGTTCATAGCAACGAAAATGTTGTACTGTGGCAAATAGTGTTCTTATTATAATTATTTATTAGAAAACCAATCATTGACAAGTCAGTATTTGTTTAGAAAGTGGTCCAGTTTCTTTGTAATTAAATCTAAATTGTAGGTACTTACCTCTTTATTTTCAATACTAATGATACCAGTGTTTCCTTTCCAAGTGCTGTTTTAAATTGGTAGTATTACTGCTCGTTTTTTTTAAATTTTAGGGCAATATTTACATTTAGCATTGCCAGATTCATTGTCAATATGAAAATATTGACGCCAATTACTTGTCGTTCTTTTAGTAGTAGACATTGTTAAAAACGAGACTTTTAATAACACTAAAAACTTTTTGCCACGAAAACCTTTTGAATTGTCGTTTGTTTGAAAAATTAAGTTTCAGCAACGAATAATGAATGACTTTTCAACCGAATGTCGGTAAAATAGTACGGTTCATCGACTAACTCCATCTAGTGAATGTTTGATTAAATGAATCAACTTAACTGTTTCAAAAGCACAGAAGGAATGCCATCATAGATGCATAGATGGCGTTAAGGTTAATGTAAAATTATGGAGCTATGATAGTATTCTTTGGCAGTTCGCGTTCCGGGCTCCGAGCCAGCTATTATAAAAAAAATGATTATTAATAAAAAAAACACGTATTAAAATCGATTTTTTCTTTAAAACAATCGATTTTTAATCGATTATTTTTTCACATTCCTAGCGTCTCCCGCGGCGGCTAGGTTGGTTTCAGGTTCTTTCCCTCAAACGCCCGGCCACCTCCTTCGCTAGCATGACTGCATCGCAGAAGGAGGTGACCGCCTCCCATTCCCTCTCGTTCCGGAACATGGACTGAAACAGGGCCGGACGCGAGAGATCGCCGCCGCCGATCGCCTCTACGAGGGCACGGGCGGAGCACCGCCGCTTGAAATCATTCATTATGTGGTTTAAAACAACTTCGACAGCGTCAGGATAATTAAAAACAATTTTGTTCAAAAAAAAAATAATAAATTTAAATTACAGATTCTGTTCAAAATGACTTCCTCTGTTGCGAATGCACGCACGACATCTTTTTCTTATTTCTACAGTCGTCGTCCTAAGTGTAATTTCTTCTTTCATTATTTGCGCTATTTGCCCCCAGACATAAAAATCTAAGGGTGTCAGATCTGGAGACCGTGCAGGTCAAGGAATCAGGCCGCCTCTTCCGATCCATTTGGAAAACAATTAGCCAAATGTTTTCTTACATTTAGTTGAAAATGTGCTGGACAGCCATCATTGGCTAGCATAGCCGAATGCATGTTAATTTGGAGAAATCTTTCTGAGACATTATTGAATTTTTTCACCGATAAAATCTGGAAAGGAATTCTCGAAGATCGGATAACCCAAGAAACCCAACCCAAGAAAACGAAGAGATAATTTTGATGTCATAGATGCTATTGTGTTGAATTTTGATAAAGTCACTTCTTTGTCGGTATTGTCTGCTAAATATAGTTTACATGTGGAAAGATTGAGATCAAGGCCAAGAGAATGAAGTTCGTTTTTTAAGAAATTTAGGTCTCTTAAAACTGGATCCACATCGCCGCCCAAGGTTCCATTATCGAGGTACCAAACGTTGAATTTGGAATTTAGCTGTCTAATGAATGGGTGGATAGCTAAACTAAAAATCAGTGGCCCAAGTGGGTCATCTTGTTGACAGCCAACAGGGGATTCTAAGAGGTTGTCCCGATACAATAATTTAGATGGGTGTATGGAAGTAACATTCCTATGCAACAAACTTTAATATAATTAAAATAGCTGTTATTGGGTTAAGTTTATCTAGGAATGTTTCTAATGCTATTTTTTTATTGTAGACTCGTTTTTTCGGATTGCTTAAAAACCGTTTTTATTATTGATAGAAAAACGAATGATCATCGACATAGAAAAAAAATAATTTCTTGTAACATTTATTTAAATATTTAATTTGCCGCCTAGGTAATTTGTTAATAACAAATCGAAAATTAACAATTTCTTAATTTACTCAACGGAAATCCTTTCTTTAATCTTTGAAGAATAATTCATTTTTGTAGTTTCAGCAAACAGAAGCGAAGATGTTTTTAAAAAACCAGCCAAGCGCGTAGCTCCACGAGAGGAAAAAAATTGAGATTTCTGGTTTAACAATTATGCAACTTGCAATGTTTATAGCCCAGTCGGAAGAAATTGTTAATTAATTAATGGATAACATTTTATAAAATCGCGATAAAAATATTTTTTCTACGGCATTTCATTCTTTAATTTGTCCTGTACATGTCTGATTTTTTTCAAATTTTAATATCAACATTTAATATGTTTAAATAATATTTTTCATTAAAGCGCTCGAAGGGGGCGTGGCTTGCGGAAACCCGAGTACCCCTTTTCGGGCGTATTTTCAGCTCCCTGTAAAAAATTTAATATTGGTCCTACAATTTCGCGAGTTAGGTGTTTTTTTTAGGAAATTTCCTTCTCTTTTTGAATCTTTTTTCAAAATCAAAATATATCAAATAGTTTTCGAGATATACCCAAAAAACTAAACCCCTTTCTTTTTGTTTACTAATTTGTTAATAACTTTTTCAAAAACTTTCTAGATGCGATCCCGAATCGAATGAGCCCTCAACTATATTTTTCCGAGACCTTTAAAAAGTTTTGACTAAAAAAGCACTTGTTGACTAGACTATAATACGATGTTCCTTGATAAGACCGGTTACCAGACTTTAGCGTCACTGACTACCTGTAACGACTGTCAAAGAGTGCTTTCCGACGCACGGAGGAAAGACGGTATGTAAAGGGTGGTCACCCATCCACAGACCAACCTAGACGAGCGTGGCTTAACCCAAAGATCGACCTGAGCGACTGCAAACAAATAAATAACAGTCAACTAAATAAAAAGTGTCAATCAACCAAATCAATCGTTTTTCCATGACAATACAATCAACCAAATCGAACATAAAAAAAAGACGTGTGGCACTCGGGGACTGCCGCGGTAAAGCTATTGCATAGCATTTTGTATCAACTTATGCAATTATAATTATTTATTTATTTTATTTATGCAGTATAACTTTTTCTTTGATATTAATTCAAGTTACACTTTTTGAGCGTGGTGACCGATAAGAAAACATTTTTTTTTTCTTTTATTAAATAAATAAAAAGTTAATATTGTTTAAAATATTTTTATTATTTTTTAACACCCTTGCTCGTAAAGCTGATGTAATTCCACCGGTTTCAAATATGTAAAGAGGGTCATAAAATAAAAAACGCGTGTGTTACCAAAGCAAATAGTTAAGGCGACATTAACTGCCCGCGCCCTTGAGTGAGTGGGAGGAGTTAGCGTCGCGCCCCGCGACCCCGCAACTGCATGCACGTAATTTCGTAGGGTAACCATACATTTCAGATGGTGAGGACTATCCTACCTGATTTTTATCACGATCAATTTTCTTTTTTATGTTGTGTTATTAAATAATATTATATTACTATTCTAGTAATTCATTAAGATTGTAATCATATTATTTTTATAGTTTGCATTGAATAAGTTGGTTCATACATAAATGTATTTATGTAAGTAATAAATGTGTCCATACTACTACTATACTGTGGAACTACTAATAATAAATATATCTACTTAAAATAGTAACAGAAGACCTGCTGATATTATTTAAGTATTTGTGTTGTGTTGTATTTTTTTGTCATCTATGACAAAAACATAAAACATTTTTTTTTTATTTGTGTGCGCGTGTGACCAGGTCTATGAACGTAAACGAAATAAATAGAATAGGTATGTAAAGATCGTAGCAGTTGGCGTCCATGGGAAAAAGGCGTGAGTTTATGTGTGTATGTTTAAATCAAATTAAATAAAAAAAATGTGAATTATATAATATTTTTTTAATTAAAATTCCTCAAAATTTAGTACTTTCACAGAATCATTACGATGTGTATGATTGTTTGTATCACAAAGTGTCTCTTGGTTGTTTATATCGTCTTGTATATTGTCTTCCATCGTCATTGCTCGTTTTTTGCTTTGTTTTTTTTTTATTCTCTTTTTCCTCTTCCTGTCTTCTTTTACGTCCCTGTATAGCACTAACTATGTAAGAGGGGTCCCTTATTGTCATGCTTCTTGTATGCCTTGGATCGACCAGTTCAGGAAGCATGCAGTCTGTGTAAAATTTAATCAACTTAGTTTTCATTTTAGTGTCCCAAAATGTGTCATCCTTGTAAATTAATTCGGTTTTCACAGGAAAGTTTTCCCCATACCAAAAACCAAGCATACATTTATATTTGCCTGTTATGTGTAGTATAATTACCGTTTAGCAGTTTTTTATAGAATAATATTTTTTTTTCTGCAATAGCTTTTTCCAACCCTAGTGTATAAGCTGTAATTGGACATTTTATTTCAACAATGGTATTTTCATCGATAATACCGTCTGGTGAAGCGCCTAGAAATGGTATTTTTTGATCAAGAAAAAGTCCACACGGTTCTATTTTAACATTCTCTTGTTTTGACAACTGTTCTTTTGCGATATTTTCGTTATCTTGTCCATGTTTTATAGACTGCACGTGTCCTATCGACTGTTTGTATAAAATATCTTTAACTAAATTGGAGCAACTTACGTCATTGCGTCTTTTTATAACACGCCCAAAGTTGGAAGCGGTCAAAATTTGTCTCCTTATTTCTAACCACTCACTAGAACCACTTTGTAGTATAGCGTTCCTTTCTATTTGATTTCGATTTTTTGTAGTTTCCACCAAATTATTTAAAATTTTTTTTTTTGATTCTTCTAACATCTCATCACTCATATCCGGTTTTGAACATTGGTCGCCATAATTTATTGAACTTTCTGTATTGTGGTCATTTAACATTTTCTTTATTCTGTGATACTTCTTTGCTAGTTGCAAGCGTTTTAGTTTGCGTACTTCCAACTTTTTTAATTCACCCCTCGGACTCCTGCCTATAATTGCTTTTTGCAGCAATGATAGAGGTTTATGGGTATTGAAACTGCTGCAAATTTACACGTTTACCACGTGTAAATTTTTCCCAGAACTACCAATACCATATGCGTTGTAATGCAGCAGCTTTAGCTTTCAATACCCATAAACCTCTATCATTGCTGCCTCTATCATAGCCCTACAAACTTTGCAACAATACTATGGTATCTTTCTACAATATTGCTGTCTTCAATTAGGCTTCTTGAGTGAGCAGCTATGTGTTAATACAAACTTTATTCTGTGCCACAAACAGTTTGTGAATATGTCCCTGTCTATGTTTTCGTCTTCTCCTACCTTCGAACAAAAATAAGCCTTGCAAGTAATGTGAATGCCAAAGGCATGTTCTGCGGCCAACATAATATCATTATGTAAACTAGTAATATTCCCAGAATTTTTATAATTTCTTATAGCAGTTACGATTTTCTTTCTTATTGACAGAATTATTTGTTTTGTTATATATTTTCTGTATTTAATTAAATATTTGGTATCGGTAGAAAGTGCCTGTAACTTATTACATAGGTTTCTTAGTAAGTAGTTCCGACATTTTTTCTATGGTTATGTTTTTATAAGGTCTTGACTGTAATAGTTTTGCATAAGTATTCGCGTCACCGTCTGATATTAACCTTGCATATATTAAATTGTGCATTTGAATGCTATTTTTGAAGCCTTCTACCAAAATGGTTGACTCCATTCCAGTCGAAAAACCTGAAAATAATGTCATTATTACAAAAATATAATGGAGATTTTATTGTTTTAAAACATAATTTAATATTTACCAGAATAATTTTTGTAACACTCGTGCTCCTTAGGCGTGATATTTTTCTTCGCAGCTTGGGCGCATATGCAGCAGTATTTATTTTTCACAGCCATAAAAAGAATTTTGCCTGTTCTTTTCCCAATTATCGCAGCTGCGCCTGATAGGGAGGAGTAATTTTTTTGTACGATCTCTTCCCCCAACAACCATCTGCAATGACGTCAATAAGTGGGATGCCGTTTGCACTGACTTTTCCATCCTCAATAGCTAAACGACGTTCTTCATTAGCAGCTTTATTCATACAAATGGCAATTTCTTTTTCCCAAACCTTGTTTACTGTGTCCATTCTTTTAGTAAATATGTTATGGGATATTTGGGGTAAATTCATTGCGGCTAATAATTCATTTAGCTGTGAATTGCCACATCCTATTGCTACAGCTCCCGCAACTGCATTAATATTTATGTCCATTTCAGGGTCATTGCAACAAATGTTAAATGTTTGGTTACACATACTGCATTTAAGTTTTAAGTAAGAAACTAGCCCTAATTTACGTTCAGCTATAATTTCCACATATTTCAAACAACAGTCCATATTCCCATGTGAGCATACTTCTTGAAGGTCTTTAAAAAACTTTGCTATATTTATTATACGCATCCCTTGTACGCCTTCGTTTTTTCTGAAAAATAAACTTATTAAGAATTGTGCACTGTAATCAGAATTTCTTTCTATGAACAGAAAGTATTATTATTACATTACAGGTAGTATATTATCTCAGGGTATATTTTGTTTGTTCGAGTGTTCTCTAGCTTGCGGATTAATAATATGCCATGCCCCCCATACATGGAATATCATTGTAAATATTTACATTGGCAAACTATCCTAAAATGTTAATTATAATTATTTACCTGGCAGGGATTGAGTCCTCATTTTCTGTCTCTATGAGAAAGGATTCCTCGTCAGTAACTGTTGTTTCAATTACTTCGAAACTGAAACATAATAACAATGATCAATAAAATGAATTTGTACATTATCCGTTGCAATAACAACAAAACAAGTCAACAACAACACAAAAATAAAAAATCTTCTGATAAATAATTATGTTTCAAAAACACTAGAATCGGAATAATAAATTAGGTATGTATGCATACTTTTCAGCAATAGTGTCCTCATTTTCAATATCCGGAGTTGCCTTTTTCTCCTGTTCTATACAGCCAGAGCTACAAAATAAATGTATTTTTTAGGTAAATATAGGCACTGGCATGAAAGTAAAGGCATGGGCGAATGTAGGAACATAGTAGTGCACGACGAACTTAAGTCCGCAAAACTGACGCTAAAATTTCAAAATTGTCACAGTCGCCATTTAGAATTTTCATATAGCCCATTTTCAAATATCCAAGATGGCGCATAACGCTTTTCCGTCACGTGACGATTTCTACAATTTTTCTATTTTTTTTTTAATTTTTCTAAAATTTACGCATAACAGACGCAAAAATTACATTTTCGCAGTCGAGGTCATACTACTTACGTACCAAGAACAACCAACAACTATGTCAATAAGTGCATTCAAGTATTTTTATAAACGCAAACCTGGACTGTCCCTATAACGATGTCGTATGGTTACAGTACATTACAATACTCACCTCGTCTCTGCATTTACGACTCGAGAATCTTTGTTATTTGGTATTCTCCTGAAACACAAATAGCACAAATATTTAAATAAAATAAAAGCATGTTGAGCGTTTTCACAAAAAAAGTGTACCATGACCGAATTTATTGTCAGATTTTAAATGTGATATTTTCGATGTTTTTTTTATTAGAATATAACTTAGATGTATTGTAATTTATGAAATGATATTTATTTTCTTCATTATTAAGCTATTTTACGAGAAATCGTAAAATTAAACTGACTCTGTGGAAAAAATATGTCAGTTTTGCGACTATCTTAAAAGCTAAATATCTTACAACTTTGAAAAAACACACAAATTCACAAATAATATATATATATATATATATTTAAAACACAACATAATAGTGAAAAGCTTAATAACATGTGAATGTCAAGCTAATGTTAAGTTCGGTTTTGCCACAACTGATGTTAGTAACCGTTATTTTTTCGATATTGTAATGGTTTAGTAGTTTCACCGGGTTACTTTTCGAAATAAACATTGCTATTTTAAATATTGAAATTAAATAATTTGTACCCTTTCATATTAAGAATTAACAAAAACTAAGAAATCCCTCGTCGTAAAACACAGGACAATCGCAAATTCGACAGTCCATTTTTTGTAAGGCTGGGCTTACATGAATAAATTTTTGAGAGTTTAATGCGATATAGAATAAATTAAAACCGATATATATTTTAAATGTTTTATATTACTTATACTTACACACAAATCAGATCAAATTTCAATTATCAAAATAATCACAAATTGAATTAATTGTTACTTTTACAACTCACGTAATACCTAAAGTATTTTTGCAGCCATTGTTTATTTCTTAATTCCTATAAAATTAACAAAATTAAGCAGTATAAATTGTGTTATTCTATAATCAGTTTTTTTTTATTAAACATTTTATTATTATTAGAAGTCAACATTGGTCTCTGTTAAACTGTACACCTACTAGGTGTTGCATATAATATCACAACATTTTTGGCACTTTTTTCTCTTACCAAAAATTAAATAACGCTTAGTATACTTTTATTTTAATCTTAAGTCTTTGACTGCTATGCAGCAGACACAATCAAAAATCTATTGTCTGGGGGTCAACATTGACCGCGTTGGCAGTGAATGTGTTAATAATATTAATTACTCTAAAAACTTGAGATCAAAGTCAGTCGTTTATATTATACTTTCTTGTAATAAGAAATAATATAAAAATAGGTGGCTTTGACATCTACTAAATAATCAAGTAAAGGCTATAATTGAACCTACTATAAATGAAACCACAAATAGTAACAAAAAAACAACAGAAAGGTATTTTGTACCTAAAATAATATTTAAGAGTTATCATAATGAATATTCAAATGTATTACAGAATTTGCTAACAATAAACAATAAATCAAAACTGGCACTCGTCATGGGCACCATGTATTGCGGACACAAAAAAATAACATGATTTCGAATCTTAAACCAAATTATAAATCAGAAAACTAAGATGAAAATAAAAAAGAGTCACTAATTCCAACAAATTACACATTCATCAGCACGAAAATGATCGTAAACACATAGTTGGCAATCATTGCACCAAAAATATGAAGTTTGCAATAAGTAAAAAATATCAGTTCTAGTCATGGCTAGCGTTAAATGCGTCGGTCTTTGTGCATTATTCGTATGTAGCTCCTCTCGACATCCATAGCAATATTCAGTTCGGACAAAGTGAGTTACAGGCCAAGGCCATTTAATATGATTGTAGTAACACTGTACAAAATCATATCTTCCTATAATTTTATCAACATCGTAATAAATAACCATGCTGTAGCTTATGTAGGAGTTCAATCTGAAAAAAAAAAGATTAAAAGTCAGTAAAGGTGCAACAAATATTACACTATCAAACCTTGTATTAAATCGGTATGGGAACTACAAAGATGCTTAAAATTTGGATAGGATTGCTTTAGAATTGAGAAAGAAATTATCATGGAAGTAATTTCATACTAGGCACTGAAGGAATTAATACCTACATTATTTTTTAGCTTTCTAGACATGGATCGCATATAAAATCAGGATATATTTGCTGACCAATACATTCGCTGCAATATTTTTGTTTGCAAACCATACATGTCCCTTTTCGTCCCGAGATGGTCGTAAGACATTTCTGACATTGGATACCCTTTCTTTGAATTGTGCAACATTGAGTGCTTGGAACGATATTGTCGACGGAATTATGATTAATTTCAGTTAAGACCTTTTTTGATTTTGGAAAAAACCTCCTCTCTTCTAATATCTTTATTTTAGGTTAATTTGTGGAACTACTCTCATTTGTAGGTAAATATTCTTCCAATTGTTGTACGCTAATTATTGGAAGCTCCATCGTATCAATTATTTCAACAGTATCAATTATTTCATTGATAGATAACGAGCAGTTAGATCCAATTTCTACTGTCGCTTGATCGTCATTAATACGAGTATCTACAGGTTGATCAAAAGGTAAATTTATCACAGCTGAAGACAATAAAAACGAATCAACTGGATTTATACCATCCATACTATCAAGAGTTATTCTAGGATCTATCACATAATGAGGTTTTGGAGAAAAACACTCACACTGTCCTCTTTGTTCTCCACAAAAGCAGCTTACATCTCTATATGCTATTTTGAATTTGTCATTTTTGTCCGTTATTATCTGATGCAATTGCATAGTTCCTTTGAGAACTGGAACTTTAGCTGGCAATATTTTTGATATGTTGTCAATATCGCTTTTTAAGATAAGGAACACTTTAGTTTTTTTCAAACACTCTTTGCACACTTCATAAGCATCTTTTGCATCTACTAAATCGGTTCCAAGACATACTTTTTTATCTAGACTCCGTTTCACGCTGCCACCGATTCCATCAGCTACACTTTTGCCATGATGCACTTCAAAAAACGACCAAGTCGAATACTTGAACCCGTAAGTCTTTGTGAAATATGCAAGTAGAAATTGTTCTTCTGACGGTACTGCGAAGAGGGGCCATCAGTATAAAAATGAAATATCTCTAAATTCGGTGTTCTTGTTTTTACCATTTCAATTACAGGAGCTAGGTGAGCCCAAATCGCCGGTGGCTGGTGGCTGCTCTCGTCCGACATCGTACAAAAAGACTGTGCTTCACTTTTCGTATATACCATACCTGTGTGCAAAGATATTTGACGTTTGGAGGCGCCAAAGTGCATGCTTTGAACTTCATTTGCCATTTTCGCTTCATAAGATTCCGAAAAGTCACATATAATTAGACATTCGTTGTCTTTCAGCTCGGACACAGCCTTTTGATATTGTTTCTGCATATGGTTATTGTTAAAATGGTGTTTTTTAAATAAGATCATATCATTTTCGTATTTAGTCCTTAACTCCCTTATACTTTCCTTTTTAATCACTTTTTCGGTTCTCATGGTCTTAACTTCTTTCTTTGATACTAATAAGTCTTTCTTTTCATATACAACGTGTAACGGAAAGGGTATATACATATCAAGAGCAAGGCTTCTTCAAGGCTTATCAAACGATATCGCAAGGGTTTCAGCTAAATATAAAATACTCTAAAAATTGATACCAAATTTTCGGTTTCATATGTTTCTTAAATTCAAATCATAACAAACGTGTCACCGCACTACGTGGGTCAATGATTTTCCATGTTACTTGCCTAATATCACGATAGATCTCTTCCGTAAT